>JARHVA010002487.1:1907500-1955000 GCA_037957365.1 Torreya grandis
CCTACTCTCATATTGTCAATCTCATTATATATTCAATCATCTATACTATTATAGAATAGTTGCATTCAATGATTTATGCTATTAAAAAATAGTTGGATTTAATCATCTTTGCTATCACAAAACAATTTAGTAACTAACTTGTCATTTTTATCTTTGATGAGAGCTGATAAATCCCTACAGCTTTTAAACCATACTTGGTAGATGAATTAGACACGATGTGAGACTATAATTTCTTAGTTTCCTCTCATACCAATATGGAAATTACCCCATTGGTGTTACTCACATGAAATTTAGGTTCCAATTGTGCTATATCAATCTTAAAATAATTGGGTTTGATTTTATTTAAGACACCATGGAATTGTCCCATGTGTTTACAAATGCAATAATTTACTTTATTATCCACATTGATGTTTGGTGACAAAATAGTGAGCAAGTTATTTTTTGATATTTTGTTCAAATTCCTTGAATATATCTTCTTTTTCTCTTGTTACTCCATTTTTATTCACAATGGAAGACCTTATGATCCATGACATGCCAATTGATATTTTTCTAGAAGTTGTACCATTACACTAGACACTTTTCCAGAGCTTCAACAAATTTTTTAAGACAAGCATCTTTTGCATCATAGAAACTATCCACTCTCCAATATCATAATAGCCAAGTTTAGAACAAATGCATACCATAATGCTTGTATTTCTTGTGCTAAGAAATATTAAATCGAGATCAATTCCTTATGGCACTTTTCTCAAATGTTATTCGTGTCATCTCTGGTGACTTGTAAAATTCCTCGGGCTTCCTCAGACTAAAAAACTTTCATCATATATCACTTTAGAAAATTGTTATAAATCCCTACAATTGGCTGTAAACTAGTACACTTTTATTGTTGACTTAGTTTATTTCTAAAAATGTTATAATGGATGATAAAATGTTATGGGATTGGTGTTGATAGATGGTTCAATTTCTTTAAATAAAATCAAGGATTTATTCTCAGCGTTAATTGTTCCATTTTATATCAAATTATTTCCACTATATTTAGTTTGAATCTACAATTTATTTTAGTAGTTTGGTTCCTCTCCTCCCAAACTTAGCAACATATAGGATAATTTTGGATCCATCATAATCAACTGTTTCTATTTTTTCTCTTAGCTTATCTACTTTTGACTAAAAATGGATATCATTGAATGTTTTCCTCTATTTAAGATGCTTATTTATAAGTAGTGGCTTCAACTCTAGTAATGGTGGTTATCTTCTATGTTTCTACCTTCGAAATTCCTTTAATAAAAATTCATCATCAACCAATAGCTCTACATGAGCCTCTGTATTATGTCCCTAATTAATTTTCTAATCTACAAACTCTTCTTGGGTTGATAAGTCTTATGACTCAGTTGTTTCCATTTATTCTCAAATAGGATTTCCAACATTCTCAACTTATTCAACCTTTTTTTTTGGAGAGTGTAGTTGTTTTACAGTCACATTCACCTACCTTTTCCTCTTGGGTTCCTTTGTGGGCTAGAAGGTGGTGTTTCATATTTTATTTTACTAGACCTTTTATCCTTTTTTCATCATCAAGAACCTCCTACAAGACAACTACCTTTGGCTGGTCTTTAGCTACTAGTATTCTACTTGGTACCCTATGTAATTTCCCCTTTGATTATTTTTAATTTAACATTGATTTTGTGGGAGGGATGAAGACTCTATGCCTCTAGTATATTCCTACAGTGGGAGAATTACTTATGTTCCTTCAAGGGTACATTAGTTGAGGTACCTTTTTCCTAATTGCCCCTCTTAATTTCTTGTCCTCTAGATTACTACGCCTCATTCCTTTAGCTCTATAGTTACAAGGGCCACATTATGTGTAGTCCAATTATCATACCCCCTTTCTTCATCAATTTTGTAATCCTTGTCATCATTATATGAACCTAGTAAATATGGGCGAGTTATGTTTCCTCCTTTTATCCTTTTAGTATGGACATCACTCTCACAACTATCCCACAAGTTCTTATATCCTTTTACATGCTCAATTTTCATATGAAAATAATGTGGCAAGTGTGCATAAAATTTATGTCATTGATCCTCTATCTAAAAGTTAAAATTTTCTAAGTCAATACTTATATTTTATGCACAAGTTTATATCTTTGCATTCATTGTACCCAATTTCATGGGGTTCTTTATAGGGGATTTATTCTTGTTTTATGACATGTCATTATGCATGGGTAGTGTTTTTTGAGTAAATTCCATTAGCAATATCATGTTTTATACATGAGAAAATGGTAAGACTGACCATGTTATTCAAAAGCCCTAATATAGGTATAATCAAGATTATTTATATACAAGTCTCCCATGTATTTAATTATACATCGACCTAAATCTGAGATTTTAAAGTTAAATTATCCATAAAATTAACAATTGACTTGATATACAAAGCCATCACAAGTCAAAATTATTGAATTTGTGATATCTCCTCCAAAATTGAGGATAACACTCATGAATCAGTTTTTTGGGATTTATATTATCTACATTTCTGTGTGCATATTTTCTATTCTTGTAAATTAACAAAGAATACACCAAATAAGAGGTCATATAAAAATATTATCTCCTATTCCTACTAAAGTTGCTTGTGAATGACATCATTGATAAGTCTCACCCATCAGAACTTTGCATGTAATTGAAAACTTGTAACGAAAGTGAACATATATGTTTTGAAAGTGATTTCACTGGGTTGTGTCATTATTCCACTAAGCATAATTTTAATAAAATATTTTTTTATTTGTTGTCTGTGAGGCTTGAGGTATTTTTCTGACCTCTGAAACCATTTTCTATCACATCATTTGCATCTCAATTTTAGGCGTAGGCATATATTCTCTCTTTGTTTATCTTGATCATAATTTTTTTTGAAGACCCTATTCCTTATCTCAATATATTGAGGGTTTAAATTGGAAATGTTTGTCCAATGCAACACTTTACCTCTCTTGTTGTTGGACTGTAAAAAATTTTAAATCACAAGCCCAGGGCACAATATTACATTGGAGAAGTTAGAAATGATTAGAATTCCTGTGTTCCATAGTGGATCTCTCACTATGATCTTCTTGAGATAATTATTTAGAATTTTTAAATGCTTAAGGTTGATGTGTCCCATGTTTATGTTCTTTATGTCTTTCACTATAGACTTTAGCTAGCTTGAAGGGGGCTTTAGTCTTGGACCATTAAGGACAAGTTTATGGGAAGTCTTCTTGCATAGCGGTGGTAGTTAGGCAATCAATCTCTATAGATGTTATGAATTTGGGTCATAAATTGATTAGTGAAACTATCCCTACCTCTTGTAAAGAAGGAAAATGAAATTTTAATTTTGGTAAAATAAAATCTAATTTTCTTATTGGCATGCCAAGTTATGGCTTACTCCCACAAGTGGTAAAAGATGTATTTCCTCTATACGTTGACACAATATGTTTATTTTGAAACATGAAAGCCTTTATATTTGACTTGAAATGATACAATACCTACATACTAGTTTGCCTATATAACCAATGGTAGATAGGAAGCACAAATCTTGCATAACAGACCAATGTAATACTCTTGTTTTGATGACTAGTGAAAAAGGCATGAACATAATTAGAAGAAATATTTTGTGTCTATCAATCTTCTAAATTTTAAGATATATTCATGATTAAAATCAAGGATCCATTTCTATACAATGACATTTTTTTTCAAGTTTCACCTTATTTAACAATAGAAGTCCATTTACAACTCAAATTTGGAGATTTCTATTGGCCCAAAATTTTTGGATAAGTATTTTCCATTTTTGGTGTGGGAGCGACACAACATGGAAGGACAATAACATGGAAAGACTATGGAATAAAACAAGATAGGCATAGAAGCACCATGGTGTAAAACCTACAGGGTTCAAATGGACAAAGGTGTTGAAGCCCCAGCATGAGAGGACCTAGTCAAGGAAGAATTAGTCATGAGGACCCAAGAACATAGTACTCATAATCAAAGTAATGAGTCATGAGGAACTCAAGAACATATGAATCAAAACTTAAGTGGAAGACTTGGGTAGCACATGGGAAGTAGAGGTAGTTAAAGAATGGTTCATATGGGACACCTAACCCATTTCAATTAGAAGTTTTGAATTGGTCATGATAAGATGAACACATGGAAACAATAATATAGGTATATAGGGGGTATGGAATCCTAGGTCCTTAGGCAAAATTAGTGATTATGAGCCACAAATCTCAGTCTATTAAGAGTCTGTTGGTTATTTATTTTTTCCATTAATGATGTAAACACTTTGTCAAGGATAAAAAAGTATAAATACCCCTATTTTAATTGATGGGTTGTTGGTTAGTTGGTGGATTTCTAGATGTTCTCACTTAATGTATGAGTTACAAACATTATACAATTTTCATGTGTGTGTGACAGATGAATGTGATGTGTTAAGTTGAGAGTAATAACTAGAACATAGTATAGAATCTAATTTGCCTTTTCTTTTTATGAATTAATAACATTCAGTGATGGTAGTAGTTTGAATAATCATGGTCATCATGCTTGAAACATTAACATCAAATTATTTTATTTATGCTTTTACATAGTATTTATTTGAATACATAAAAGGAATAATATTACTATGGCAATAACACTGAGTAACAAAACCTATGAAAATTAGTCTCCATTAGTGCACTTTGGGTGAGTGCACAAGACTATGGTCTTGTGTGAAAGGGAGAGTGTGCTAGCTCATTGGGTTAGACTCCAGCATCAAATATATAATAACTATAAATTTCCCAATATTTTAGTTCCATTGATGGGATCCATAGTATTTTTTGCTCAATTATGTAAAATGTTTGAGTAAATTACTCTTGAGAATATAGAACAGTGGATTACTAGAGTTGAAGATAATTTTGCAGTTCGCTATTTTGAATTGGGATTTTTCTCACGGTAGTGGGTAGAGGAAAATATATATAGTGTGTTTTATGAAACTTTATTTGCTGAAATCCTTGTTCACCTACACACTTGGCTCTCTTTATATGCTCAAGGACATATCTAAAACCTTGGGAGAATATAGCCTTGGATAATAGAGCAATAAAGAACTTTAGCATTTCTTGGAACCCCATGGACTAGAGCTATTAAAATTTGATGTAAGGGAGTTTTGAACATCTACATTTTGGAGTACACTGTAACCACCTATTCATGTCCTAAAGAGGCCAAGTTAGAGGTCTTTCAAGAACCATATGGATGCTATACTAGACATTTTTCCTTAGAAAGTAATAAGTTATTTATTGATTTAGGGATTCAAACTATGTCAATAGAGAGCTAAATATTTATGTGCATGAGCGACACAATTTGTAAGGGAGTATAAATGAGTGGGTAAAAGATTGTGGGTTTATAATGGTAGCCATTCAAAGGGCATTTTCAAAATGGAATTATGATGAAGCTTGACAAAGGATTATGGTAGTCAGTGGTGCAAGAAGGTACCAAGAATACTCAAGAAGTGTTATCAAGTCCACAGTAAATTGGAGACACACAAAGATTACCCCATCACTTTTGAGCTATGCCCTATGCCTCTAATATCATATGAAGGAAAAACTAGATGGATGGTGCTAATCAAATAGCCAAGTTTGGACCAACTAGGCAACCATAGTGCATGCTCATGCCCCTAAGTCAAAAAAAGTAAACATACATAATTGGGACATAGACAACATGGAATCAGAGACTGAGCTAATAAGAGATAATAAAACTTAACCATTTGACATACATATAGACCTAACACTTTCCTTCCCCCTTCAAAGGAATTATATGGTTTAATTAGGGATGCTTGGATGACTTGGCCCTTAAAGTGGATAAAGTATAGGCCCAAGTTTAGTTAATAACCGGATTACCATAACCCATGTTATAAGTGCTACTAGTGGTGGTGTTAGAGGTAGACTAGGTGGAGGCACAATAGGAAGTAGTTGACTTCCCCCTCAAGGGACAAGGGATAAAGGTTATCAATAACCACCATATCAAGGAGCTCATCCAAAAATGGTATATTATTAAATGATGCTTTATTTACCATAATATCAAAGAGTGGAAAATGCAACTGAGTACATCCATAAATGTGAACTTATTTGGAGGGCATGAGGAATTACCTTTTCTAAGTGTAAAGCCACACAGATTGTAACTATACTTTTAGACCGTGCACATAAATGGTATAGGAAGTTTGATCCTCAACAAGCTATCATTGACTATGATCAACTTATAATATAGTTTATTTAGGATTTTGACATTATATAATTTGAACAACAAAGCATAGCCATGTTGAAGGACATCAACTAGGACTTACTAAAATTGTGCAAGATTAGGGCACAACATGTATAATGGTTTGTGGGAGGTTTATTACTACATTTTTTATGGATATTATCTTAGAAGACTTTCACTAACCTACATGAAGCCTTGGAAGCTACCCTTCATGTTGAAGTAGTCAGAAGTGTTGATACATGTATTAGTCCATTTATTGAACCTTATATAACATCCACAACATTATAGATTAAAATTTTAACAACTGATAGTGCACATGATACACACAGTGGTGTCTATTGAATTGATTGTGAACCCAAAGGGCATACCCAGAGTAATTACCTGCACAAGAACATCTATATGGTACATAAATAAATCTATGAAATATATCATGAGGAACAAGATGTATGCTATTGACCTCTTTTTAAATGAGCTACACACACTAAGGTGTCTAATTATTGTAAGATATGTGATGCTTACTATTGACACTGGAAAGTGCACCTAGTGGCAGGAAAACAAGTTCCTGCCCTCGCCCTACAACATGGAAACTCCTCTCTTGACTATGGGATAGTGAAGCTGGAGAGGAGAGTCTCTAGATAAGGGCTAGCTCCCTTTGATGTATCATGTTTGTTTTAGCAAGTGCAAATACATACAGGTATATATATATATAGCTATATAAACTAGGGGGATTAAAAGGGAAGAAAGATACAGGAAAACAAACTAATCTAAGGAGGTGATACACCAAAATAAGGTGACCTCCTCATACCCACTCTCAGAATTAGACAAAGACAAAAAACATACACTTAGACTTGGCAAAAAGACCAGGTTGTAGGAAAATGGCAGGGAGGTTCTTATGAAAACACAGGAATAGGGACTCACCAAGATGCTATGAAATACATACTGTAAATGACCTCCTCTGTTCTATACCTCCAAATGGAACTCTTCTATTGTCAGCTGCAGACAATGGCACCTTGTAGATAACTGGTTTGTTGGTGCTGAACCTGTGAGAGCATCAAAAGACAATGACTAGACACAACTCAAACACTTAGGACATACACAGAATATCTATCCAAGAATAGGTAAAAACCTGCTTTGATTAATTCAGGTGGAAATTTTAATAGGGTTGTGCCTCATAAAATTTGTGAAAAAGATCATTACAAAAGTGACAAGCATCAAATATATAGAAAAGTCAGGAGGCTCATTTGGTGCTCCTTTCTTACAAGTGGTCTATCGCGCCTGTTCATGAAAAGAAACAAGTCACTCCAAAGAATTAATGGATTGTGCACATTTTACCCTTGAAATATACCTTTGTCAAGGTCAATACACAAATTTCCCTCTCATTTAATGAACAATAGAGGAAATTGGCTACTTTGCTAGCTGCTTGCATCCCAAATGATCAATTTTCTGGCACTATTTCACCTACTAGAGTCGCTTCTCAGATTGGTGCCTCCTCTTGCCACTTAGACTAAACTACCTATTCATTCCTTACTTGTCACTTTGTATTTTCTCCATTTGTCTTATCTAGCTTATTTGGCCCCTGGGGCAAACTTTTTGGTGGGTCACTTCAATTTTGGCTCCTTCTGGTCAGCGCTCTCCATGTTTGCTTTTAAAGCAATGGTTATCCTCTATTCTACTAAACTTGACATCCACGTGGCCATCATGTTTGGGTCCTTGTTGGTAGTCAGATCCATGCTTGCTTCTTTGTTGGTCTGTGGACTTTTCATAGGCTTTGGCTTGTGTATTTTCACAGACAAATTTTCTGTAGGCAATTTGTATCCGACCGGCCACCCGACTTTGCATAGTTACGCTCAAATTACTTCATAATTTTTGTCTGAAGGAATTCCTTTAGGAAAAATTTCCTAAAGGAATTTAAGGCTTAAACAGTTGATCCTTAAAAAACAAGCTTTGAACTGAACTTTGCCTGGGTCCTTTTCTTTTGTTGTGCCTACCCTTCAACAGGGCACTTTGACTATTTGACTGCCCCTTTGGCGAAGGGCCTACCCTTGAACCAAAGCATTGAACCAATGTTTGGTTCAATAGTTTAAGGTTCAATCATTGTACACCGATGGGGAGTGAACCAAAAACCGATGAACCTTTGTATTGACTTGAACCATTGAACTGAACCCGTTGAACCTAGCCCATTGAACCAAAAAATTGGTTCAATGGTTAAATGGTAAAAAGGGTCAACACTATTGCATTGAGGTGTTTAAACTAAGATGTTGAAATGAGATGAACTAGGCTGAACCAATGAACCAGGCCCAAACTGAGCATGAACCTAAAGATGGACTTACAACCCAAAATTGACAGGTTTTAAAACACAGGGGAAAGAAGTTGACCACAATTTTGCCTGCAAGCAAAAATTGGTCAACAGATGGCGACTCATAGGGGAAGCATGCCTACCATGCTTAAAAACCTAGTTGCCTTGTAAATCCATTAGGCATGGAGTCAGATAGTAACTTTGAGGATCATCAATAGCTCTATTAAAACTTAGAACCAGTCACACAATTCTACCTCCAAGGAAAAGAAAACACACGCAAGACTAAGAAAACTACTTGTGCAAACAACACTTAAGGGAAATAGGGAAAGAAAACTGAAAGCAACCTACTATATATAGTTAACCAGGTATTTTTTATTTCTTCCTGGATCAAAGGGAAAGCTTCTAGTGTCTCTTTCATCTGACACATCTAGTATCGATAATGGATCCCACAAGGAAATATTTGTGTGCAGCTCCTTCACCTGGTATGCCATGTTGATCTAAGGATTGCTCCCTTCCATATTTTCTTTGGGGTCACTTGCAGCCTTTTGAGGCATATGTTGGGGAGCTAAATTTATGACTAGCAGCTTGAAATTTGGGAAATCTTGGTTCGTCTGTGGTGGACGAGATGGTGTGGATGTTTGAACAGCTGCTTGAGCTTCTTCCATAGCTCTCCCTTTGGATCTTGTGTTGGCTGCAACATAGTCAGCCTGATTATTTGCAACACCCACATAATTGATCGCATAGAACTCACCTTCTAGGTGGTTCATAAGAGTAGAGTCAGGTTGACTCTGGCTGCTGCTTGTGCTGGGTTGCATTGGAGCCTCAAAGACCTAAGAATGAGTGGCTACCTGATTGTCCAGTACATTTGGGTAACAACCCATAATCTCATTTATATAAATAGCTTGATCCTGACCATATCCTATGGTTGAACAACTTCGTTGTTCCTGTACAAGATTATTTTGGACAGGCATCATGACCTTAGATGATGAGGGGGGGCCTATATTTTAATTTTGAAATGGCTTGGTTGTAGTGAGCTACCCCTGACCTTGATTATAATTCTAAAAGGGGGGTCTAGGGGTTTGACCATAATTCTGGTATCCCTAATTCGGTCTATTGCCTTGAGCTTGCTACCTTTTAATGGCAATGAGTTCATTGGACATGTTCTGCAACATACTCCTAACCTCATGAAGCTCATTTGATGGGACAGTAATTGGTTTCTCAATGGTAGGTAGGGGAGCAATTGTTGGAGCAATGGTTTGAATTGGGGGCAGCAATTCTGAGAAAAGCGGCATGTGAGGCCTAGGGGCAATCTTTCCATCTTGTACCTAGCAATTCTCAGCAGTTATGGCAATGTCATAAGTAGCAGGCAATATATGCCCTCCCATAGATTGTATCATTACTACAATGTCACTATTTAATGCTTTTAAATAGTACAAGAAAGTGTAGCTGGGAGTTGGCCTTACCAAGATGGGAATTCTATCCCAAGTCTTTTGAAATCGCATGTGAAAGTATTGCATATACTCGTGTGGAGCTCTCTTTATGGTCATCAGCTACTCAACAAGTGAGAGGGCATCGCTCTTTTCCCCAAAATGATTTGTTAGCTGAATACCCAATTCATTCTAGGAATGGATTAAATTTGCAGTCAAAGTCCCACACCAGTCAAGAGCCTTGCCCTTAAGGGACAAAGCCAACAATCTAACTATGAAATTTTCCTCTGTGACATTATGAATATTGATGAGATTAGAAATGTTCTTGATGTGCTCAATGGTTTTAATGAGCCCCTCTCCATTAAAGGGAGGCACACTTTTGAGGACTACTCTTGGAATTGGGTCCTAACACTGGAGGTTCAAGCGACTCTGACCACGAAAGCTCACAAAGTGTAATGCCATAGCTATAAAGGGATTCAAATGGGGTACTTCTACTGTGAAGGAAGCACCTGTAACTAGACTGGGAAGATGACTCGCTAAATAAGGATGAGTCCCTTTGAACCTCAGTCACTTTGCTGAGTTGAGATGTAATTTAATAAATTCAAAAGGGACACCCTTATTAGCAAATTGTGTGGTGACTTTAGGCATCAAAATTCAAACTGGTCTTTGATTGGAAAACTAAAGCTCTTCCTAGTGGAGTCACCAAATGCTGGAAAACTTGAAATTTGCTGTGACAGGACCAGCATCAATCCTGAAACCTCTCTGAGTTATCAAACTATGTGTCCCACTGGGTGTGCCAAAACTATTGACGCTAGAAAGTGCACCCAATGGCAGGAAAACAAGTTCCTGCCCTCTCCCTGCAACATGGAAACTCCTCTCTCACCTGTGGGACAACGAAGCTGGAGAGGAGAGTCTCTAGATAAGGGCTAGCTCCCTTTGATGTATCATGTTTGTTTTAGCAAGTGCAAATATATATATATATATATATATATATAGCTATATAGCTATATAAACTGGGGGGATGAAAAGGGAAGAAAGATACAGGAAAACAAACTACTCTAAGGAGGTGATACACCAAAATAAGGTGAACTTCTCACACCCACTCTCATAATTAGATAAAGACAACAAACATACACTCAGACTTGGTAGAAAGACCAGGCTGTAGGAAAATGGTAGGGAGGTTCTTATGAAAACACAGGAACAGGGACTCACCAAGATGCTGTGAAATACATACTATAAATGACCTCCTCTATTCTATACCTCCAAATAGAACTCTTCTCCTGTCAGCTACAGACAATGGCACCTTACAGATAACTGGTGTGTTGGTGCTGAACATGTGAGAGCATCAAAATACAATGACTGGACACAAATCAAACACTCAGGACATACACAGAATATCTATCCAAGAATAGGTAAAAAGCTGCTTTGATTGATTCAGGTGGAAATTTTAACAAGGTCGTGCCTTGTAAAATTCATGAAAAATATCATTACAAAAGTGACAAGTATCAAATATATAGAAAAGTTAGGAGGCTCATTTGGCGCTCCTTTCTTACAAGTGGCCTATCGCGCCTGTTCATGAAAAGAAACAAGTCAATCCAAAGCATTAATGGACTATGCACATTTTCCCCTTGAAATCTGCCTTTATCAAGGTCAATACATGAATTGCCCTCTCATTTAATGAACAATAGAGAAAACTAGCTGCTTTGCTAGCTACTTGCATCCCAAATGATCAATTTGCTGGCACTATTTCACCTACTGGAGTCGCTTCTCAGATGGATGCCTCCTCTTGCCACTTGGACTAAACTGCCTATTCATTCCTTACTTGACACTTTGTCTTTTCTCCATTTGTCTTATCTAGCTTATTCGGCCCCTGGGGTGAACTTTCTTGCGGGTCGCTTCAATTTTGGCTCCTTCTGGTCAGTGCTCTCCACGTTTGCTTTTAAAACAATGGCTATCCTCTATTCCACTGAACTTGACGTCCATGCAGCTATCGTGCTTGGGTTCTTATTGGCAGTCAGATCCATGCTTGCTTCTTCAGTAGTCTCTGGACTTTTCACAGGCTTTGGCTTGTGTATTTCTGTAGACAAATTATCTGCGGGCAATTTGTATCCACCTGGCCACCTAGCTTTGCATAGTTGCACCTGAATTCCTTTAGAATTTTTGTCTGAAGGAATTCCTTCAAGCAAAATTTCTAAAGGAATTTGGGGCTTAAATATTTGATCCTTAAAAAACAAGCTTTGAACTGAACTTTTCCTGTGTCCTTTTCTTTTGTTGTGCCTGCCCTTCAACAGGGCACTTTGACTATTTGACTTCCCCTTCAGCAAAGGGCCTACCCTTGAACCAAAGCATTGAACCAATGTTTGGTTTAATAGTTCAAGTTTCAATCATTATTCACTGATGGGGAGTGAACCAAAAAATGATGAACCTTTGTATTGACTTGAACTGTTAAACTGAACCCATTGAACCAAGTACGTTGAAGCTAACCCGTTGAACCAAAAAATTGGTTCATTGGTACGAAGGTTCAATGCTATTGCATTGAGGTGTTTGAACCGAGATGTTGAACTGAGATGAACCAGGCCAAACCAATGAACTAGGCCCAAATTGAGCATGAACCTGAAGATGGACTTGCAACCCAAAATTGACTAGTTTTAAAATGCAGGGGAAAGAAGTTGACCACAATTTTGCTTGCGGGCAAAAATTGGTCAACACTTACACTCATGACACTAATTATTTTTTACTGATCAGTGACATTTATTAAGAATGAGTGTGAGGCACATGCCAAACCTCTATAGTAAACAATTAAGACAATGGTGGATATTGGGGTTGAAGAAGAGGATGATGAGGAAGAGTTGGTAATTTTATGCCTAAGACATGTTACAAATGTGGATCCCTAGACCACTATCAAAGATATTATTTGAACTACCCTACATGTGCTTTCTATTAGAAATACCATAGACTAGAAGAGTGTCCTAAATTGTACGTAGCTATTACTAATGAGCAAAATCAAAATGATGTCAACATGATATGAGTTGAGAAATCGCATTGATGTGTGTATTTAGGCACTTGAACTATTTAAGAAGTGAATATTACCACACCCGGTAGAGGAAAAACTCACTTTATCTCAAATTCTACTAAAAAATTCCAACATAAAGAACCATGAGCAAGAAAATATCCTAATGCCAAGTTTAAAAAAATGTCCTCCAACATATGATGGAATTGGTATGATAAATTCAATGAGAGATTCAATTCCTTAAAGATAAAGAAGTAACACAATGTGATAAAATTCAAAGGGTAATTAAACCACAAAATGTGGCATGTGATGACTACCATGAATTATGTAAGAACATAGTGGATGAGGACATTATCCCACAACTAAGTACTTGGCTTAATAATTAACACAAGCACCACATAATGATCAACCCCAAGCCACTCAACAGAATGAGGATCATCATTTGAATCATGCTCAGAGGTAAGACACTCCTATTTCCTTTTCTCCCCCAGAAGATAAAGAGATAATAGTCAATTCTACCATTGATGGATGGGTAATCTACGATATACTAGTTGACACTAACACATAAGTGAATTTCCTTACCAAAGATCCCTAGTGAAAAATGGCTGGTCTAGTATTACAACCATTACCTCACATGTTATTCATGGCTAATAAGACTCATGATTTACCAATACGTGTCCTCAATAAATCCATGGTTGAAAAACTTGGAGTACCTTTCAAAGTAGATTTTGGGGTTCTTGAATTAGCTAAAGCAGATGACTTCTTAGCTCTAATGGATGGCCTTGGTGATATGAAAATAATGAATATCTAAGTTTTAAGAATTAGTTTATTAGTTTTGAGAATATTTATCAACATGTTGTTATTAACTTGGATCAAACACAGGGGGGCCTTATATAGAACTTGTCAATGTGGAAGAAGACATTAACCACATCTACAATATCACTACCATAGATGATGAGCAAAGACATCCAACTCTTGATGGTATTTTTATATGGTAATATACTCAGTCCCTCTCTGACACTACAAGCAATGCTTGTAATTTTTGGGCACATAGCAAGTATGACCTCACTGGCCAAATATGTAATGCAATTGGAAGTCAAGAAACCATTCCATGTTAGTTTTTAAAATGTCATAGGTTTGTGTACCTTAATGATGGTCAAGACATGAGGGGACCCATCATAGAGTCACTTCTTGAAATACTTGATGAGTCTCCATAGTTCCATGCATAAATAGAGGTACATGACATCATAGAACACCTTAAAGAATTCTATGACATCAAAAGTGAACATATGAGGTCATTGGTTCATCTTATAGATGGTATAATTGCATGATGGTGTCGAACCCACCATGAATGAATCCTTTAGTGGGACCAAGTACACTCTTCCTTATATCAATGGTTCCATCATGATAACAAGTTTAGCGGAGTAATCATCTATAGCAAACTACTACCACCTAAACCCCATATAGTAGCTTATGAGATAATGTGGATAAATGAAGAATCATACCTATCAGATTACTTATGGGTGCATGCATTGTATGAAACCTTACATACTTTAGCAAGGGCATGCTATGTTCATAAAGAACAACATATGGGAACCTGATCTTGGCACCTCTTAAAGGAAAACATGAAATTAACCTTATTTTATTCTTTTCCAAGAATGCATTTGTGCCTCACCCTCCAAGCCATATGCAAAATAATTTTTGGTGCCCTAAGTCCTATTGAAGATCATCTACATAATATCCATCATATTCCTGAACAACATCTACATCTCTTCAATTAATCATAAGCAAAAGTTTCCATGCCATAACTAGTCCTTGATCAAGTCCGGTGTGAAGAAATATGTCTAGGTAAACAAAATTTAGTGTTTCATGTGGAAGAAGGTGAAGGATCCAAATCACTTGACCCTTTATAAACCCATTTGGATGTCCTTATGAGTTATGGCACAATATATGTTCATGATATTGGCACCAATATAGACAACCCTTATAATGGACACATTCAGATTATTTAGTGCAACATCGGCATGGAACAAGAACCAAAGATGGCTACAGTAGGAAATTACTGGTCTAAAATAGAGATTTCAAAGATATTTGAGTTGTTATTTGAGTTGTTAAATGAATATCAAGATGTATTTATAATAAATTACAAAATAATTAAGGGATTCCACCTATCCTTAGGAAAGATGAATATTAATTTGATTGACGGTGCTTGACCAATCAGAAAGTGTCCATATAGAATGAATCCCAATATATGAGAATGCATCAAAGAGGAAATTGATAGTATGATTTACACTAAAGTCATCACTCCCATCAATGCATCTGAATGGGTTAGTCCAATAGTTATTAGTATTAGAAATATGGATGCATTCAAATTTACATGGACTATCAAATACTTAATGCATCTTATGTCACTAACCCTTTCCCAATGCCATTCATGGAGGAAATCCTTGAAGATGTTGCTATATGTGAGATATATATCTTCACAAATGGGTTCTCAAGATAGCATCAAGTAAAGATAGTTGAAGAGGAATAACTTAAAATAATGTTTTCCACTAAATGGGGATCCTTCATGTATAATGGCATGCCCTTTAGATTGAATAATGATGCAACTATGTTCTCATGCATAGATGTTGAAGCCTTTAAGGATTTCATCCATTAGTTTCTTCAATTTTACCTAGATGATTAAATAGTTTGTGGGTTGGTCAAGAACCATTTCTCCAACTTGAGGTTTATGCTTGAGCATTGTCAAGTCCTACAAATATCTTTGAACTTAAAGAAGTGCCTATTTGCTAAACTATTTGATGTGATAATAGGACATATTATATGTAAGGAAGGACTTAAAGTAGACCCAACAAAGGTGTCTATTATTCATCACCTCCCAATGCCCAAGACTCATCATGAGGTTCATGCCTTTCTGGGCCACATCGATTATTATAGAAATTTCATTCATATATATACAATTCTAAAGCATAATGAACATCTCATATGGATGACTTCTTTCAAAGAAGCTTTTGAAACACTAAAATACTGACTAGTCACTACTCATATCCTCCAATTTCCCAAGAAAAAAACATTCCATATCTATGTTGATGCATCTAGAATGGATATTGGTTCAATCCTTGCATAACTATGTGAAGGTCACTTGAATCATCTAATCTAATTTTATAGTAGAAATCTCACTCCAACTGAGAGTAATTATACCACTACATCGTGTGAATCATTGTCGATGGTCTATGCTCTATAGAAATTTTGATAGTACTTATTGGTCACTCATTTTATTTTATATATTGATCATGAGGCTTTAAAGTACCTTATCAATAAACATGTCCTATATGGATGGATCTATCACTGGATAGTATTTTTCTAATAATTCCAATTTTCCATCATGGTGAAACTAGGGAAATCCAATTATGAACCTGACTACTTATCTGAAATTGACTTTGGAGAGCCCTTGTGTGTTATTGAATTTGAGTTACTTGATGATCAACTATTATGTGTCACCTATGTACCTAAATAACTTGAGGATATTTCTACTTTTCTAACCTATAGATCAATGCTGAATTTTCTCACTCCCTAGGCCAAAAACCAACTTTTGGTCCGTGCCACACCATTTCAACTCATAGGAGGAGATATTTACAAACTTTGTTATGATGAGATTCTTTGGTGTTGTGTTATGAAACATGAGCATCCTAAAGTACTTTGAGAAGTTCGTGAAGGATTTACTAGAGGACATTATGTTGGAAAGGATACCATGCATAAGGTTCTCCTAGCTAGATTATGGTGGCCTACTCTCTTTAAATATGATAAAGCATATATTAGGTAGTGTTATATATGTCAGAACATAGGGAAACCTGACCAAAGAGATGTCATGCCTCAACAACCAATACCTTCTTAGGAACCGTTTGAGAAATTGGCCATTGATTTTGTTGGCCCCATCACTCTAGCTAGATGAAGAATAGGTTTGTGGTATCCATTTATTAAATGAAACAATTTGTGTCTTATTGAATGAGTTCATGATCACACACCACAAAATGACATCATACCACCCTCAAGCCAATGGCATAGTCAAATCCTTCAAAAAGATCCTAGGAACCAATTTGATGAAAATTTGTAATTTTAGATGAACTAACTAGGATGATAGGGTATCTTTGGTCTTATGGGGACCAAATGACATACAAGCACTAAACAAAATTACCCCATTGAATTTAGTATACGATAAAGAAGCAGTCCTTCCAATTGAGTTTTTAGTACCATCTCTCTATATAACATGCATAGGACAATTAGATGAAGATGCATCCTTGAAAGCATGTGTATATGATTTTTTATAACTTGATG
Organism: Torreya grandis; assembly: GCA_037957365.1. NCBI lineage: Eukaryota > Viridiplantae > Streptophyta > Pinopsida > Cupressales > Taxaceae > Torreya > Torreya grandis. The sequence continues at coordinate 1,924,800 of JARHVA010002487.1, forward strand.
AAACCCAATTCCTTTCTCATTAGAGTCGGGATGTGGAAAAATGTAAATAGAAGGCATTGCATGATCGACACTTAAAGTACAAAATATTTACTCTATGCATTAAGTTTTTACTATATGAATCCAAATTTGCATGCTATCCTGGAAAACTTTGGATTCACTGGGATGGTCCTTTCATCATTCATATAATTCAACCTATCAAAGCATGTCAATTACAAAGGTTGGACAACCAGTTGGGCATTCGACTATATTTCAATTCTAAATAGTTGAAGTATTATAATCAATAAGGCTTTGCCATTAGTTTAGGATTTCATTTTTTCAATATAAGCATTGCCTTTGTTGTACGTAAATGTTTCTTAATGAAATTTTTATTAATGTTTTTTTTTCCATGAAAAACCATGACTCATTTTTGTATGGGGTAGAAATAAATCAAAAATATTAACTTGACTCATAGGCACAAATTCCATAGGCATGCAAAGTATCTAGGTGCATAAAGTTCTCAAGCCACAAGGAACCTAGGCATGTAAAGTGTTAAGGGTGCATAAGTTATTTAAGGCATGCGAAATATGAATCCTAAGGATGGGGTGTTCTTGCCATTAGTTTTAAATGTGAAAGATAGATGTCTTTCATAGCAAGGAAAACATAGGACATATTTGTCATCTATTTTTAAGGAAGGCACAAGATGGGATGTGCCATTAATGTGAAAAGGATAATCATGGAAATAAGTATACCAATGTCATGATGTGACAATATCATTAAAATTATTAAATTCTAAAAGAAATGATCGAAGCATGGTAGCCATTAAGGATCCACATTAATAACATGAAGTGATGGGTGATGAAAAAGTAGTAATGATGGTGAACCCCTCCATGAGCCTATAAATATGCAAGTTAACTTCATTTAAATCTTTACCTTTATATTTAATTGCAATGAACAGATCTAAAGAGTTGAGAACAAGCATATATCAGAGTTGAAAAAATGAACACCAGAGCTATATAGGTGAATACTAGAGCCAAAATATGAAGTCATAATTTAAATAAGTATTGAGGAAAGAGTCACTTCTTGCCCAGTAAAATAGGGGGAACTTTGAGACATGACCATGATAGAGAGAGATTACAGGTTACAGGCTGAAAAAATTTGCCATTAAAAGATATTAAAGCTCAAAAATCCAAAACCACAACCACATATTCATTTGGAAATGTTGGATGGTCATGTATCAACCTTTGGGTGCCTTAAAAGTTGATATGACCTAAAAAATGGCCCAAAGGATTGAACCACTACCAATGATAGCAGAGGAAGAGGAGGTGCATGGAGGAGACATGGATCTTATTAGGGAAGAGAATCCAAAAGAACAAGTTTAACATGTAAAGGAAGAGGAAACAAGCATGACATGATAAGCAAAGAAGTCTAAATCATCCATACCCCTACTACTGCTAATTGAGGAAATGCAGTACCCATAATCATTTTTGTGCATGGAAAATTGTGTCTTGAAGGCTTCCAACTGCACATTCTTTGATTATAACCAATGATACCCTGAAAACAAGGTTGATCTTCAAAATGACTATCGAGTCAAGTGTTAGAACACCAAGAAACAAGTGTTGTTTGATCTCAATATCTTCAACTAGCTAGATGCTATAGGGTTTTTCCAAATCTTCAATTTACCATATTTTGGAAAACCCATAGAGGTGGTTTAGTTTATTCTCTCATGCCTCCATGAAGACTATATCTACTTTGTTGGATTAAGTATGAATATCATGCCTAAGATAATAAGTAAGGTCATGGTATTGCAATGCTCAGGGTTGAGTGTGGTTTATGACTTGGAAAACACCAAGGAGATCTAAAATACCACCATGATGCTCATGTACCAAAAGTATGGATATACCATGTAGATAGGGAACTTATAGGATTCCACCCTCTTGATTGTAATGCAAATAATTATGACCAAGATCAGTGGGACTGATTGATGGAAATAGGTTGACATACCACACATCTATATTTCTCACTAAGTCATTTAGGGACTAAAATACAAATGGGCTATATATTTCACCCAAAAGATTATTGAGGATGTGGAGAAAACCCATCAGGTGCCAACGCATAGGTTTACATGGGGGGTGTTTTTTATTTGAATGGTTTTTTATGAGATTGGTATACCAAACTATACTTGTGAGCACTAAAATGGATATACCCTCCCATGCATAGGGCCCTTACTAAACAATACAAAGGGTTCACATGCCCTCAACACATCACCCACTCTTAGAAAATCAAGATGACGTACTAGTTTGATGGCATGAGGGAAGTATTTGGAAATAAGTGGTGTATACTAATGTATTTACCTCCTTTGGCTACTGAGAAAGGCAAGTTTGTCATAAAGAAACACTTTTCCCTTACACACATCAAGATGAACCCTTTTAAAGAGTTCTCTTCATGGTTGAAGTTACCATATGCCTTCTTGATGTGGTACTCCATAGATTCCATGAACCAGATTTATGATGCGTATCCCATTTCCTTGAAAGATAATAAGATCAATTTGGAGATACCTACTCTCTAAAAAATGTTTGTCTATCTAGGTAAAAAGGCCTATCAAGAAAAGAGGGAGATGGAATTCATTGACATGAAGGCTAAGCAAATAATGTTAGGTAAACAAGTGCACAATGTGTTCTATATGTTCTAACCTTGAAAGGATATCTAGAGTGGAGACCCTAAGGATAAGATCCCATATTTTGGTGCAAGCACAAGTAGACAATAAGATCCATACAAGTAGAAAAATACTATGCCCACACCTCAGCCAAATCCTCCTCTATTATGCCCATCTCCACCTCACCCTTCTATTTCTCCACATTGCCTTTCTCCTTCTCCACCACACCCTTCTCCACCATTCCCTTCTCTACTACTCCCCTCTCCTCACTAACCTTATCCACCCAAATCTCCACCACCTCAAGTCCCTCTACCTACACCTTCTCCTTCACCTCCGCCTTCTCCCCCTAAAGTTACTCCACATCCATCTCCTCTAAAATAATATACTTTAGGAGCTTGATCATAGCACACCATAGGGAAAGAACCCCAATAGGAAATTCCTAAAGTATAAGTTCATGACTCAGATTCTAACTCTGAGAAGACTCCTTCCCTAGTGCAGGAGGAAAAATTTGCCTCTGATGACTCACTGCTTGATGTTAAACAACTCTATGACAAAGAGGAGGATGGTGAGGAGGATATAAGTGAAATGTTTATTGGTGTAGACATCCAATTCCTAACACTATTTGTGTTGAAATTATTAATCTCACTCGAATTACACTCAAATGCACATTTTAGGTCAAAATCCATAAAATGCACTAAATGGTTTGAACTTTTCATTTAGAAGTGCCAATTTAGGTCAAAGTATCCCTAAATATGGCATTGTAATTTATGTATCAACTAACTTTTATCAATTCATTTTGAGTCAAAATGATGATTTTGCCTTTAGTGCTCTAGATTACTCTTTTCTCCTAAATTCATTGGTACACACTATGTACCTTTATTATTTTATGTTTGAAACATCCTAAATGGAAATACGGTTCTGACGCATCTAATTTCACATTCTAATTCTTCCTGAGTCAAATTATAACTTAGTAATATGATTTTCTGACCATTTTGATTAATTGAGGGCTAATTTTCAAATAGTTGCACAAATGTTGATTAACCTTGTTTAAGGTTAATTAGTCCAAATTAAGAGCTTAAGTGTATTTTCCATGAGAGTTGTTGAATATTTATTTTTGAAAATTGATTCTTATTAACTGCATCATCAGGTGACATCATTTCTTAGGAAGACATCCCTAGACCATAAATGCCACAAATATCAAGACTATGGGTCACCCATGCCTACTTAATGCCTCCCATGCCTCTTCAATGCCCTTTATTCCAAGGTCATGATGAAGATAATTATGGATTTAATTCCAAATGTTAGGATTATCCATGGCCACACATCTCAATCTTGAGATGGATGGTCATGGTTGATCCTAACCGATCTCAAAAATCTATAAATAGAAAGGCCATGGACATGAATTTTAGGCTTGAATATTGCAAAGTTATAATGTTAAATTGCTTACACAATCATATGCATTTGATGATTGATTTTGTTTTCAAGCTTCATTGATAGGCTAGTTTAGTGATTTGGAATCATGAACCTAGGTTTTATGGAGTGTTCTTGAGACATTGGAGGAGTTTATTACCATTGTTGACAAAGACAAGGATGCTTGATCAAGGGAGAACATGTTTTTGAGCCACAAAGGTATGGTGAATCCATTTGGGAAGGTGATATGATGTTGATTTCTTTCATTTTATTTCTTTTTATCCTTTGTAATTCCCATAGGAATAAATAGGCTTAGTTAGTTAATTCTTTATGTGTTTTTCACTATTTATGGACTAATGCTTGACTAACTTACTTCATAATCCTCTCTACATCTTGGCATGCCTGCTGGGACAAGCTGCATCCCACACATGAAGAAGATCATTTTATAGCTTTAAAATATTCATTTGGACCCTTAAAAATCTTGCAAATTGATTTTATAACTTTATTTTGCCATTTTATTTTAGCACAGATTTACACAGTAACTGACGTCGGCTAGTAAAACCGACATCAGTTAGATAGCTTAACCAACATCGGACACTATGCCTTTTTTCTTAAAACACAGACCTGAGAGATCTTTTCTTAAAGTTTATTATTTCAAACCTAAAAGAGCTTCAAGGCCAAAGGACATGCTAACATTTTTGTTGTAGGACCAAGCTTGAGATTTCCTAAAAACATGTTTAGAACACCTTTTGCATGATTAAAAATCAATTAGGAACTTTGTTTTGGGGTTGAATGAAAAATTTAGATGCTTAAATGAACGTTTTCAAAGTTCACAATATTAAAACCAAGGGGTCAAATGGACACCACCAAATCTTTTGCTTGGGCTTAAAATTGAACACACTTGTCAATTCTTGTTTTCAATAGTTGTTAAATTTAATATTTTTGTTTGGAAAAAAGAGGGATGTTACATGTATGCTCTTCCATTTGTCCCTTTTAGGGAACCCTTGGAATCAAAAGTGCCATTCTTATTTAAAATAGCCTAGTCCAAGGATTATAAATAAATTCATCTAAAGCACTCCCTAAAAACTTGTCAAGGTTTGGGTGACCTTGAAAATGACTCTAAAGTCTTTCTACTTTCATGCTTTCTTTATTTTTATGCAAACATGGCTTGTGAGGGGGACGTCATTACCTCCTATAAGTTATTTAGAGAATCTTTAACCTGGGGTTTCACCTCTTCGAGCTGAATTCATTTGGATCCTAATTGGAGTTACACAAGGGACATATCTGTATTTGGACATCACACTACACTGAGTGAATAATAGGATGTAGTGGTTGTAAAAAGGACTAGACCTTTTTATAACTAGCCAATGTCATGATCACCTAATGTATGTGCTTATCTTTTTCATCATTTGCATGAAATTAATTGTGTAATTGATTCCCCTAGAATGATTGAAAACTTCTTAGCTTAGTAGACCCCACTTTGCCATACCTTGTTAGTTTAGATTTAAGACGTTTGTTTTTTGTCATTGGCTTATTTGGTCTTGATTTGTGTCTAAAACTGATTGTTAACTCATTGAACTTAACCAAAGCATATTGTCCTCAATTTTATTGAACAAGGGAGCTGTTACATTGTCCAAATGGAAAAATCATCTTTTCCTTGTTCAAATTGTTATCAAAAACTTTGTGTCATGTCATCCACATTGGAGTAGTCATACTACCCAATTGAGTCTATATCTTTCACCCAATTTGTTTAAAATCCTTCATTTATAATCCACATTCGAAATTGAACCTTCTGAGTTATAAGGGTTAGTGTGTTAAATTGGGTTTTCCATTTGTGCACTAAGCTTGTTCTAACTTGGGTTCAATTTTCCATTTGGATTGAAGGTCATTTATTAAGACTCAAAATCACATTATCATCTTTGTGAACTCAATTCATCTTGCGTATCACTTATAATTTGATTCCTATAACATATTTTATCCTACTGGATTCATGTGGTGACATTGTGTTGCATATTTGGTCTTAGCTTTAGAGTTAGTGATTCATGTATGTTTTTACATCTTGAGTTGCTTAGTCCACTTTTTCTTCTTCATAATCCAGAGAGCTTTCCTCTAAACTTCTAGGGTCAACTCATGAAAGTTGAAGCTATATTTTATAATGTGGGCATATCACTTAGATCTAGGCTTTGGTGTACTAGTTTTCACCTTGGGTCTTTAAGTTACCTTACCCTCTTTCGATCTATATGATTTTAACCTTACCAAAGGTTGAGTAAACTTGTGAACCAAATCTTCTAAATTGTTTATGGTCTCAAACCACCCTCCCTTATAGTCTCATTGGTACCTTGGTATTTTTTTAAAAGAGAGCCAAAGCATTATTTATTTGGTTGCCAAGCATTGGTCCAAAGTTAGTCAAAAACACAAAACAACACTTTTAGACATGACTCAAAGGTTCACTCGTAGTGGGGCCTCTTATGGCCTTAGTTATGAATATGAGTAATTTTATCATGGTCAAGATAAACCTACTATTTTTTATGGTATACTCATTAGAGTAGGATCTGAAGATGAGCACAATGAACATCAACCCTAAGAAGATCAAGATGAAGCCCTTCATAGATTGATAAAATTAGGTGCTAAACTGCCTTCTGACTTTCCTATAGAAAAATTGCATACCTTAGTTAGAGAAGGAGAAAAATGATGGAAAGATAAATATTTTGTGTGAATAGACATACCTTCTTCCTTTAAAAAAGGAAAATAAATATAAATAGAGTCAAAACCCACAAATCTAGATCTTCTAGCTAATATCAAGATAATAAGTCAATAATATGCAAATCAACTTATCACTGACTTAACTGACTCCCTATTTGCCACTTCAATTCAAAATAATGCTTCAAAAGAACAAGGAAATATGGTTGAAAGTATACAATAAATATTGGATGAGGACATTACCATAGTGGATCAAGGTAATCTAAATGAATAATTAAAGTCACAAGAGACCTTACAAAGTGTTCCATTTGACATGGAACATACATTATTCAATCATCAGAACCTCTTCTTACTTTAAAAACTCAAAAACCCAAACATTTAGTTCAAATTGAGGAAATCCCTCAAGACAATTTGGCTAGTTATTTTCAACCAACCCAAAAATTGGTAAATAAACATAGAAATTTCCAAAATCAACAAAGTAGGAAATAGTCAAATTCAGGGAATGTTTTACAATCTAAAAATTAATGGCCTATGTTCTCAACTCAAGAAGAAAACAAAACCAAGTCATGGATATAAAGGTATACATTCCCTATATATCCACACAAAACTAGGGGCACATTCCACCCTAACAACAATAAACCCAGGGGCACATTCCACCCCCATAGCAACAAAACTAGGGGCACATTCCACCCCAATAAAAACAACACTAGGGGCATATTCCACCCCAATAGAAATGAAAATAGGGGCACATTCCACTCCAAAAACATCTTATTCAATCCATAAATGCACTAAATGTGAAAGAATGGAATTCTATGAAGGAAATTATTCAAAGATTGGAGACAAATAATAGAGTCAAAAAGTATAAATTTGATGACATATGCCCATATCCATTTGATTTATGTATTCTCAAAAACCCCTTTCCACCTCATTTTAAGGAACCCAAATTTGACAAATACAAAGGAAAAGGAGATCCATGTGAACACATATAGGCATTTTTCATCTTATGTCAAGAGGTTGCTTATAGTAGTGAGTACATACTACACGTATTTCCATGAAGTCTAGTTGGACAAGCTCTTGATTGGCTACTTAAACTACCCAAGGGATCAGTTGTGGATTGGAATAACTTATCAAAAAAAGTTCGTTAACCATTTCTCATACAACATAAAACATGAATTAACTATTTTTGACTTATGAAAATCCAAACAACATGATGGTGAATGTTTTGTCCCATATTTACAAAGTTGGAGAGCATTGGTAGGCGACTTTCAACATAATTTACCAGATAAATAGTTGGCTAATATCTTTGCACATAATTTTCATCCTAAATTTGTGCATAATCTAAGGATATCTTGTGCTAACTCATTTTAATAAATTATTGACAAAGGCGTGTAGATTGAGAAGGCTCTTATTGTTAAAGGCCTTGTTAATATTTTTATGTAAGGTCAAGCATCTAATCAGACTAAATCATCAGTTTAAACAATTATGTATGATAAACCTAAAGGTTTTAGAAAAAATAAGAACATGGTTGGGAATGGGGTAACTAAAACAAGAGATGTACCAATGGTAAAGGCTATGGTTAAAAAATCTCATTTCAACTAATTTAATTGTATGGCCAGTATCAAGGCCATTTCCTCAAGATCAACCAAAACTGGATTGGTACAAAGAAAATGAATGGTGTAACTTTCATCATGTGTTTGGTCATGGTGCATATATTTGCATTCAATTATGACATATTATTGAAGACTTTATTGAAAGTGGTGAACTATAAATTAAGTTGGCCCCTAATCAGGACACAAATTAGGATATGAGAATCTACAAAGAACCCTTTCCTCGACATGATCCACCACCACCAAGAAATAATCAAAATGGTCAAAATGAAGGATAGATGTAGAATAAAAACCAACAATGTTATAATGTTAATGATCTTAATCATGATCATAATACCCACACAAATAATTTGGCTTACAACAATGTACCTTATGACTATAATAATATTGTGTGACATATTTTTGTAACCCACATTGCCACTATTACTATAAAACTATGTGGCCAATATTGTGTTCTTTGCAACACATGACCCATCATTATAGGGTCATCACCCTCTCCCCTGATTATACCATGTTGGGTTCGTATCATCATGTTGCTACTCCATTTACACGGGTCACTAATCCTGAATAATAACACCTTTCTTATAATTATAAAGGCTCCTCATTGACCCAAAATTGTAGCAATACAATTAGCCACCTGTTAGTCACCATTCAAGTCCCTTTGCCTTCCTTTTTTAAATATAATAACTCCTTGCCACCCCTAAGTTGTGCAGTCGTAACTAGATGCCTGTGAATTACCATCCAGGGCCCTTTGCCCAATTCTTCCATAAAACCCAATGAATGGTTCCAAAGCTAAATTTTATTCCAAAAAAGACTAAAATATTTCAATCCATAATTCAAAGGCCTTATAGTTTTATAGATCAATTAGATAAAATCCCTACATAAATTTCCATATTAGAACTCTTGCAGACATCTGATGTCTATAGAGCCATCTTCAACAAAATTTTATAAGATTCTATTGTGCCTAATGATATAAACCTTGATCAGTTCCAAAATTGAGTTGGACACTTGTCTTCATTTTATCAAATCATATTTGATCAAGAAGACATGTCCACCCTCGACCCAAACCATAATAACCCACTATACATTGAGATAATTATTGTGGATCACAAGATCAAGTGGGGTCTTATAGATAATGGTTTAGGGATGAACATCATATCTCTTAAATTGGTATGATGATTGGGTTACATGGATAAAGACATTTAGCTAGAAACTATTACAATCAAGGCTTACAAAAATGCTGAGAGGGAGTCATCTAGTACAATCTGGTTGCTAGTCATGGTTGGATCTATTTCTCATCACACATTATTCCATATTGTGGATATTGAGCTTCCTTATAACATACTTATTGGTCATCCTTTGATCCATGAAGTATAAGAAATTCCATATACTCTTCACCAATGCCTTAAGTTTCCCCATGATGGGATCGAGGTTACTATTCCTGCTAATCAATAGCTATATCAATACTGCAAACATCTTGAAGAAGAGTTTTATAACTATTGCCTAGGTTCTAAATTCATTACAAAGAATAATAAATCCACCATTTCTCATCCATCTCCATCTAATTATATATGCCCTAGTGATCAAGCCTCTACATCAGTCAATCCATTTTTTGTAGCTTTGGCCAAAAAGGTTCTTATTAAAGACATAGGCATTTCCATGTACCGTCTGAAGGATGTCCTCCATATTGAAAAATTACCAAAATCCCCTAAAACATTTGGTAAGCCTAAAACTTTCTAGACTCCTAACATACCTGATTAGATTTGGCAACTGAAGAAGAAACAACCAAAACATCCTGTGGTTTTTATACCTACAATTATCCAAAGAAAGATCGAGAGGATTTTATCGAGGTAAATTAGTTATGTTCTAAATGATTTATTGATTTTTTTTAGAATCTAAAGTATCCCATCCCTAATAAGATAATGGATCATCTTGACTGTATAGGGAAAGACCTTGGCCCATAGGTAAAAAGAGTTTTAGAACCCTTATCAGCTAGAGTTGTGAATTGGAATCATTGTCTCAGATTTAAACCCCCTGAGGATGACCTCATGACATTTTATAGTGACTCTTATAAAGTGATTAGTAATGAGACTCCTAGTAGTGACCCAACATCCCATTATATTCTTTTCAATGAGCTTACTGACTCCTATTTGTTTGATTCAAATACCATATTAACCATAATGCATATTGAATCTTCCCATCCTAAAGCAAAAAACTATCCTAGTGGTGCTTCCCTTCCTAAAGTAGGACATTATATCATTGCCATTAGAACTTCCCATCCTAAAGCAAACCCTCACTATAACCTATGCCTTTGCCATCCTGAACTCATAGATTGGGATCAAAAAAAATGGGTCATATGCCTTAATGAGTTTCAAAATGAAGAATCAATTGTAGAATACATGGGCCTACGAGATGCATTCCCCATTACTGATCATAAGTAGGGGTTTAATTTTTTATTGGATCCTTCTACCTAATTTGGAGAGTAGACAAATTTTCTTGGTCATAATAAAGAACAAACGTTGATATCTTTAGGTGAAAACCTCTTTGAGGCACTTGTCAATCAAGGAAAATGTAAATAAAAAGATAAGCCTTTAAGTGAAAATATATTTTAGGCACTCCTATGTAGGAAACTTTGATCATCCCCTCAAGAAGTAAAAAACCCATCTAATCCAAGTTTTATAGCTAGTAGAATCATCTCTTCATAATAACATCAAATATTTGAGTGTCTTGCTCTTGATTTTCAAGATATTTTTGCCAATTAACCTTCACTTGAGAAGGTAGATTCTGATTCTTCATATTATCTAGATCTTTAGGAGGAACAACAAGAAGATATAGCAGAGGAAATTATCATGACCATACATTGCCTACAATTTTAGAAGATGGATCCATACTCCTTATTGAGAGCATAATAGAAGTGAATTTGGGAACCCATGGGGAACCCAAAATTGTTTATCTTGGAGCTTCCCTTACTGAAGAAAAATGTGAACATATTATATCCATTATTAAGGATTATATATGTTAGGTTGTGGATCTAAAAGCTTCACTAATGCAAATGGAGGAGGTTGTTGAGTTACAGAGCAACCGATGTCAGTCTAATCAACTGACATCAGTCATCTTCAGTGTTCACAGTAACTGACATCGGTTATGGGTCAGCCGACATCAGTCACATAGGTACCAACATCGACAACCTATGTGTGTGTGCATTTGCATGCGCTTCCAGAACTGGTCTAATTTTAGATGGACAGTCAGTTTGCATCTAAAAGACTAATTTTAGTCTTGAGTCTACGTTTCTAATTATTATAATTAGGAAGTCTAATTATTATTTGTATGGGATCTATTTAAGGGACCCATGGGCTGTACTATAATATTGTAGAATCATAAGGACTTGCAAAGGAAAGGACAAGGGTTTTTCCAAGGTATGTAAGATCTAGGTTTGCAGGTGTGCAAGACCAAGTTGATCTGCAGGTTGTACAAGATCAGGTAGAAGATCTACATGGTAAGTAAGGTCAGTTGATCTGTAGGTGTGTGTGTGTGCAAGGTCAAAGGAGATATACGGGATATCAAGGTCAAAGGAGATCTACAACACAACAAGGAGCAAGATCAGGGAGATCTACTTCGAGTACTTTGAGTACTTGGTGGTACTGGCAGTATTGTTACTGACTGGAGGTAACAACAACTTGATATTGAGTTGATTGTTGGTTTTTAATTGAGAGAGAGAACTCTTGAGGGAGAATTACTAGTACACGCAAGAGGTGTGGGAAGAGTGTGATTTCTTCATTGTATTTCCTTCTGGAAGAGTGTTAATACAAGATTGTATTGTCTCTCATATTCTGTGTTGTTTTTGAATTCTAGTTACATTTTACTTCTGGTTAAATTCCATGTTTAGTTGCTTATACAAAGGTAATCAAGTGTGATCTTAAGGAGTGTGGATCCTGACAATTGGTATTAGAGCTAGGACCACCAAGTGATACCACTAACAGTTGGTATCAGAGCTTGGTTAGGTACACTAATAGGTGGTCAGAGCATGTTAAGTGTTTGTTGATTACAGGTCACTCTCAAGGGTTTCTGATTGAGTGGAAGTAAAGCAATGGCAGAAGAAAGTAAGCTAAGAATGGAAAAACTCAATGGTAAGAATGATCAATTACTAAATTATGGAAAGAAAGAGCAGGTAAAGAAAGATTGTTAGTTGGTAGAAGATTAGCATGAAGGAAATAAAGAAGCAAATGATGCAGGTATTATTGCACGGGATGCTCTTACATGTTCCTTAGATAAAGTAGAATCTTAGGTTATAGATTATGTTGCCTCTTTCCATGCAACCCCAAATAGAGTATTTTTCCATGATTATGTCCATGGAGACTTTGGAAAGATTTATTTAGGGGTTGGTGAGCCTTGTTAAATTGTTGGCAAAGGGGAAGTGTGGCTGAAATTGTAGACGGGCAACACATGGGTGTTGAAGCAGGTCATGCATGTCCCAGTCTTGAAGACGAGTCTAATTTCTATAGGAAAGTTGGGTGATGAGGGATGCATAGTAACTCTCACAGTGGAATCTTGGAAAGTTTCCAAGGGTGCACTTGAATTAGCATGTGGTAAGAAAGTAGGTACTCTTTATCTATCTACTTGTATTACCGATTCTCCTTCTGGTTTATCTACTTCAAATGTAGATGCGAAGATGTGGCTTTGTAGGCTTGGTCACATGAATGAGAAGGGGATGAATGTTCTTAAGAGTAAGTCTGATGTCTTTGAAAAACGTAAGAGCTAGAAATCCTTGGTTTTCATGGAGAAGATGATGGACAGAGATCAGCTCAAGGGGCTAAATAATTCTAAACAGGGCAGTTTAGACAGGGTTATGATCTAAAGTGAGCTCACAGGTAAAAGTCATCACTCATAGGAAAACATAACTATTGACATTGGTCAGTTGAGAACTAATGTAGAATAGGCAGGTACCAATGTCAGTCATGTGCATACCAGAGTCAGTGGTGTCAGGTAGGTGGAGACCGATGTCGGTCAGAGAACTAACATCAGTGACCAGGTGGACACCGACGTCAGTCAGGGAACTGATATCAATGATCATGTGGACAATGACATTGGTCATGGAACCAATGTCGGTAGTTAGGTTAGTCACAAAGAATCAATGTCAGTTGGATGCAGACTGAGAGGTGACTGATATCGCTCACTGTCAGAACAAATTTTGGGTAGACAACAAGTTGTCAAGGAGTCTCAAATGCCCATGTAGAGGAATGAAAGGGTAAGTAAGCCTCAAATTCATTATTCCCCTTATTTATACTACTTAAACTTGTTTCTCACTGATGGTCAAGATCCAGGAAGTTATGAAGAGGCAATGCAGGTAAAATCTAGGAAATAGTGGGAGCATGGCATGAATGAGGAATTTGATTCCTTGGGAGAGAACCAAATGGGAGATTTGGTAGAGTTTCTAGCTGGGATGAAAGCACTGAAAGATGAATCATTTCCTAGGTTAAAGAAAGGAGAGAATGGATAGGTGAGATAGAAGGCCAGGTTATATGGTCTTGAGCAAGCTCTAAGACAGTGGTATAGGTTTGACAGGGGTATGACAAATCATGGCTTTAGTCAATGTCAATGTAATCACTGTGTTTATTTTAACAAGTTGGATAATGGTCAAGACATTATTCTGTTACTGTATGTGGATGATATGCTTGTTGCAGGTTCATACATGCAGGAAATTGCTGAGCTAAAGGTAGAAGTAGCTCAGTGGTGTGCCAGGAAGGATTCAGGAGCAGAAATCCTTGGCATGACTATTTTTAAAGATAGGGAAAGTCACAAGTTGATGTTGTCTCAAGATGATTATGTGAATAAGATAGTGGAGAGGTTCAATATGCAGGATGTAGAATCGGTTAGCACACATATGGTTGGATAGTTCACAGAACAATGTCTTGAATCATAGGATGAGGTTGAGTGCATGTGTATTAGACCTGATATTACCCAAGTAGTGGGAGTTGTCAACAAGTTGGTGGCCGATCCGAGAAAGAAGCACTGGAAAGCAGTTCAGTGGATTCTTAGGTATCTGAGAGGGACTAGTAGTAGGGATTCATGCTATGCAGGGTCAGGCACTTCTCTACATGGATATGTAGATTTAGATATGGCAGGTTACTTGGATGACAGGTGTAGCACCATAAGATATGTGGTGGTTGGTCTTCAAGACTGAACTTGAAGAGGGATACAAGCTAGGAAACAAAATTAGATGATGTACAGGTATAGGTACAGGTGCATCTATTTATCTCTAAGTGGTAGATTGTTGGGTTGTGGAGCTAAACACTTCACTGATGCAAATGGAGGAGGTTTCTAGGTTATAGAGCAATCGACATCAGTCTAATCAATTGACGTTAGTCATCTTCAGTGTTCATAGTAATTGACATCAATTATGGGTCAGCCAAAATTGGTCAGATAGGTATCGACGTCGGCAACCTGTGTGTGGATCGGCCAACATTGGTCAGATAGGTATCGATAGTCAGTTTGCATGTAAAATACTAATTTTAGTCTTGAGTCTGCATTTCTAATTATTGTAATTAGGAAGTCTAATTATTGTTTGTATGGGATCTATTTAAGAGACCCATGGGATTTATTTTAAGATTGTAGAATCATAAGGACTTGCAAAGGCAAGGACAAGGTTTCTTCCAAGGTATGTAAGATCTAGGTTTGTAGGTGTGCAAGACCAGGTTGATCTGCAGGTTGTGCAAGATCAGGTAGGAAATCTACATGGTAAGTAAGGTTAGTTGATCTATAGGTGTGTGTGTGTGTGCAAGGTTAAAGGAGATCTGTGGGATAGCAAGGTCAAAGGAGATCTGCAACACAACAAGGAGCAAGATCAGGGAGATCTACTTGGACTACTTTGAGTACTTGGCGGTACTGGTAGTATTGTTACTGACTAGTGGTAACAACAACTTGGTATTGAGTTGATTGTTGGTTTGTAATTGAGAGAGATAAATCTTGAGGGAGAATTACTGGTACACCCAAGAGGTATGGGAAGAGTGTGATTTATTCATTGTATTTCCTTCTGAAAGAGTGTTAATACAATATTGTATTGTCTCTCATATTTTGTGTTGTTTCTGAATTCTAGTTACATTTTACTTCTGGTTAAATTTTGTGTTTAGTTGCTTATACAAAGGTAATCAAGTGTGCTTTTAAGGAGTGTGGATCCTGACAATATAGACATATTTACTTGGGTATACTTGAAGAGCTACACCAGTCAAGAAAATTTTGAGAAAGATGCTAGGCTTAGACCTAGATTTAGTTATGCATCATCTTGTTGTTCACCCTGGTGCTACACCAGTCAAGCAAAAGTTGAGAAAGATACATCCACACATCTCTTATTTGGTTAAGGCTTAGTTGGAAAAGTTTTTAGGATCTAATTTTATCAAACTACTAGACTACTTTGAATGGGTTTCTAACATAGTACCAATGAGTAAAAAGACCCCAAGCATATGCATTTGTAATAATTTTCATGATATCAACAAATCATGCCTCAAAGATGATTTTCCTCTACCCAACATCGACATGATCATTGAATCAACTACTGGGTATGAGATGCTATCCTTAATGGATGGATTTTTTGGTTACAATAAAATAAAGATAATCCCTGAAGATCCGCATAAGACCGTGTTCACCACTCCATGGGAGACATTTTGTTACAATGTCATGCCATTTGGTTTGAAAATTTTTGGAGCCACATATTAGTGTGCAATGACTATCATTTTCCATGGCATGATGCATGAAATTGTTGAGGACTATGTTGATGATATACTATGAAAATTAAGAACAAGAGCTTGACATCTTGACATTCTACAAAGAATATTTAAGATGATTCATGCATAAAAAGTCTACTTGAATCCCAAGAAATGTGTCTTTGGGGTCAGATCAAGAAAATTACTAGAGTTCATTATATCATAAAGAGGGATCAAAGTCGACCCTACATAGGTCAATGTTATTCTATAAATGCCTCCACTAAACAATCTTAAACAGTTTCGAGGTCTACAAGGAAATATCCAGTCTATACGTAGGTTCATTTCTCAATTGGTAGATAAGTACCACCCATTTACCCATCTCTTAAAGAAAGGGGTAAAATTTCAATGGGATGAAGATTGTTAGATAGGATTTGCAAAGTTAAAACATACTTGGCCAATATACCAGTCTTACGACCTCTAAAATAAGGAAAGCCACTACTTCTTTATATATTAGCCACAGAACATGTACTGGGGGCACTTTTGGCTCAACATGATGATCAAGGGAAGCAACATATTGTTTATTATTTAAGATGCACATTAGTATAGTATGAACATAATTATATGATTATTGAGAAGGCATGTTTAGCTATGGTGTTCGCCACTTAGAAATTGTGATATTATATGATAAATAATAAAACTATTATTATCACCAACGTAGATCCTCTCAAGTTCCTTTTATCTAAATCAGCTCTTCAAGGATGCATGGATAAATGGATTATTTTCCTCAATGAGTTTGATATTTAGTACTAGAATCAAAAGGAAATCAAAGGATAAGTTCTTACTAACCAACTTGTATAAGTTCCTATTACAACCACTCAACTTCTCAAATTTGACCTTCTAGATGATTCTATCATGATGATAGAATAAGAATAACAAGAACCTAAATAGTGGATGCTCTATTTTGATGGATCTTTGACATCTCAAGGGTTTAGAGCTGGCATATTGTTGATCATGCCATAGAGGGATTTGATCCCCAAATAATTCAATATATAATTTTAGTGTACAAAAAATATGGCTGAATATGAGGCATTGGTTATAGGGCTCTATCTTGTTATACAGTGGGATATTCAAAACTTAAAGGTCTATGGAGATTCATAGCTAATCATAAATCAGAAAATTGAATAGTATCAAATAAAGGATGATAAGCTTATTCCTTATAATAAAATTATCGATAACCTCAAAACATATTTTAAATCTCTGCAGTTTGAGCAAGTTCCACGAGTCAACAACAGATCTACCAACACCATGGAAATAATTGGTTCCTTGATTCAAATGCATGACAATGCTAAAGAGTATCAGTTCTTGATTAAAAATATTCTTTAGGCAACACATATTATATCAAATTTAGAGAGGATATGCACTGTTGCTAATCCTAATCCCTCACCTAAGCTACCATGGTACCAAGATTTTTATAACTATTTCCATAGTCATGTATTTCCCGCCAACCTTTCCAAAAACCAACAAAAACTTTTCCTTCATCACTTAACATGCTATATCCTCCTTGGAAACATGCTTTATCATAAAGGTTGTGATGAAATTATTCTTTGTTGTTTATCTTTGGGAGAATCTAAGCTGGGACTAATGGAGGTTCATGAAGGAATGTGTGGGGCCCATACTAATGGTGTAGTCTTAGAAAAGAAACTCCTCAAGATAGACTATTATTGTTCCTAAATGGAGATAGATTCTTTTAATTATGTAAATAATTGTGTTCCTTATCATTAGCATGGCAACTTGATATCTTAACCTTCTTTACCATTGTAGCTGATTACGACACCATGGCCATTCTCAACATGGGGTCTCGATATCATTGGGAAAATTAACCCAACATCTTCAGAGGGCCATAATCAAATTTTAACCATAATTGAGCACTTTACAAAGTGGATTGAGGCCATTCTACTCACCTATGTGATTAAGAAACAAATAGCCAAATTTATTCATTATCATATCATCTGTCGATATGACATCCCAACCTATATTATATTTGATAAGGGTGGATCTTTTGTGAACCAAGATGTGAAATATCTTTGTGAAAAATTCAAGATCAAACTTAAGAAATCCACTCCATATAACCCACAAGGTAACAGACAAGCTGAGGTGTCAAATAAAACCATTCTAGCCATCTTAAAGAAGATTGCCAATGATGTTGGTCATAATTGGCACTTGCAACTCTTTCCTGCCCTTTGGGCTTATAGAATGAATAATTTCACCCCAACTGGAGCTACTCCATACTCCCTTATTTTTGGCACTGAAACTATCATCCTAGTTGAGATTGAGATCCCATCATTATAAATATCACTGGAGCACATTAAAGATAATGGAGACTATAGAGCCTCATGATTGCATGAACTAGAGCTTCTTGATGCTAAGTATTTGTATTTCCTAGAAAACTTATAGGCTTATTAGAACAAATTATAGAGAAGCTACAAGAAATGCATTCTCCCTCAAGAATTTAAGATTGGTGACGTAGTTTTGAAAGAAAACTAGAAGGATACAAATGATGAACCCAAAAATAAAGGCAAGTTTTAGCCTAATTGGTTAAGACCATATATTGTCATAACAAACTATGGATCAAGTGCATATCGATGGGTTAAACCTAATGATGAATAAATTTCACAGCCCATGAACATTATACACCTTAAGATGTTCTACACATGAACAACTTTGAACCATTGTCTATAAGGCCCTTGACTTGGGAGCAACTTGTGTTATCATAATTTTATCCCAGCCTTTTATCTTAGCTTGAACACATTTTATACTACCTTGGTCCACCTTTCATGATTGTTGATAGTAAAGGTTTGAATCCTTGGCACTCTAAACATATTCTTCATCCCATTCTAGATTGGTTTCTTAAAAAAGCATATTTTTTGTTATGTCTAAGGAATTTTATAAGCTTGAACACTTTTTATCCCTTGACTAATTATGATCTCGATAATGTCTCATAAACATTATGAACATCCTCAGTAGTAGTTCTACAAAGCAGTTTAGCTAGGACAGTATTGTGAAATTTTAGACAAGTGAATAGAAACATATTCTTAGTTATATACCATTGCTACATTGTTACAAATAGGTGATGTTGATACTTATTTTTTTACTTTAGGTTGCACATTATTCTATATCACCTTTTTTCTCTTTATCAAGAACCTCACTCTCATCGATTTATGAGCATGGATCATTGCAGTGGATTTAGATATCTTATTGGAACCTATACTCTTAGGACATGCATCTCCTCAAATAGATGATCCCAACTTGTGCATATTTTATCTCAAAAACATTAGAAATACTTTGAAAATACCAAGAAGATCAGAACATGATCCACAAAAGAAAAAAATATTGTCTCATGATTCTGTACATTTGTACATTCTCATTACACCATGGTACGCTCTTACCATTTTGCAAGCATAAAAACACCAGTTCATTCCATCTTATCCCATGCACTTGTCATTTTGAAAGATCATTCTTTCTTGTCTCCTAAAATTACTTGCTATACCATTCTCATTTATTTGTCATAATCTTCCATTTCTTCTATAGCATTAATCATGCTGGTATGATCATCATTTTCCTTATATCCCATTTCCTGAGAGAACTATATTTGGCTTGAAGTTCACATTGGAACATGCATCCATGGAACTATGTAGGTAGAATGCACTTGTCTAATACATCTAGAGTCAGCTCATCCAATCCCTTACTTTTCTTCTCTTCCCCCATTTTTCTGTCATTGTTCCTCTTTATTTGTTATGATGTGGTGGAAAGTAATGCCTCTACAACACATGCATGAACATTTGTCTCTAAACCACACTAACTTGGTTTTTGTTTGTGTGTTTATTTGAGTTTTCTTGGTGTTTTGTTGTGCTTTAATACCTCTCCTTTTACTTCTTCTCCTTTTCTATTTTTATTACTTCTTATCTCCATTCTTGGTCTCGTGTTTCCTTCATTGTTTTTCTATTTTAGTTTTCTTCTATTTTGTGTTCAAGAATGCCTTGATGTTCCAAATGGATCTTGATTATTCATTTCTTTGTATCATGTCATTAAGACATTTTTACCTTTTGTTTTTAAACATTTTTGTTCCTACTTAAGATCATATCTTGATTTCAAGTTAGGTTCATTTCTATTTATCTTTTTCTTTGTCTTTCCTTTTTTATTTAAATGTAAATCATTGTAACTCTATTTTTGGTCATTGTTTAACCATCATCCTTAGTTATAGATATTCACATTTGAACTAGCTTAGTGCAATTGGAATCTTATGTTATTCTAATTTACTCATACTTATGATACCTAATTTATTTTGCTATAGAAATCACTTTATGATCTAGTCTCAATGTCTTAATGTTAACATCAACTCTGATGAACGATTCTCAAGAACGCTTTGCAAAACCTATGCTCATGATATGGAATTAGGATTTTTGGTAACATGCATTTCAACACTCAATTCTATGCTTAGATGTGCATCTCTTTGCATACATTATGACTCTAATCAATTCCTAGTCATTTTTCATCATTATTCATTCCATTCTCTCCCAAACATGGGTTAACTACATTCACCTGAAGTTCATGTTAGAACATGAGTCTATGGACTTATGTAGGCAATGCTCAATTTCTATTGAGGCCAGCTCAGCTATCTCCATTCTTCTTTTCATCTCTCTCATCACTTTGTGCATTCTAATATGCTTGGTTTTATATGGATTTCTAATCCATTACACCATCGCATGTACATTTGTGCACACTCAATTTAACCTATCTTGTCAATTATATCCTTGAGCTCTTTTTTCTTGCCAATTACCCACACTAGGGCCCAACATCTGAACAATGTCCAAATCAAATAAAATCTATAGGCATAAATCATTCTTTATTCTTTATCAATGATCAAGATTCACCCTATTGGGGAAAAAATATCTTATTGTGATCAAATATACTCTATTAGAGTACTTCTTATCATATTATCTTTGGAGACCCTATTCTAATGGTGTTTCCCTTCCTAAAGTAGAATGTTATATATTTTCTTCTAATTTTAAGCTCTCCATATTAAAGCCCGTCATGACAATATTTTAGTATGTAACTTGTCTCGAGATTGATCAATGTCATAAGCGTGTAGCTTGAACTCTCAAACTGGGTACATTTACAGTGTGTCCCTTACATTTATGGATTGTATCTTTCCCATTCCCCCCATATTTGTGGCCTATTATACCTCTCATTATATTTTGATCATTGATGGTAATCACGTGTACATGCATTAGCTCATTTGGATGTGATCTATTCCATGTGTTAATCTCTCACTTTCTCTCTCTTTTTAAGAGTCCATCATTTTCTTCCATCCTAGTATGTCCTCTCGAGGGGGCATCATGGGTATATTCCAATTTGTTCTTGACAACTCTTTTCTTTAAAAATATTTTACTTCACCTGAATGTCTCGCTACACCTTCTCAAACAAGGGGAAAATGTAGACATCTAATTCCTAACACCATTTATGTTGAAATTATCAATCTTACTCGAATTGCACTAAAATGCATATTTTAGGTCAAAATCCATAAAATGTGCTAAATGGTTCAAAATTTTCATTTACAAGTTATAATTTAGGTTAAAGTATCCCTAAATGGGGCAATGTATTTTATGGGTTAGCTAACTTTGATCAATTCATTTCAATTTAAAATGATGATTTTGCCTTTTGTACTCTAGATCACTCTTTTCTCCTAAATTCATTAGTACATGCTATGTACCTTTGTTATTTTGTGTTGGAAACATCCAAAATGGAAATATAGTTTTGAAACATCTAACGCCACCTTATAATTCTTCCTAAGTCAAATTATAACTTAGTAATATGATTTTCTGACCATTTTGATTCTTTGAGGGCCAATTTTCAAATAATTACACAAATGTTGATTAACCTTATTTAAGGATAATTAATACAAATCAAGAGCTTTAGTGGATTTTCAATGAGAGTTGTTGAATATATATATTTTTTAAATTGATTCATATTAACTGCATCATCAAGTGACATCATTTTTTGGGAAGGCATTCCTAGGCGATAAATATCACAAATATTAAGATTATGGGTCACTCATGCCTAGTTAATGCCTCACATGCCTCTTCAATGCCCCTTTTTCTAAGGTCATGATGAAAATAATTATGGATTTTATTCTAAATATTAGGATTATCCATGGACACACATCTCAATCTTGAGATGGACAATCATGGTTGATCCTAACCAATCTATAAAATCTATAAATAGAGAGGCCATGGAGATGAATTTTAAGCTTGAATATTACAAAGTTATAATGTTAAATTATTTCCACAATCCTTTGCATTTGATCATTGATTTTGTTTGAAAGCTTCATTGATAGGCTAGTTTAGTGATTTGAAATCATGAGCCTAGGTTTTATGGAGTGTTCTTGAGACATTGGAGGAGTTTTCTACCATTGTTGATAAAGACAAGGATGCTTGATCAAGGGATAACATGCTTTTGAGCCACATAGGTATGGTGAATCCATTTGGGAAAGTAATATGATGTTGCTTTCTTTCTTTTTATTTCTTGCTATCTTTTGTAATTCTCGTAGGAATAGATAGGCTTAGTTAGTTAGTTCTTTATACATTTTTCATTAATTATGGACTAATGGTTGACTAACTTGCTTTATAATCCTCTATATAGTTGGTAGCACTTCCATAACCATCAAAGAAGAGGCCTCTTTACAACATGACACTAGTAAAGAGAAGGAATTAACCAGTTCTATAGAAGAGCATGGTGATGATGCATCTTCCAATCCATGCGAGTGTTATTAGTTTGGAATTCTTGATAGGATGTTGTATCTATGGTTGTACTTCATTCTATGGGATTCAACCTTGGATATAAGGAAATAAGTGTCCTTATTATTGGACATGTATAATGAGGAGAAAGAATTTGAGATCCCTCAAGATAGACTCTCCTTAGGACCGAACACTCCAGCACTGCCAAAGCCATTATGGGTAGATCCCCAAAAGATCCCCCCACTTATAACAAGTGCAACATTTTTTAAGTTGGCCATAATAGTAATGCGTCAAATTTTTTTGTTTGAATTTAATTAACATACGACTGAGGAAAAATGCCCAAATTGTGGGTACGTATAATAAAGAGGTTGCCACTAAACAAGTGCACATTCAGGAAGTGGCCACTCTAAAGCAATAGGTCCAAGAGGCCATAAAGGCAAAAGTAAGAACATTGAACCTTTGGAAAATAATTTTGGGATAGGATTTGATGCTGAAAAATGGTGTAACTCTCAATGGAGACATCATAATAATGTTGGAAACCCTAGTGAACCTCTTGCTGAAGCAATGCAAGGAGCATCCTTTATTAAAGATGAGGGATTAAAGCTAGCAGATCAATTCACTATCATAATAGAAGTTTGCAAGTACACTCTAGAAAGAGTTGGGGAAGTTATCCCCATTTTGGATGGAATTTTTACATGGTTGACATGCCTAAGAAAAAATCTTGAAGGTTTGGCTCCAAGCTAAAGAATCCTAGAGGCAATAGATGGCTAATGTTGCACTCTTAATAAAGGACTGCACTGAGTTCACCAAGGCATTTAGGGATGTGGAGATGATGGAGGACACAATCAAAACACATCATCAATAGTTGAATATATTTTTTTTAGATTTTTGAGGAAAGATTGACAAAGAGGTCTCCACACTTGAAGACATCTAGAAGGATGTTACTACATCCATAGATGAACTGGTAAAGAAAGCCAATGAGAACTGTAGCCAACTCAAGGAGATGACTAAATCAAAAGGGGATGTAGAAGAAATAATTTCCAGGTTCCAAGGTGATTGAAGCATTATCATATTGGGATAATGTTAAGAATGAGGTCGAGTGGATGGGACCCAATTTTTTG
Organism: Torreya grandis; assembly: GCA_037957365.1. Taxonomy (NCBI): domain Eukaryota; kingdom Viridiplantae; phylum Streptophyta; class Pinopsida; order Cupressales; family Taxaceae; genus Torreya; species Torreya grandis. Next base: position 1,948,761 of record JARHVA010002487.1, read on the forward strand.
ATAGATACCACTAGCATGACTTAGTCTGGGATGGACTAAGAACTTAGTGTGGGGTGATGTTGGCCCCAAATTTTTGGCTAATTATTATCCATTTTTGGCATAGGAATGATATGGTGTGGAAGGACCATAACATGAAAAGACTATGGTAGAGAACATGGTAGATCTATAAACACCATGGCACCAAACCTACAGGGCACGAGATGACAAAGGTGTGAAAGGCCAAGTGCAAGAGGACCCAATCAAGGAAGAATTAGTCATGAGGACCTAAGAACATAAGACTCATAATTGAAGTAATGAGTCACAAAGAACCTGAGAACATAGGACTAGGAACTTAAGTGGAAGACTTGGGGATTGCGTGGGAAGTGGAGGCAATTAAGGAATGTTTCATATGGGACACCTATCCCTTTTTGATCAGATTTTTTGCAAAACTTGTGGGAACCAATATCCATCAGTTCATTGGGTGAGCATGCAGGACCATGGTCTTACATGAAAGGGCTAGTGTGCTAGCTCATTGGGATAAACTCTAGCACTGAAGCTATAATAACTATAAAAGTCCCAATAAGTTCTTTGTTTTACATCTCTCTCTACTTTTAAAGATAATTGTAGGATGTGCATAAAACATGCTCATTTATCATTTTATTTGTCATGTAAATAAGAATTATCTATATGGTGTTATCTAGGAGTTATCATGTGTAAGATCTGTTAATGATTTTGCCTTAGTTCATGCTTGGTTAATTATGTTTTTTTACTTTGCGATTGGCATGAATGAGCTAACATTATTTTATTTATGGCATATTTCTTCCTCCTCCAAATGAGTTAAAAGGGAAAGAATCCCTTGTAGATCAGTCTAATCTAAAAACTTGACTAAATTTCATCTAAATATTATCAACTCTAGAGGAAACTACTCAGCATTGTAGAAAAAGACTAAACTGCAAGCATGAAAAACAACTTAGTGGAAGTTGTACCATTGGTCTAGACACTTTTCCAAGGCTTCAACAGATTTATTTAAGACAAGTTTCTTTTGCATCAGAGCAACTCTCCACTCTCCAATGTCATAATAGTCAAGTCTGGAATAGAGGCATACCATAATGATCAGATTTCCTATGCTAAGAAATCTTCAATCGATATCAATTCCTTATGACACTTTTATCAAAGGTTATTGGTGTCATCTCTAGTGACTTTTAAAATTCCTCAGGATTCCCATGACTACTTGAACACTTAAACAACATGTTCATCACATATCACTTCAAAAAAAAGTTATAAAGCCTTGCCATTAGCTGTAAACTTGTACACTTATGTTATAGACTCAATTTCTTTCTAAAATTATTGTAGTGGATGCTAAAAGGTTATGGGATTGGTGTTGATAGCTAGTTCAATTGCTTTAAAAAAAATCAAGGCTTTATTCTCAATGTTAATTTCTTTAGGTTGTAATTATAATTTCTTTTTTCTATTATCGAATGTCATTTTTCCATCACGGTATTTTCCATAACATTCTTGTATTCACCTCATTTTCTAAACTTTTATTTGAGTAATATGTCTTCCATTATTTACTAGCCCATGTGATTAGTAATTTGTTGTGTTTTCCCTTTCAAAACTTTTACAAATCACACACACACACACACACACACACAGATATTATTATTGCTAACATGCTTGCAAAATTGAAGTCCCTGGCACCCTTGGAAGAGTAAAATTCTCTGCCTTGCAGTCTAGCACGAAACTGATTAAGCTAACTACAAGAGGAAATTCCAAAAAATTGGACTTTTCAAATGCAAATAGATTTTATAAAACAATATAATTTCCCATAACACTTTGCAAATATGGATTTTCTTTCAATTTTTTTTGTTAGTACTGCTTGTAACCGCTTTCTCATATAATATTTCAATGCATTTTTTCCTTGTCAAATGCAAAATTCAGATGACTTTATACACTATGTACTATGCTTGAATTTTATGCAATGCAATGCATTCACTGATTGATAATTTGATATGATCAGAATGGCTGTCATTTTATATGGTTGTACTAAGTGCAAAATCAGTATGAATTCCTTGCAGCACATTATGTTCAAATGGCTTTCCCCTCTATCTACTATGCTGATAGCTCTTTTTTTTTATTAAATTTTTTTTGGGGGAAACTTTAAATATGCCAACTACAATTAGTAACTGCTTAACTACAATAACCCTTCAGCCGTCACAATTTCTTAATGTGAACTACAATAACCCTCCAACCCCCAACCCTTACATACTTATGACACCCCACGGCACTTATTTAATAGTTGCATGTTTCATATTCCACAAACTTTAAGGAATTCTAACACATCCTCAGTAGGTATCTTTTTTTCTCTAGCAGTTGCATGTTTCCTGTAATCACCCGATTTCTGCGTGTTACAACATAATGGAAGTTTAGTTTTTTAATACCACCTATTCCGCAATCATTGCGATATTAATTATGCTATGAAAACTGAACAACATATCAAAATTAAAAATCTAACATTGCGAAGAGACTAAATTGTATCCAATAGAGTCCTCACTAAACATATGGGAGTTTCTACTTTAGTGGTTTTATTTTAAGCAGCCACCTCAATACTGCACACGTATAATGCCCGCTCACAATAGTTGCGTGACTTCTCCATGCAATGCGCCAGTTGAGAGCCCAGGTGATTGATTCATGAATTAACAACTTGATTAACGTTTATTGGAAATGGTACGGCTATGAATAGACGTGTTTGGATGACGCTTTATGTATCAAAACCTATTTTATATAGATTACTGATTCTATTTTATATGCATCACTTTTGTTTTCTTTCAAGCCAATCTCATATGACTTTACTAGTTGTTTTAAAGTGAAAAAGTTTGAGGAAAAGTATTTTTATTTTTGCGATTATATTTAGTAAATGTTTTTTTTTTATTTGTCATATATATATATATATATATATATATATATATATATATATATATTTTTATGTATCATATTTTGATAGATTACTTTTATTGTTTACTACGTTAACATTATTTTATTATTAATGTACAAAAAACCACTCACAATGTAAAAATTTAAATAATATTAATCAATTTGAAACTCAATCATGTAAAATTAATACAAAAATTTACATTATATTGTGCTTGCCAAGTATTTTTTTTTTTTTTTTTTGTTTTTTGTTTTGTGAGGTATGTTCCCCTTTTAACCAAAATTTAACCCACTACAATCGCTCCCACTTGAGGCTAATCGTCAAGCAAGGATCTTTCTCTTAAGTGGTGAGACAAACAAATAAAGGGATTCAATCTGTAAAGTCGTTTGATATGGTGCACGTCAAACATAGAGTCTTTGTCAATAGAAGATGGTACCATCATGCAAGCTATGTCCTTGTCAACCCTTCACAATAGAACATATTCAATCAAATAATCTCCCACCATACAATTTGCATACCTCTTTACGATGGGTGCAAGTCATGTAAATTAAATAACTTCTTTAAATCAATATAATCTTCTAAACACCTAAATGTAAGCTCAAATTCTAATCGTTACAAATGCAATCTATCACAAAATCTAGACAACACATTTTGCAAAAACGTTTGGAGTTAGAACACTGATGATTATTGGTACATATTATACTTAAATACAATATGGAAATAATTTTAATTGTAACACAACCTTTCTTTCTTTTACTTTAGACATAAATATTTTTTTAAACCTCTTAGGACCACCATAAATTAATCTATTAAAAAAATAAAATTACAAATGAACAAGGGCCACCCAGATCGGATTGATGTGCATGCCCTATTTTAATTGTAGTGTCAAATAAATTAAAAAGTATTTCATATATCTGATCATCTTCCATCTAAAATATTGTTAGTTGGCCTATTACATTATGCATCACTAATTATTTTATGATATGTATTTTTTTTTTTAATTTTATATATTTAAAATGATATAACATTATAAAAAGAGTGAGCTTATTAATAATTTATATTTAAAATCTTACACATGTTAAAATAATTAATTGAAAATATATATATATATATATATATATATATATATATATATATATATATATATATATATATATATATATATATATATATATAAAATGACTCAACCTTATTATAAGAATTAGGTATAATATATGTTTATTTTTTTACAATTTTATGTATTTAAAATAATGTAACTTTATTATAAGGGGAACAAACTATTGAGGTATACATATGTTCATTTTTTATATAATATTAATTAATATATTATAATCATTATTTACAATGTTAATTAAAATCTATCACAATTATTTTTAATTAATAATTCATATTTAAAAGCTTACAATTAATCCATCATAAAATATTTAAAATGGTGTGACTTTATTATAAAGTGAGTGTAATGAAATATTTTAGAGAGGGAGTTAATTGAAAAGTAAGTGTGTGTGTGTGTGTGTGTGTGTGTGTGTGTGTGTGCGTGTGTGCGTGTGTGTGTGTGTGTCCATTTTCAATGAATAAAAGACATTTGTTTGTTTTATTATTTTAATAGATAATCATTAGTTTCCATATTATTCACTAAAATTAGATAGATATCTCGTCATGAGAGCTCCTTGCATGTGGTGATAATGCTAAGTTCACCAAATATTACATTAAAACATAGCATGTTTTCTATTTCTTGAAACCACAGGATTTAGAAGCCTTTATAATGATGCATAAATAGCTTAATTCAGGGCCATTTTCAAGTAGAAAAGGCTCATTTAAATGGGCTTACCATTTCCTTGTAGTTGGTGTGTGGATCTACAAACTAGAGGGGTGATCATTTGTGCCATCAATGGAGTTGACATTCAAATGTCTTACAATTATTAATGTTCACACTAATATGTATTTTTAAATTTGTTGTGCAATTTCTAGATTCTCTACTAATTATAGTCAATGATTATTTTCCTCCTAGTCTTAGATTTTTTTTCTTGACACACAAGGTGCTAATTTATAAATGTAGTGGGGTTTGTCTCCACAACATTTTGAATTGTACCTTATCCAATTTTCCCTTAGATTTTGTTTTGTATATTTATAAATGGTGTACTCAAACTATAGTTTCCAAAACTAAAGTCTTCTTTTTTAATTTTAGGTTTAGATTTTATCACTATGAGGTCAAAATGCTTTTATTGCTACTTGCATAACAAATCCATAAAACCTATATGTAAGGTAAATCTATTATTAATATGTATTTATATTACCTAACCTCTAAATGAGTTTTGCATCTTTCTTTGAGGTACTCAATTCAAAAGGCAATTAGACAACTAAAAGTATCTAGTCTAATATCAAGTATTGAGGGTATCTAACTCTGAGTGTTTTTATTTGGGTTTATCTCAATGGCAAATGATAATCATTTTTAAAAGACTCTTATCATTTTTGGCTTTCCATTCTTTGGATGAGGTTTTATTTTTCTTATTGTTCGATCACACTAGTGTAAGATGGCAATGCATGCATGTGCAAAAATATGAACATTTTAGGGAAAACTCTTACGTCACTATTATGTTTTTATCTATTTATTATCTATAATTTTATGGTTATTTTCCCTTTATTATTGTCATAACAGTAATATATATTTTTTAATTTGGATGTAATATTATTGTATTAGAAGGTATGTATATTATACTCCTATGAAAATCAAGGTTTCTATGTGTATTTGTAAGCTACAGGTGGGGAAAATGAGTACCTAATACATAAGTTAATATTTTGGTCATTGTTGTTCAAGAAAAGAGAAATATCATAAAATTGTAATATAAATATATGGAAAAACTATTTCATAGTTAAAAAAAAATTCTAGATCTGATGTTTCATCAATTACTATAATCTTTCATCTGATTGCACACTATCTTGAAGAAATAGATAAAATAGTATGTTGGCTATAAAGGTCTATGTAACCAAACAAAAAAATCCCTACTCTTCACTCCTAGGCATTGCATCATTTGTAAACTTTGTAAGAACCAAAATTCCCACTTAACCCATGGATAGGGTGACACAGTAGTAGGTTAATGACCAAATGTCATGCCATAAATATCTATTATGGTTTAAGTTTGCCACAGATCTGCCCATGCATTGAATACAATCTTTTGTATTCCATTTCTCATTATATTTTTTTGAAAAACTATCAAGGATGTCAAAATGGGCAATATACAAAAACCAATCTATAAAATTATCTCTAACTCCTCGTGGTAGTGTTGGAATGGAACAAATAACATATTCTTTTATTTTGTCTCACATGAGATGAA
>JARHVA010002487.1:1960000-1977500 GCA_037957365.1 Torreya grandis
ACTACAATACCCACTATGCCTTACTACAACATCCTTTACAATGGAATAAAACACTATAATACCCACACATGTCTTAATGCAACACCTTTCAATGTTTTGTTATCCCTTTCATTAGAAAGTGTGTTTTTGTTGAGGGATACTTACACTATATATATTTGTATATGTATGTGTGTATATATGTGTGTGTGTGTGTGTGTGTGTGTATATATATATATATGTATGTATGTATGTATGTATGTGTGTGTATATATATATATATATATATATATATATGTATGTATGTATGTATGTATGTATGTATGTATATGTGTGTATATATATGTGTGTGTGTATACATACATACATACATACATATATATATATATATATATATATATATATATATATATATATATATACATACATATATATATATATATATACATATATATATATATATATATATATATACATATATATATATATATATATACATACATATATATATATATATATATATACATATATATATATATATATACATACATATATATATATATATATACACACACACACACACATATATACACACATATATATACATATACATACATACATATATATATATATATATATATATATATATATACACACACACACATTTACACACATACACACACACACACACACACACACACACACACACACACACACTTCTATGTGTGTGTGTATGTATCTATGTGGGTATGTATTTCATACCTATCATTTTATTCCTACTTTTTCTAGAAAGTGTGTTATTTTTTATGGATAATTACACTATATTTTTAATACTTTACATTTTGTTCAGTGTAAGAGGATTTTTAGATTCACCTTGCAATTATAAATCAAAATATGTTATTAATAATATTTAGATATGATTTAGAGCTCAATTTAAATTGGTTTTAAAATGTTTAAAAAAACTTTATAGCTACCTTCAAAGGAAATGTTGTTTCCCAAAATTACAATTGAGGTGAAGACTATGAGAAAATCCAAGAAGCTAAATTGGTTTTAGAAACAAGCAATCCATTATTTGTAACATATTCAAAAACAAGGAATCCCCTCTTGAATGCATGAAAATATCCTATTGACATTGCATCTTCAAAATATATTATTGAAGGTAAAGACCCTATTGACATGGATATTATATCAACTCCATCCTTGGTGGTAGCAAGCACATCCACATCACTGTAGATATTGAACTAGCATACTTTGTAGATAATCAATCAAGCACTAGGAACTCCTCCTATTGTAATTCCTCCTCCAATACCAAATACGCTTGCACTTTGCATGAATACTCCTAATAATTGTGAAAAATTACCCTCACCCTATCTAACCTCTCTATTTGTGCATGAGTGAAACAATTTTAAAAATTTATATACCTTTCTAAACTATAAATCCCTTAAATGTGTTCTTGGAACCCTTAGAGAAATGCATAATAACATTTTAGTAGGGATTTAATCCATAACGTAATTGTGAACTTAGGACTTAACCATATATAATAACATATAACAAGAAGAGATTAAATGGTGGAAATTTTAGTTCTTGATCAACTTTGCACTTCAACTTGATATACAATCCATATACTCTATTCCATGAGAATAGCAATAGAGGGATTTTTTGAATTAGTATTAGGAGTGAGGAACATGTGAGAGTCTAGTGAGGATTACAAAGCAAGTTATTCAAGCATTAGTCCATAAACAATGAAACATGCATAAAGAACTAACTAACCATGCCTATCTATTCCTATGGGAATTAGAAAGGATAGCAAGAAACAAATGAAATAAAGCAATCACCATATTACCTTCCCAAATGGATTTACTATACCCATGTGGCTCAAAAACATGTTCTCCCTTGATCAAGCATCCTTGTCTTTGTCAAAAATGGTGGTAAGATCCTCCAATGCCTCAAGAACACTCCATAAAACCTAGGCTCTTGTTTTTAAATCACTAAACTAGCATATCAATGAATCTTTGTGAAAATAATTTAGCATTATAAATTTTAAATGTTCAAGATTTGAAGATATTTGATAATAATAACCTTGCACCAAAATAGCTTAGAAATGATGTCTATGGCCTCTATATTTATAGATTTTTGAGATTGGTCAAGATCAGCCTGAACCATCCATCTTGAGATGAAGATGTGTGGTTGAGGATAATCTTAATATTTAGAATTAAATCCATAATTATCCTCAATATTACCTTGAAAAAATGGGCATTGAAGATGCATATGAGGCATTAACTAAGCATGGGTGACCCATAATCCTGATATTTTATGCACTTATGGCTTGGTGGATGCCACCCCATAGATGATGTCACTAGGTGATGCAGATAATAAGAATCAATTTTTAAAAAGAAGTATTCAACAATTCTCATAGAAAATCCACTTAATCTCTTGATTTTTATTAATTATCCTTAAACAATGTTAATCAACATTTGTGCAATTATTTGAAAATTGACCCTCAACTAATCAAAATGGTCAAAAGGTCATAGTACTATGCCATAATTTGACTCAGGAAGAATTAGAAGGTGAAGATAGATGTGTTGGAACCATATTCCCATTTAATATGTTTCCAACACCAAATGAAAAAGGTACATGATGTGTACCAATGAATTAAAAGAAAAGAGTGATCCAAAGCACTAAATGGTGAAATGGTCATTTTGACTCGAAATGATTTGATCAAAGTTAGCTGGCCCATAAAATGCATCACCCTATTTAGGGATACTTTGACCTAAAATGACAATTTTAAATGATAAGTTTGAACCATTTAAGATATTTTATATATTTTGACCTAAAATGTCCATTTGAGTGAAATTTAAGTAAGATTGATAATTTCAACATAAATGGTGTTAGGGATTAATTAGATGTCTATATTTTGCCCCTATTTGCAAAGGCATAGTGGTACATTCAGATGAAGAAACATCTTTTCAAATAAAAGATTTATTTGAGAAGAAATTATAACAGACCTATGATTCCCCCTCAAGAGGACATACTAGGATGGAAGAAAAGGATGGACTCTCAGAAAGAGAGAAAGTGATAGATTAACCCATGGAACAGATCACATCCAGATGAGCTAATGCTTTCACACATGATTATCATCAATGATCAAAATATAATTATAGGTATAATAGGCCCCAAAGATGGGGGGAATTGGAAATATACAATCCATAAATGTAAGGGACACACTTTAAACATACCCAATTTGAGAGTATAAGCTATGTGCTTATGACATTGGTCAATCCCAAGACAAGTTGCACACTAAAATATTTCCATCATTGGATTTAATGTGGAAAGCTTAGAATTAGAGGAAAAGGGAGAATATTCTACTTTAGGAAGGGGATAACCACTAGAGCGAGGTCTCCAAAGAGAATATAATAAGAAGTGCCCTAGTAAAGTAGTTTTGAGCATGATTAAATAGTTTTACCCCAGTAGGAAAAATTTTGATCATTGATAAATAAAAATAATGATTTTCCCCTATAAAGCTAATTTTATTCATATGTTATTTAGATGTTGGGCCCCAGCACGGGCAATTGGCAAGCAAAATAGCTCAAGGATATAACCCAAAAGATAGGTTAAAGTGGGTGGGCACAAATGTATATGCGATGGTGTAATGGCTTAGAAAGACATATAAAACCAAGCATATGAGAATGCACAAAGTGATGAGAGAGATGAAAAGAAGAATTGAGATAGCTGAGATGACCTCAATAGGATTGAGCACTTCCTACATAGTTCCATGGACTCATGTTCCATCTTGAACTTCAGGGTAATGTATTTCACCTAAGTTTGGGAGAAAATGGAAGGAATCATGATGAAAATCAGACCAAGAATTGATTAAACTCACAATGTATTCGAAGAGATGCATGTCAAAGCATAGATTTGAGTGATAAAATGCATGTTACCTAAAATCCTAATTATATATCATGAGCCTAGGTTTTTTAAAGTGTTTTTGATAATTATTCATTAGAGTAGATGTTGACGTTAAGACCTTGAGACCTAAGCACAAAGTGCTTTTAGGCATCATAAGTATAAATAAATTCTAATGACATAATATTCTAATTATGTTGAGCCAGTTTGAATGTGAATATCTATAAATAAATATAATGGTAAAGCAATGACCAAAACCAAAATTATAGTGATTTACATTTAAACAAACAAAAAAGAGAAAAAATAAAGAAAAAGACAAACATAAATGAACCTAACTTGAAATCAATATATGATCTATCAAGACTTAAGTAGGAACAAAAATGTTTAAAAAAAAATGTAAGAACATCTTAATGACATGAGACCAAGATATGAATAATCAAGATCCATGTGGACCATCAAGGTATTCTTGAACACAAATGAGAAAAGAAAAATCAAATAGAAAAATAAGACAAAGAAACACAAGACCAAGAATGAGACAAGAAGGAATAAAAAGAGAAAAAGGGGAATAAATAAAAGGATAGGTGTGGTATCAAAACAAAACATCATGAAAAGATAACAAAACACCAAGAAACGCAAATAAACACACACAAACAAAAAACCAAGTTAGTGCGGTTTAAAGACAAATATTCATGGATGTACGGTAGAGAGATTTCTTTCCACCACATCATATCAAAGAACAAGGACACAAATTTTTTTCCCTAATTAAAGAGGAATAATGATATAAGGAAAGGAGGAAGAGAATACAAGGAATGGGTTGGTTGAGCTAACTCTAGATGTATAAGATAAGTGAATGCTACCTACATAGTTCCATGGATGCATGTTCCAACATGAACTTCAGGCGAAATGTAGTTTTCCCAGGAAATGGGATAAAAGGAAAATGATGATCGGACCATCATGATTAATATTATAGAATAAATGGTAGAGATGAAAAATAAATGAGAATGGTTAGCAAACAAAAAGCTGATGAGATGAGAAAGAATGATCTTGTAAAATGGTAAGTGCATGGGATAAGATGAAATGAACTGGTGTTTCTATGCTTGAAAAATGGAAAGAGTGTTCAAACTTAATAGTTTCTCATACAATGATGATATAATTCAAAATTAATAGTTTATAACAAAATGGTGAGAACATTCAAACTTAACAGTTGCGTATAAAATAGAAAAAGGGTTTAAACTTAACAGTTGCTCACAAAATGATGAGAGCATGAGATGGTGGAATAGAAGTGTACAAATGTATAGAAGCATGAGATAATGTTTTTATTATTTTATGGATCATGTTTTTATTTTTTTGATATTTTTGGGATAAAATATGCAAAAGGTGGAACCATCTACTCAAGGAGATGCACATCCTGAGAGTAGAGGTTCTAATAAGACAACTAAGCTAGTTGCAACATCCCATGCTCACAAATTGATGAGACTGAGGTAAGGAGGACTGAGGTGACCTAAACATGAAGTGATAATGACCTACATAGTCCTAAAATGACCTTAAGTCGTAGTAATTTCATCCACACAAAAGGTGAAGAAAAACCAACTAGGTCCTAAGAAGTTTTCAAATTTGGCAAATGGCCAGTCAAATGAAAAAAATAATAGAAAGGTGATGCGAAAATGCATGATAAACAAGTGTTTCCACTAGTTTTACCATAGGTAGTTATAACTAATTATAATAGCATAGGTCAATGATACTTATTTTCCCATAGGTGGTTATAATTAGTAGTAAGACTGGTGAGACATTGATCTGCCCATAGACAGTTATAATCAAGATCACATAAATAAATGTGGATATAGGATGGGAAATGAAATATATATTGCTAGATAAACTATCAAAATACTTTCATAGACTTTCATTATAAATATGGATTAGATTAATTATTAAATCTTTATCAGAATCCCCCCCATAAAAGGTGTAGGAAGAACCAAATGAATCAAAATCAAAAATAGGATTAGGTAGGATGACTAAAAATAGGCTTTGGTCTAAATAGGAATGGAAAGAGAGGGTGGCCTTGTATTTCTAAGGATAATGATGGTTTTTTATTGATTGGATAAAATGGTAAGAGGGTTTCCCCAAAATGATGGGGTAAATGGCAGGAATCTATAATAATGGTAAATGGATATGTAACAAGAGTAATGGCATGGTACATATTTTTGGCCTGGGTGTTGTTTTTTATTTTATTGTTCTTATTGATGGGGATATGCATGTCCTAATAAAAAATGAAATAAACAAAATACTTTATCATATTAATTTCTATCCTATACCTCATTAGAATAGCTGATCTATCAAGAATTGGATGCAAATTTGGTTGTTGAGAATGCTTTCATGATCTTCACTATTCATTGATTTTGATTCCTTCAAGCGTCAAGATAAGTTATCATTGTAGCCTCTACAAAGTAAAGTGTGGCCATGGATGGTAAAAAAGGATAAATAATGGATGGTAGGTTTGATTATGAAATAGAATGGAAAATGATAATGGAATGTAGAATGCTGGGGAAACAAATGAAGATCAAAACTTTCAGTCACACATAATGTTATTGATGCTAGATTTGATATATTTTTGGTTTTGGTGGGGCCAAAGACTTTTCTCTCTCAATAATACCACCATATTTTTTTTCCTATCTTGAGAGTAGCTACCATATGATTAGGCTATTGATAGGAAGCTATTTAGATTTGATCTTTGATTTTATCTTCATCAAGTAGTGAAGAACTTTTATGCTCAGGTATTGGTACCTCAAAGAGGTTTTCACCAATGAAGTTGTCTTGGTTGTCTTGTAGCACCTTTGAAAAGGTTTCAAAAGGAGATGTTAACATTTTACTTTAAGTGTCTTCTAGTGCCTTCAAAAGGGTGTCACTAAAAGATGATGAGTTTGATCTTTTCTTATCCCCTAGCACCTTTGAAAAGGTCCCACTAGGAGAGTGTTCTTCTACTACATGAATGTTGTCTTGTCCTCCTTGCTCTTCTTCAATTGCTATGTCATCATGGATGCAATTAAATCAAGTGTGATTCTGTTGGTCCCAATCAACACTTGTGGGAGATAAAATGTCAATGATATGGATATTTTCATTTATGGTAATGGTCTATGGAATCATAATGGAATGGGGAGAGGTAGCACAATCCTCATATAAGATACTAGGGTAAATTGTGTTGATGTTGAAGTAATCATCCTAAAAAATATTAGATGGATCACGAATATATTTGAATTGATCTGCAAGGTAATTGTAACCAATGTTGTAACAACCAATACTATAATCTATTTCTAACATTGATTCCAAAGCAATAGATTCTGAATCTAATTTCACAACTAATGTTGGTTCTATTTTTGATGCTAAATCTAATATCAGTTTAAAAATAAAACCTAGATCTAATATTTATTCTTCATTTGATATGGTTATTTTGATAATGTTTCATTGAACACTAAATTTTTGACAAGTAATGGCCTGCGATAGCACAATGGGCTCGATAAAAATTGATTCATCTTTGAAGGGTTCAACATAGACTAACTCATCTAAGTGAATCCCCTCAGAAAGAGGGAACCACTCAAGGGACGTCTTGACAAAATCATGTCTATCAAAGTGAGACTCTTCAATGAGTGGGAAAATATCAAGAGAAAACTCTACCAAGATTGGCTTGTCAAGGAGATGAGGCTCTTTAAAAATAGGTAACATATGCATAGGTAACTTATCACAGTTTATCTTCTCAGAAATGTGTGTTTCAAAAATAACATGTTGGTTTTGGTTCATAACTAGTTGTAAATAATCAACTCTGAACACATTTTGATCCTCATAAGATGAATTTTGAAGAAGTAGTGGTTCTTGTTTAGGCTTGAAGATCGACAAAAAATTTATAAAGTGAGGAACATTTGGTTTAGCAGGAACTTTTATTTATTGTTCAATAATGGACTCTCCAGAGATTAAACTATTGAATAAGGGATCAAAAACAATTTTTTCATCAAATAAAGGTTTTTCAATAATAGGTTTATCAAAAATTGGTGATGGGCCAAGAATTGTAACAACTGGACACTTCTTAGTTTGGTCACTCATGTGAACCAAGGGAGGAGGTCCTAAAATGGTAATGACTGGATGCTTTTTAGTTTGGTTACTCATACAAACCAAAGGAGGAGGTCTTAAAATGGTGATATTGGTACCTTTTGGAGTTTGATTACTTACACAAGCCAAAGCATCCAAGTATTCTTGATAAACCCAATCATTTTGATCTTGAGTTACATCATAAGTTGAATATAAGTTGGATCTTAACTTTGTTCACATGGCTAATTTTTATGAGGTGGATAGAAATCTATCTCACAAACTATATTGTCACCATAGGGGTCTTGACTAAAGTCATAAAAGTCATTTTGTGTGTCCATTCTATCATAAGTTGATTTAGCCATGACTACAACATAAGTGTAGATAGACATATCTACATTTAATGAAGAAAGCTCCAAAAACAAAAAAGACTTAAAGCTCTACAAACCATGAAAAATGATGCAAAGGATAAATGGTTTAAACATGGTTCAACTTGGTCGAAGGGGTGGAAATACATCTCAAAATTAGTTTGTGCTAAGATTTGGTAAATAATCTAAGATCAAAGGTTTTTGAATAAAGGTTGTGTTTTCCCAAATAAAGTCACAAAAAATGATGAGGATAGGCACTTGAACAAACAAACAATCAATAGTGTTCAAAATTAGGTAATCATTTAATCGAAGCTCTGTAACCCAAAATAAAAAAATATGTGTACCAACCCCAAAAATTGATGCCTAAACAAAAATTATTCAATGTTTAGATCCAAACTTGACAAGGCTAATTCAAAATGCAATGTTGAAGACTAGGATTAGACCAAACAATCTAGACAAAGTTGAAAATATGATGACATAAGATAAAGGTCCAAATGGTATATAGAAAATCATTTTAAATAAATGGTTTTGATACAATGGTAAACAAGTTTTGAAACAAATTGAGCAGCGTAACAGTGTAAGCATACTCAAATAATGTGGTCAATGGTTATGTTTCAAAAACTCAAAGGAAAAAAAGATTTGACATGATTTGGGTAGCATAATGCTACACTCGTTAACTCAAATACATGATTTTGATATGGCTTATGAACAAACAAACAAGCTTTAACCTCAAATCATACCAAGCAAATAATGACCAAAATGTACCAATTATAATCATCCAAATCCTAATAAGGGTATGGCATGTGTAATTAACTAAATTATCATGTTTTGATCATCCTAGGAGAATCAATTGTGCAATTAATTTCACATCAAATGATTTAAAAGATAAGCATGTAAAT
This sequence comes from Torreya grandis, assembly GCA_037957365.1. NCBI lineage: Eukaryota > Viridiplantae > Streptophyta > Pinopsida > Cupressales > Taxaceae > Torreya > Torreya grandis. Next base: position 1,969,221 of record JARHVA010002487.1, read on the forward strand.
TAGGTAACTGTGGCATTAGATAATTGTAAAAAGGTCTAGCCCTTTTTATAACCACTACATCTTATTGTTCACTCAGTGTAGTGTAATGTACAAATGCAGATACATCCCATGTGTAGCTACAAAGGAGCCAAATGAAGTCAATTCCAAGAGGTGAAACCTCATGTCAAAGCTTCCCTAAATAAATTTCAAGAGGTGATGAAGTCCCCTTCGCAAGCCAAGATGCATAAAAACAAAGAAATCATGAAAATAGAAAGACTTTAGGGTCATTTTCAAGACAACCCAAACTTTAGTGAGTTTTTAGGGAGTGCTTTAGGTGACATTCTTTCTAAGCCTTGGACTAGGCTATTTACAATAGTAATGGTGCTTTTGATTCCAAGGGTTCCTTATAGGGGACAAATGGAAGAGCATACATGCAACACCCCTCTTTTTACCAAACAAGATTTGATTAAACAACTATTGAAACAAAAAAATTGACATGTGTGTTCAATTTTAAACCCAAATAAAGTGTTTGGTGGTGTTCATTTGACCCCTCGATCTTAGTTGTAAACTTTGAAAACATTCACCAAAAACACGTAAATTCTTTGTTAAACATCAAAACAAGGATCCTAATCCATTTTATTAAGCATGCAAAGGTGATTTAAAAATGTTTTAATCAACTTCTAAACTTGATCCTGTAGCAGAATTGTTAGTATGTCCTTTAGATTTGAAGCCCTTTTGAATTTGAAACAAGATACTTTAGAAATGTAGGTCTCAAGTCTATGTTTTTAGAAAAAAACAATGATTGATGTTGGTCAATACCACCAACATCAGTTATGACCAACCAAGATATGACTGATGTCAGTTCTACTGACCAATGTCAGTTAAGCCATGTAACTGATGTCATCATTTCTACCAACATTGGTTATTGTGTAAAAACTATGGCAACCAAAAATGGAAAAATAAAGTTAGAAAACCAATTTGTAAGATTTTTAAAATCTCAAATAAGTTTTTTAAGGTCAAAAAAGGATCTCCTTTAGGTGTAGGATGCATCTTATCCCACCGAGTGTGCCAAGATGTAGAGAGGATTATAAAGCAAGTTAGTCAAGCATTAGTCCATAAATAATGAAACATGCATAAAGAACTGACTAACCAAGCCTATCTATTCATATGGGAATTACAAAGGATAGAAAGAAATGAATGAAATAAAGAAATCACCATATTACCTTCCCAAATGGATTCACGATACCTATGTGACTCAAAAACATGTTCTCCCTTGATCAAGCATCCTTGTCTTTGTCAACAATGGTGTTAAGCTCCTCCAATGCCTCAAGAGCACCCCATAAAACCTAGGCTCTTGATTATAAATCACTAAACTAACCTATTAATGAAGCTTTATGAAAATAATTTAGCATTATAACTTTGCAATGTTCAAGCTTTGAAGATATTTGAGAATAATAACCTTGCACCAAAATAGCTTAGAAATGATGTCCATGGCCTCTCTATTTATATATTTTTGAGATTGGTCAAGATCAACCTAAACCATCCATCTTGAGATGAAGATGTGTGGTTGAGGATAATATTAATATTTAGAATTAAATGCATAATTATCCTCAAGATGACCTTAGAAGAAGGGGCATTGAAGAGGCATGGGTGACCCATAATCCTAATATTTTATGCACTTATGGCTTGATGGATGCCACCCATAGATGATGTCACTAGATGATGTAGAAAATAACAATCAATTTTCAAAAATAAATATTCAACAACTCTCATGGAAAATCCACTTAATCTCTTAATTTGGATTAATTAGCCTTAAATAAGGTTAATCAACATTTGTGTAATTATTTGAAAATTGACCCTCAACTAATCAAAATGGTTAGAAAGTCATATTACTGGGTCATAATTTGACTCAGGAAGAATTATAAGGTGATTCTAGATGCGTTGGAACCGTATTCCCATTAAAGATATTTCCAACAAGAAATAACAAAGGTACATGATGTGTACCAATGAATTATAAGAAACAAGTGATCTAGAGCACTAAATGGCAAAATGATCATTTTGACTCAAAATGATCTGATCACAGTTAGCTAGCCCATAAAATGGATAGCCCTATTTAGGAATACTTTGACTTAAAATGGTACTTGTAAATGACAAGTTTGAACCATTCAGGATGTTTTATAGATTTTGACCTAAAATGTGCATTTGAGTGCAATTCAAGTAAGATTGAAAATTTCAACACAAATGGTGTTAGGATTTGGATGTCTACGAAGAGATGACATCTCTAAAACATAAAATTGAGATTCTAACCTATAGTTAAACCAACTAAGAGTGAACATTCATATGATATTTATCTTTTTAACTATTTATAGTTTTGATGTGAAATATGATGGGTCTTAGAAACCAATATAAACTTATAATAATAAACAATATTAGGAGTTTGGATGCTTTGATGGTATTTAGGAGTGTTTATGTTAAATTCCTCTTAAGAGAGAAGATAAAAGTTTCCTCCTTATGTAGTAATGTGAGGAAACAAAGTCCCTTTATTACCCAGTGTTGAAGAGTCCCTACAAAGTTACACCTGAAGGAAATTATTCATGAAATCCTTGAAGGCTTCCACTACAATGCATGAGAATATTATTGGTGCATTATTTAAACCAAAATACATAAAATTATATGTGAAAGAATCCCATTCAACTACAAAGGTCATGTTTCCTTGTCTTCCTCAATAATTTTTACATAGTGATAGCTATAAAATCTATTAATGAAGGTGTAGATGTCACATCTAGCAACACCTTCCAAAATATCCTCTGTGAAAGGCATTGGGAAAGGGTCATTGACACACATATCATTGAGTAGCCTATAATCCATGAAATTTTGAATTTAACCATACTTATTGATTTTTAACACCATTGGACTAACCCACTCAGACTCATTGATGGGAATAATAAATCTAGCATGCAACATGATATCAATTTCCTCTTTAACTTGAGCATACCAATTAGGGTTCATTTGATACAATCATTTCCTCACTAGTCTAACACCTTCAACTAACTTGATGTGAATATTTCCCAATGATGGATGTAGTCCATTAATTTCTATGTAATTACATGGGAAAATTCCTTGATACTCCTATGAGAGTTCAAAGATTTTGGTTAACTTGATATCAGACCAGTAATTGCCCATAGTGGCTAGTTTAAGTGCATCCTTTGTCTTAATATTATATTGAATTATTTAGAGGGGTTAGAATATGGAATTCTACTCAAATTGGATAGCATCCCTGACATCATGTGACACATAATCTATGTGAATGTGTAAATGGTAAAAATTTGATTCTAACTTATCGGAGTTAGTACCCTCATCAACTTAGTACACGACCTTTTTATTTCTTTTATGTATCTATTCTTGATGATCATGTTTAGATTGGGAGTCATATATTAGCATAGTGAAGGAAGATTAATAGGTTCTTGAAATATGGCCAAGTTTTCCTTAGGTATGCCATGCATGTGCCATGTGTGATCATTAACTGGTGCCATATAAAAGAAAATGAAAATGTTGTAACTAGACCACTATGATGTGCTACCACGTATTCATTTCCTTGTAATTTTATTGATAGATGTAAAAAACTCTAACCTAAGCATATAGAGTACCATAAAAATAATTAATCCATAAATATTATAGTGTAAACATTTTTTAGGCATTCTAAAGTCTTTCATAGGCTATTAGATGGTCTTCAGGAGAAGTAATACCATCATAACTCAAGGTCGCATAAACATAGTTATCATGGTAGAAGTCATAGTGCATGGTGGCATGTACTTGTTCCCATGTCTATAATTGGTAGTGATGACTATACCACCATCGATCATTTTTTCCTTGAAATAAAAATTTGAGCATGTGCAACCATTCATCTCATTAACATAATAGTCTTCCAACTATTGTAAATATTCCCTCACCTCAATTTGACCATGGAAGTGAGGTGTATGGTCCAACCTTAAGGGTGGTAGACCAATGAGGTGATAATTATTTTTGCATAAATCTAACTTGGGGGAGGAACTTAGGTGGATATCAAGGACACCACAAACATGTCTTATAATATCATATGCACCTTGATCCCATTGGCTGCAAATAGTGCTAGTAGTGCCATAAATGGAATGCATGTCTTCCCACTACAAGATGTTGGCAATATTAGGATCTACATTTTCATTTCCTTGGGCAATGATGTTATAAATTATATTGAGATCCTCATCAACATTTATGGTTTCCATAAAGGTAGTTACATGGTCATTATTTAGAATAACAACCATGCACTGAGTGTCATTCTCAAAGCTGATATAACACATTTTAAAACATAACTCAACATTGTTAGCATAACACCAAGGTCTACCCAAGAGATCAAAGAAGTCATTATATTCAACAAGCTCAATCACTTCAAAATCACCCTTAAACAAGACACCAAAGATGTTGATGGTGGCATATTTCACAGTGCCTATAAGTTGGGCATGAGTTTTATTGACCATGAATAAAACATGTGGGGAAGGTTGCAAAGTGGGGCTCCTCATATTTTTTCAAGCATCTTTGGTTATAACATTAACCTCCAGGCCAGTGCTTATTAGGATATCATGAATCATCCATCCATCAATGGATGAATTTATAAGGACCTCTTTATCACATTTTAGATTTGGTTGAATATAAGTCTCTTGTCATCATGCATGTTTCAAATGATGATCCTATGAAGGATTTTTTAATTTTTTGTCATAACCAATTTTTGAGTATGGGGATCATTTCCTCACTAAGGAATAGTTTGCATATCTCTTAAAATTCATCATGGCCTGATTATGTGGGTATTTTATATTTTTACATCTCAACACACATGGTATCATCCTTGTCCTTGAAGAACTCAATTTCACCTTACAACTCCTATATAAAGGCCATCATGTCATTCAACACTTCTTTCTAATGCTGGGTATTTTTATAGTGTTATTCATGAGGTTATTCACATTAAACCTTTCCATTAGGTATATTTGAGATAATTTGGGAATGAGTGCCACTAAAAGTAGTGATATTGACCTTAGGTCTAACTCATGGAGTGGTAGGGCATGGTATCCACTAAGCATATGGTGTTTTTACAACATGTATCATTATAGAACCCTTCTCATTCTATTATTTGGTAATAACAACATATAATTTTGGGCATTCTTCCAATTGATGCCCTTTGATATAAAAGGTACAAATTGGGTAAACTATGCAATCATTATGGGATTGGTCTGGAGATCCATAATTGTAACATGTCTTTGGTGGAAAACAACCACCTCTATGTCCCTTACCATACCCTTGACCTCTAAAATATATACTCCCACTAGACTCTTATGGTTATATATAAAATATTGGTCCATACCTCGTGTACATACTTCATGAATCTCATTGATGACCTAATAGTCATTAGTATCATAGGTATATTTATTTTATATTTTACATTATAGTGACACTTTATTTTGGATGACATGCTAAAATAAGGGACAAGTCCTTACATCATGGTCTTCCTTATAGATTTCACAAGAGTATTTTAAAACCTCGCAAGTACTCCTCCACTGATAATCATTCCTATTATGACCCTCCACCTCATAGTCAAAACACCACATGTCACTATGTGTATCATGAACATTGTTAACCATAAGCTTAATTAGATGAGAAGACATAACATTAATTTGGTCCTCCATAAATGGTTTAATTCTCATGTATATACTTCCCTTAACTTTGACACAGAAAGCAAATTCCAATACCTTATGTAAATCAATAAAGGTCTTGTGGGATAAGGCTCATCAAAATAGAGTAATAACCCTCTCATAAACCATTGAGAATGTTATATAGGATTGACTTCAAAAGATATCTTTGAAAGAAGGGTTTTAAAGTGAGCATCCTATGCATGCACACTCTTAGTGAGCTCTTAATATATTTTAAATCAGAAATACTATGTTACTTAAACTAAGGGATATCAAATTCTTGGAGGAAAGCAATCTTCAATAACTCATAATTTACAACTACTTCTTGAGGATCAAAATTTTAATATCATTTGTGCACATGATTCAATAGGCTAGTGAAAAACTAAGTTGTCTTTCACTCAATAAAAACTATGCCCTATGCCCACCAAAGAGTTCACACTTATGAACATGGGAATTTGCACTCTTGACACCTTGATATTTAGGTAGATGAAGTGTCATCTCATAGAAGACTATAGGTACAATGGGTGGTTTTAGTAGACTCTATGGTGGCACTTCTCTAGTTCCTCCTAAACCCTATGATGGATGTTTGCTAATTCCTCCTGATCTTCCTCATAATCCTCATGCACATCTAGTAGAACCACCACCTGTATTACCTCCCACACATCCTATAGTAATAGAAGCACTTGAAAGATTAGGCATTAAGGGAGGTTGATTAGTTAGAGGTAGGCCTGTATTTTTCCCATTACTTAGAATTGGTCCACATAACATTCAAAGGTGAGTCATATGTCTTAATTATACTAAAATGGTAAAAACTAATGGTAAATTTTTACTTTGAACTTGTACTCCTAGAATTTCTTATAAAAACTCAACTTCAGACTCCACACTATCAATATCACAATTTCTTACAAGAAATTATTCAAACTCAAGTGCATGAGCATGTGATGTAGTGGGGGAATTGGGCCTATTTGGATTGGGTTTCGCATCCATACATATCATGTTTATTATATGCCTACTTCTACTATAAAAGGGTGTAGGTTAATGGTTAGATAGTACTCATTATACCTTTATACCTTCCTATGTATTCTCACAACACTTCTAGTATCCTTTCATTTTTGCTTGGAATGGTTGCTTCTCGTGGCCTTGTACCTAGCCTCATCATACTAACACTTATATAATTATCATTGACTAACTTCCACATTAAAATGCCAATCCAATACCAATTTACACCTATCCATTTCCCCACCAATCACATTTCTCACAAACAAGAGAGTTTAACTATCTATGGGGAGTTTCTCTAGTCTAGAGTCAACCACAAGTTTCTTAATTTCTAAGGGAAACTATCATAAATACCTTCAGTGTAGTTTTCTTTGGAATTTGAATTATGCTTCCTCTAGCTAATAATATGTAGAGATAGTGTACTCCAAGATGTATCTATTTAGTTTTCCTTTCCACCAGACATCCATTATGTGCACGTGTCCAAGTAGTTTTTAGCATTACCAGGTCTAGTTTCCACTCTACTAACTAGGTAGATTTGTGTCTAATTTCTTGAGTGGTCTTGTGTATATAATAAAAGCTAAACATGAAATTGAATTTTTAGTTATACAAATGTTTCATATAGAGAATGATATATATTTTGTTCTACCCATTTGCACATAAAAAATCCTAGATCAATATACGAAAGTAAAAAATTCTCTTCTAATGTGCCAATCTAATGCTTGACATGTTTTAAAGAGATTTTCTAAAGCATCTTCTTGCCATCTTTATAACAAGTACAATGGGTCCTATTAATGGAACCAAAATATTGAGGTATTTTATCCTTAATTTTACTTGACCAATTATTAGTCACATGCCTATAATAAGAAAGAAACTAACGAGCTAACACACTAGCATATCAATCAATTAGTGGGCTTGTGTACTCACCCAAGGCACACAACCAAGACTATTTCCCATAAATTCTACCACATGGTGGTCGATAGTTATCTTTATTTACTTAGGCACTTAGGCTAATTATAATATGTCATTATTACTACAAACCATCCTAATATATTTAACTAATTTATACATTTCATACATTATAGGTACTTACATTTAATACCATATAAATAGTTTACACTAGAATTCATAGATAATAGTAACTCCTTTAATTCAATTGAAGAGGATTACAAAGGTATTTCAACATCGTTTTCTATCCATTTATACACATATGTCTGAAAAATTAACCAATAATATTTTCTAAACTAAGCTAGGAAGTATTTATAAAGAATCAAACCCCTTTTAAGGTTAAATCATTAATACAAATAAAGATGACAAATTAATAATTATTTAATAAAAAGAATTCTTTTGGAGCCATTATAATTAAGTCCTTTTGACTCAGGCCTAACAACCCCTACATACTCTCTCTATGATAGATGTGTGTGTTAATACTCCTCCTCTCTCATGAACTAGTGTTAGATTCATGCTTAAGTAGTCCTTGAAGCTTCAATAAAATTCTTTACAACTATCTCTACTTCATGAACCCTTCTTCTAGTATTGTGCTTTCCTAGTTTTTGTGTCATATGTTCCTCATTCTCCATATTTTTATCTT
>JARHVA010002487.1:1982500-2170000 GCA_037957365.1 Torreya grandis
GGTGTGTAATTAACCATAACGATTGTATTTCTTAACGTAACAATTTATATGTGGTTAGAAACTATTGTTTTCAAACATGGATTGGATTAATCAAAAGAGTTGAATGGTTAAACATAGAAAACTCCTATCATGAGTAAAATATTACATAGATTTTAATATTTCTTTTTATATGGAAACCGTCACATGGAATTTGACATTATATTAATTTATATGTTTATGACTATTAGTGTAATTAAAAACATGGGGTATATCCTTTTAGTTATTATTCTCGGGTGAAATATTAACTAAAATTTGAAAAAAATGATTAGTTTGACTTAGAAAATGATTAATTATAAACAACTAAATATAAATTGATTATTAGAATAGATTTCTTGTGTTTCAAGAAAATGAGGTTATAGGTGTTATGGTTGTTGTATGAAATGTGTTTTTCCATGTATTTATGATTACTTTGTTAGCCTAACCTCAAGGCTTAGTAGTTTTACTTTAAAACACTAGACTGTGGTTTAGTAGCTACATAGCATTAGAGTACTTACATGTGGTGCATGTTATGATGTATAAGTGCTCATATATAGGGATTAAACATATAGTGCAATAGATGAATTAAGTCATTATATTTCTTAGGAATTAGAAACTATAACCTTTTAGAATAGTCTCCTAGAAACAAAATTAAATTGTTGGAATGAAAGATCATAACGGGTTTATGAATTCTATGTTTCTTTATAAATGATTGATTAACTGTGAGTTTATATGTATTTGGTATTGAATACTTGTGTGCAGCACATATTATGTATATGTTAATAGGTTTTAATGGTTAATCATATTTAGCATGTAATAGTACATCATGATGTGTGATTATATGTTATATTTTATTGAATGCTAATATGCAATTTAGACTTATGGTATACCCAGGCGGTATAGCTATGTAATTGCTTAATTGTTATTATGTATGTGTGTTGCTTGATTTTTATAATTGTAAGTTTGGATTATGTATTATTATGTAGTTGGAAACCTATGATAGTATGGTATATCATAGTGAACTAAAGTATAGAAGTATATTGTACTTGGATGGTATATATTATAAATGTTATGCCTAGACCTATATCTACATTTGACTAATTTTTTGTATACATGTTGGTTATTGTTGTGAATAGTGTGTTTTATAATAGTTGGTAAGACTTTGTGTATGGGTGCATGTAATATTTGTGAGTTTAACAAATGTTATGATGGTATGTTATTATGTTCCATGGGAACTTTTACAAAATTTGGTTACTTGTATAGATGTTTATGTTTCCATTTTTTTAAGACTAATTTATATGACTATTTTTGAGAAACTAGTAGTATATATTAGTACACTAGACTATGGTAATATGGGCTATCATGGGGTGTAGTGTGTCTTCAACTAATTATGGTAGTGAAAATTTATAGTTAAATGTGTGTTTACCCTGGTGGTATAAGTTATAGTCATTATTTATAGTATGGGATAAAAATTAATGTCAGATTCATTCATACGTTTGATGGAATAAATGTATGCTTTGGTTACTTCTATGTTTGGAATGTTACATAATGTGTTTTCCAATAGGATGTAAATTAAACGAATATTTTGTTTGAATTGTATTTGACCAATCTGCATTATTGATATAGAGTAAGGAGTGAGATGGACTTCACTAGCTTACTAGTGTCACAATGACAGGTGAAGGCAGTCTGACCAAGTCATGTGTATGAATTTGGTTGATCTAGGTTGTTATTATTTATTACTTATAAAATTTTGGATCAAAGTATGTTTAGTGAGATATTGTCATTTCATGAATGTAATTTCCATGTTTTTGATATATCTTACAATAGACTGGATTTATATGATACATTGCATGTTTAGTTTAGAATCATACAACACACAGGTACTTGTTTATCTCTCTGGATTCCCATGCCATCACTATCTACTCATATGTGAAGGGAGGGCCATTTTTTTATGGGATTAGTGTTGGGGATCATTGTTCCATATTTGGTGTGTAAAATCACTTGAATGATACTCTCCTTCCCCATAATAATACTACTTATTGAGATTGCCATAGATTCTTGAGTTCAAAAACTATGCTTCAGAAAGCCATGTATCTTTTATATACATTGTATTATTCTGTAATAATTTTTTAATATAGTCATGAGATTTGTAATTACATACTATTGTATATTGACAATGGTGGCTTTAGACTTGTATCAATTTTGGTTGAGTTAATATGGTGACTTTTTATATTTACATATTGATGTACTCTCATGTTATTAGGGATCAGTGATATGTGATGCCACATGCTTATTTGCATTTATAATGTGTTGATCATTTCATATTATCTATGTATATTGTCATGGTGTAATTTATGCATGGTATATGTGTCTAATTATAAAAAAAAACAAGTATTTCTAGTTGGACCACAACGGGGTTATTACATGTGCTATCAGATTTGTGGATCGAACTCTAGGACCTAATGAGTCCATTAGCATTTTCATTTATTTTCATTCACTAGTGTGAACTAGTAACATGAAATATTGCACTGATATTTTAGATATATTCTCCATGTTACACTATGATGTAGTTTTATGACTGGATAAATTCTCCTATATGGCTTGGTGTCTGTTATTATCATAAGACATTCATGAAATGTGTGTGAGGAATATTGAGGGTGTACCCTCAGGAGCACTTGTACCCTTTGAGTTATAGAGGGTTTGTTTTATTTATTGTCCCAATGTTGTTTGTCATAATCAATGTTTGGTATTCAAGTAAGTAGCATAGTTCTTGAGTTGTAAACAAGAGATTTATACCATAGATTGATCACTTAGATCAAACACCTCGATTATGATTACATAGTACTAAGTAATCAAGTCACCTTCACCATTTGTGTTTTATGTTGTGTGTGTCTAATAAGTATGGGATGCTTCAGAATTATATATTTTTGATTTAGTTTTTATGTCTTATGTATGAAATGGAAAATCTTAAAAAACCATTTTTAGTTGATACCACCTAGTGCAGTGGGGATTTCACTATAGTAGAATGTTGTTGTTTTACTTGAAAATTCCTTTGTGTTATGAGTTCATTTATGTAATTTCAACCTTATGTTATGTGTATTTTGGAAGAGGTGTCACCTCTTATAGTGGGCAAAGAGGTAATTTTTCACTCGCTCATTTTCTTTTAACACCATTTTAAGCCCCTGAGAGGATTCTTCTTTTCTTGATGATTATTTTGACCTTATTTTCTTTCAGATCATGGGATTAGTGTCTTATACTTCTTATAGATAGATAAGTTGTATAATTGTATGTATTAATACATATTTGAGTTTAGTATATTTCTCCTTTGGTTATGGAAATAGATTGTGAAACTATACTTACAGATTTGGTAAGTTGATAGTGATTTGGAAACATAGAGTTTTATTGTTGTCCTTTTACCCTATGAGGGAATGTAGGAGTTTTTGAGATGATAGTTTTCTAATTTTCACTTGTGACCCTTTAAGTTCACTAATTTATCTAATATTGTTTACTTAGACCATGCGGAGTGGCAAACTTGGAATTATATATTAAATTCTATATTTAAAATTATAAGTTGATTTTAATTTATATGCTATTATTTACCATTGATTAGATTGATATTGATCTATTTTACTTAAATCATATTGTTTGAAAAGTTATTTTTATACCTTTCTCTGGAAATGAGGAGGGTAAAGGTTGTGTGAAACATCTTGTCAATCTAAGGATTGAGATAAACTTTTAAATTATAGCCTCTAACTAAGTAGGGAGGCATTGCCTTACTCATTCCCTTATAAGGTTAAAAGGATGGTGTGAGCCTTGGCCTTGAATGTTATGTTAATTTTAGCATTATTTACTCTTAACCATGAACATATAACACTATAGGTTAAGTTGTGAGTGTGATACTTGTTATGTGTGGATAGTGGTAACTTAATATAATTATGGATTGATTGTATGATTTATTTCGTAAGTATGTTTGATCCGTAAACTACACTGATAAACTCAAAGTGAAGTTTAAAACTATAGATTTTAAATTTCTCAAAATTTACAAATTCTCGAAATACTCAAAAGAACTTGTAAATTTTTGGCATTTATGTATTCTCGGTTATCAAATTGGACTCAAACCGTTGAATGAATTTTAACTTCCATTCACCAATAAAATTGGTTTGCTTTTAAAAATGTCATAAAATGATGATTTTCTAAATTTTGCATGCATTTATAATTAAAAATTAGAAAACTAAATTAAAACATGCAATTAAATGACAAATTACCATTTGACATTGATAACGGAGTTTAGCACCTCTTACCTACATCTTTGGGTCCGCCTAATAGTGAGGACCATTTCTATTAAATTTATGCGACAAATGGCTTAAAAATTATTTGAAACACTGAACAACTCCCCTCAGGTCTGATCTCTATCGAAGAATTCTACCTTCACTAATATACTCAAGCTTGGCAACATAGAATCCTGCCTCAGTCTTCAATCCCTTTCTAAAAGTGCTTAAGTCCCTACTTGTTAACTATTGTTCTATCCATATAATAATAATAATTTCTCTTTTTAATTACAAAACATAATTAAAAAGGCTTATTTACTATGTACTAGGTCAGATAATGGATTAAAATCCATTTTCTAGCTTTCTCCAAGCTTCCCTCTAGCTCTCAACCTCATAAATAATAATACACAGTCTTGTGAAGCTTACATTCAAATAAAAGTTTGTATCTTTTATATTGTTTGTGAACCCATAGCTCAAGTGGTCAAGGCCTATCCCTTTTGCATGACAGGTGTAGGGTTCAAATCTTCAGCCACCTTGTTGGGTGCTTGGCTTATCACTTTATTCCCACATTAGTAATTTCAAAATGGCTTGATGACTTTAACAAGGTTGGCAGCCTCCTTCAATAATGTCGATGCCCCTTTTGGTGGGCTCGAGGTTCCAAACATAGCGTGGGTTTTTTATTTGGTTACCAACTTAGCCTTTGGTATTTGATATGTCTTTTCTCACATTCTTTAGCTTGGCATATGACTTGGAAGATAAGTCATGAGATATGTAGACGTGGCATGTCTCATAGTTTCTAAGTGTGGCATGTAATCTTGAGGTCTATGGCTCGACATATGACTTGGTGTTTCTCATGGTGTTTCAAAACTGGCAAGTAATATTCTATCTCGAGCTTGAATCAGTAATATAGTTTGGGATGGAAAGTGTTGGTTCTCCCATGTGGCTTAATGGGGCATGGTAAAAGTAAATTACAAACAATATTAAATGATATTTAAAACATATAATTGATTTGTCCCACATGCATCCGGTGGCTAAAAAATATAGGTTTAAAAGAAAATTTGAATGCAATGGAATGTGAGATGGAGGCTAAGGTACCCCTCCTTAATCAAGTATGTCGACCCTCACTAAGGGCCCACAGTGAGCCAATAATGGGACCCACTATTCTCCATATGACCGCTTGTCAAAGACCGGATGTTGAAACCAAACACCAAACCATTTTTTTACATGAATGTACAAAACATACTACCACATGTCAATGGTTTACTGGTCCACTTATCACTTTCTAATTGTGATGCCTTCTTATTTTGCTTGTCTCAAAATAACTTTAGCAACCTATAACTTGGGCATTCAAATTCTCTTTTGTGATCCAAAAAAAGTGTCAAAAATCTCTCGATGAGCTCTTCCATGTGCAAGAGGTTTTATCATGACTTGGGACCTTTTTCCAAACTAAACTCTAGATCACACCTACCTACAAAAAAGGCTTTTGATCTCGAAAAGTCTACTATCTCCTAAAAATTGATAATTGGTCTACTGCATTACATCAAATAGAACTCAATCATAGAAAGAGATAAACATTGGAAAAATAAATTATTCATAAATCAATTGAAAATTCCCAAAACATGGCATGAGTAAAGGAATCTGCAACTGCCAATAATCTAATCACAACATACCCAAATTGTCTACCCATGTTACATCTTGTAAATTAGTGAACTATCAATAATTGAAACAATTCCCAATGTAACTACAAAATAGGTTTGTCAATTTTGACAACATATAATAAATGTTGTAGACATGTTGCAATATAATGCCCTAGTATGGGAATTACAATACTAAGCAAATGCGAAAAACACAAAGTGTATATTGACTAACATCCAAACATGCCCATAGGGTCTTACAATGCATCTATACATCCATGTGACAAAAATAGATACATTACTAAAATATCAGTCAAATATGAGACAAGTGTTGTAATGAAATTAACTCAACCCATAGCATGCATTCTACTATTATTTCCAACTAATCATATGAGTTCAAGTCCTATAGATAACTCACTCAGCATAAATAGAAGTTTCCAAAATATAGAGCTATTCAACATAAGGTGAGAATTGAAATAATTTAAATAATAAACCTATCTCAAAGTGTTCTCACAAACTCTACTAATGCATCATCAAAGCTTGTTCTTTCCTTTAACAGAATTCTTAACAATGCTTTGAAAAAAAAATGCATTACAAATCCACATGGTCAAAATTTATACCTAGTTAACTTGATTTCCTTAGTGGATTCCTTAACATCATTATGGATTGATTTAAATTCATTGACCTTATTAATAGGTTGATAAATCATCTTAGTTTTACCATTTATAGAATGAGAAGATTATTGAAGTTTAAAATAATGATCAAACTGATGTCCACTCATATGGAAATGAGTGCATAAAACCTTCTTAGGTGAGGTCTCACTTTTACCTCTTCTCACTTTGCCATGATGTGAATGGTTTTTAACACCTACAATCTACTTAATCAAAGCATGTCTCTTCCAAAAAAATGCAACATTATGGTTATGCATCCCACAAAAAGTGCAAGGGAATGATTGCATCATCTTCTGAATGTTAAATCCAAACTTCTTAAACATAAAAAGTGGATCAAAATATTTAGTGCTAACTATAGTGTAGGAACTAGGAGGTGGAATCTCAATACCTCTTCTACATGTTCTCTTACACTGGTCATGCTCTACTAGTGGCCTCAGACCTTTGCTATCATAAGCTTGCCTTCCTTTAGCCATTGAGGAAGTTTCTCCAATATCCACCTGCTCACTAATGTAACCCAAACCTGCATGATGAGATATATGCTCTACCTATATTGGGTTAGTAATTCCTTGGCTATTTTGACCAAGACCTCTTCCATTAAATCCGATTTTATTCATCATTTTGGATCGTATACCCTTAGTGTGTTGTTTAAAACTACCAAAAGCATCATTACTTAAATCTAAATTTGAATGGAAAGAAGAAGATGAATTACTTGGTGAATAACTTACAGTGCACTCAATCCTAGTCTCTACATCTAAAGTAGAAGGTATGGCCTTCTTTGGTTCGACACACTACAATTTGATCAAGAGCTCAGCCTTAGATTCAATATCTAATTACAAACGTGTAACTCGTTCTTCAAGAGCTAAGAGCTTGCATTTTAGAAATGCATTCTCATCCTAAATCTGGGTATTGATGGCTTCAAGCTCTTCCATATTAGCTTTATGTGATAACTTGCCCATGATTTCCTACAAACACATTGATTCTATAATTGCATATTTCAATCTAATCAAGTGTACAAAATATTAAAAACCAATAAATTGAAACCAACTTTCAAATCACAATTAGAAGCTAACCCTGCTTTCTAACTGCTCTGATACTAGTTTGATCCATAAACTACACTAATAAACTCAAAGTGAAGTTTAAAACTATGGATTATGAATTTCTCAAACTTAAAAAATTCTCAAAATACTCAAAATAACTTGAAAATTATTTGGCATTTATGTATTCTCTGTTATCGAATTGGATTGGAACTGTCGAATGACTTTTAACTTCCATTCACCAATAAAAATGGTTTATTTTTAAAAATTTCATAAAATGTCAATTTTTTAAAATTTGTATGCATTTATAATAAAAAATCATAGAACTAAATTAAAACATGTAATCAAATGACAAATTACCATTCGACATTGATAACGGAGTTTGGCATATCTTGCCTACATCTCTGGGTCCGCCCAATAGTGAGGACCATTTATATTAAATTTGTATAAAAAATGGCTTACAATTTCTTTGAAACACTACAAAACTCCTCTTAGGTCTGATCTCTATCCAAGAATTCCACCTTCACTAATATACTCAAGCTTGGAAACACGGAATCCTTCCTCAGTCTTCAATCCCTTTCTGAAGGTGATTAAGTCCCTACTTATTAACTATTGGTCTATCCATATAATAATAATAATTACTTCTATTTTTAATTACAAAACATAATTAAAAAGGCTTACTTATTATGTAATAGGTCAGATAATGGATTAAAATCCATTTTTTAGCTTTCTCCAAGCTTCCCTCTAGCTCTCGGCCTCATAAAAAATAATACATAGTCCTGTGAAGCTTACATTCAAATAAAAGTTCATAGCTTTTATATTGTTTGTCAACCCATAGCTCAACCAGTCAAGGCCTATCCCTTTTCAATGACAGGTGTAGGGTTCAAATCTTTGGCCTCCTTGTTGGGTGCTTGGCTTATCACTTTAGTCCCACACTGGCAATTTCAAAATGGCTTGATGACTTTAAAAAGGTTGGCGGTCTCCTTCAATAATGATGATGCCCTTTTTGGTGGGTTCAAGGTGCCAAACATAGCATGGGTTTGTTGTTTGGTTACCAACTCAGCCTTTTGTATTTGGTATGTCTATTCTCATGTTCTTTAGCTCAGCGTATGACGTGGAAGATAAGTCACGAGCTATGTGGACATGGAATTTCTCATAGTTTCCAAGCGTGGCATATAATCTCGAGGTCTATGGCTCAGCATATGACTTGGCATTTCTCATAGTGTCTCTAAACTGGCAAGTAATATTCTATCTCAAGCTTGACTCAGCAATATAGCTTGGCATGGTAAGTGTTAGTTATCCCATGTGGCTTAATGGGGTGTGGTAAAAGTAAATTGTAAAAAATATTACAAGATATTTAAAACATATAATTGATTTATCCCACATGAATCCCGTGGGTAAAAATTATAGGTTTAAAATAAAATTTGAATGCAATGGAATGTGATATGGAGGATAAGACACCCCTCCTTAACCAAGTGTGTTGACCCTAGTTGAGGGCCCCCAATGAGCCAATAGTAGGGCCCATAGTTCTCCATATGACTGCCTATCAAAGAACAGATGCTGAAACTAATCACCAAACCAAATTTTTGCATGAATGTCCAAAAATGTATTGCCATGTGTCAATAGGTGATTGGTCCACTTGTCACATTCTAATAATGATACATCCTTATTTTTCATGTCATAAAATAACTTCAACAGACTATAACTTGGGCATTTAGACTCCATTTTACAATCTAAAAGAAGCACTAGAAAGCTCTCGATGAGCTCTTCCATGTGCAAGAGGTTTCATCACGACTTGAGACCTTTTTTTGAACTGAACTCTAGATCAATGTTTATACATCTATAACTATTTAGCATATATATTTTCTTCTAATGATCTATTAGCATAAAATTATTATTCTTTGAATATTGTGCATATTTTAGAGATTATTAGGTCGAGGACACCTAAGAGAATAGGGGTGAATTAAGAACATGAGTTTTAAGTAATGGGATGGTATACTACTTAGCCTCATATTAACTCAGTAGTTATTGATTTAGATCCAATAGATGGACTTGTCAAATCTAGGATTGGATAGGTGAAACTTGTCAAATTTAGTCATATGACCATATGCATGTATGTTGTGGATAGGTATTCCATGATTTTACATACATTAGAAATGTAACATTTTTAGTTCATATTCATCATCATATTCGTCAAGAGATCCTTGGAATAGTGGTAGTATTGACATGTTATACTTATCAGGAGCTATTTAGGATAATGATAGAATTAACTTTACACATCATTCTTATCGAGTTCCCTAATCACTTTTCTTCAATATGAGAAATACACTCTATAGGTTATAAAGATGTGCAAAGGGACTAGAAGATTTTGTGGAACTCTCCATGGTCATTTATTTTGTCTTGTATGATGATATTATGTGCTCTTAAGAAGTCAGTAAAACTTTCACTGAGATATGTGAGACCCTTCAAGGTAATAAAAATGGTCATTATCATTCTATATAAGCTTCTCTTATTAGCTATGGACTTGGTGGTGGTCAGGACAAGAGCATTCAAATTAAATGACACTCACAAACCTTGTTTGCATAATAATGAGATGTCACAAAGTAGGGTCTTGTGGGACCAATACTCTAGGAATAGTGCAACTTGAAAGAACTATGGTGAGTTATACATGTACTTTTTCATTTATTATTTAATTTGATATTGTATATCATGTTATGGCCTTGATAAGTAATTTTTCAATTCATAACTTAGGTTTGAATGAGAGTCATTGGGGATAATTAATAACTTTAGGGGAGAAGGATGTTGCATCTCGATTCCTCACTAAGAAAACTATTTGACTATTTATGGATGGTTATACTAGATGCACATGATATTAGTTATATTTATAACTAATATTGAGATTTATGCTATTATAGGTACTAGAATGTTTCTTAGTTAGATGATAATATATTATTGTTTATTATGAAATGGTTAATGTATGCATTTGCATTTTAATCATATTAATGTATTGTTTTGGTTATGTTATTGCTTTATGTTTATCATGTGATATGATCTAATTACCTACGTGTTATGAGGTGGATGTAGGATAATTCATCCCTTGAGTGTACTAGAGGGAGAAAATCAGCAGAGAGGGTGAACTAGATGGAGACGTCACAGAATGACAAAGAGATGGCAAAACCTTGCACACACAACAATAGTTGGTCATGGTAGAAATGCATTTTAAAATAATTTCTTATAGTGTGTTTGGTACTTGTTTAGATTTTTTTTTTGTGGTTATCCAGAGTAGGTAAAATTTAGAAGTGAATTCATTTGTGTGTTTAGTATGTTTTTCCATTAAAAATGGTAAGAATAATTTTATCCTAGGTAAATTTAAAATATGGATTAATTATGAAATTTAAAATTTGTCATTTAAATTGCTTAGATATGTTTAGATGCTAATTTGATTTAATTAATAATATGAAATTGGGAATTTCATATTAAAATATATAAAAAGGAAAAAACAATGAAAATTACATAAAATAAATAATTAAAAACTTTAAAATAAATAAATAAAGGTTTTTAATTTAGCAAAAAAATAAAAATAAAAATAAAACAAGGAAAAAACAAAAAACTTGTAAGGTGAGAGAAAAACTATGCCTACCCTTACTTAAGGAAAGAGTTAAAGTAGGATTATACATTGGAGAAGAAAATAAATGGGGTGCATCTTTGGATGGGAGATCATAAAATAAGCAAGGGATGAAATTATAGAAAAGAAGATAGAGAATACTAGGTAGGTGTTGTAAAAGAAGACAAACACCTTAAAACACTTTTTCAAGTCTTTTCTTGTAAACCATGACCTAAAAATTAATGTGCATGCTTAAAATAACTTGATTCACCTTTATCAATTACCACCTACTTACCCATGTCATGGAAATTGATCCTTGATACTTTATCTATCCACCATATCTCTCTTTGCTTTCTAGGCCTTTACCTACAAGTCTCATTAGGCATTGAAACTAACCTTCTATCCATTATCCAATCTCTTATCACCTCATATAAATGACATTTAATATCCTAATGTCACCAATTCTTACTATATATTGTCAAAAAATCATGATGCCTTATTAGGCCAAGTAGGTTCTAAAACTAGTCTATTTGTAGACTTAGACTGAAGTACCTACCCATATAGGCTTCACCTTAAAAATATTTTATGCTACAATTCCTCTTATGTATTCTCAATAAACCTTATACACTCACTCCTTTTTGTATTTTTAACCAAAAATCTTCATGTCTCACTTGGAGCATCTTCATAGCTACTTACCCAGATCTTCAGAGCTCGACAAAGGATCTTTATAGTTCACTCAGAGCATCTTCAGAGCTGTATATGTATATCTTCACAACTAACCTTATAATCATTTTTAAATCCCTCAACACCTCATTACAAACTCAAACAACCTCTCTCCTTATCAAATAATGTTACTTATTCTTCATAGCTTCACTAAGGATATTTGTAGCTCATTCAGAGAATCTTCAAAATTGATTACATAGATATTTAGAGCATACATATTTTTATTTAAAGCTTACTCATTTCATCATTCTACCTGTACTTACCATCTCACAAGGTCTAGATAAGGCTTTGCAAGATACTTGACATATTGACATCTACTTATGTTGATCTCAATTATATTTCTCAAGCTAACATAAGAACATTTATCAAATAGTACTCTCACATCATTGCTCTCATATAGTAACAACACTCACTATAATGGAAAAATAACTCATCATACATACACCTCAAAGCTTTCTTGACCATGCACCTTCATAAGAACCTTTGACATCAATGACAACATTAATACCAAAATTCAATGATCAATGATATAAAAAATCTCCCCCTTTGTAATTGATGGGAAATACACTCAAAAAACTATGTCAACCATTCTTGATGTAATTCATCTCTCAAACCTAGTTCAAATACATTTAGAAAATTATATCAACCACTCTTGATGGAAATCATCTCTTAGACCTAGTTATTTATTTTTCTCACCCTTTCTGATCTTTCTCCCCCTTTGACATTAATGACAAAGGTCTTCCACAACTATCATTTCTTTCAGAGTGAACTTAGATTACAAGACCTCTTTAACATAAATAAATCTCAATCAACAACTTGAATAGCTCCCCCTCAAACCAAGAATCCACCATGCTTCTATTAATCATAGACATCAAGTGTCACATGAAACTACTAAACTCATACTTTCTCCATTTGAACTAATACTACCTCTCAAAGACACTAGATGGTACACAATCTTCATAAATTAAAGAAACCACTCAAAAACTTCTTAGTCATTTTCTTGGCTGGTCCATAAAAAAATCAACAAATAGAATCTATGAAGCATCTTGAACACATGTTCCCCTTAACTCTATGCATACCTCTATTTTGATATCAAAATTAACCAATCTCTTGACAAATAACTCAGAGCTACCAAGATCCCCCTTAAATCAGGCATATCTCCTTTAAAATAACTAAGGACCTCAAGATCACTTACCTTCCTTTTCATGACTAAAGAAGATCAAAATCTTGACCACACACAAGGCTATCCTATTATTGACACCAACTGTAGAATTTGGGACTCCCCCTTTGTCTTCACAACTCAACATATGAGTCAATAGATCTCTTAAACTAATTTTATCTTCCTTTAATCATCTTGACTCTAATATCACTTATTAACATAGATCAAGCTCAACTACTCATAAAAATAGATATATCAAAATCTTACCTCTTATATACAAAGTGACTACAATTTGACCTCAGAGTTACCAACATAGGAATGGATGATATCCATCTTCATCTCCTTGCTTATAATATATAAAACTTGAAATCTTCTCAAGATGAGACCTTCGTTTACTAGAACCTCATGATTTTTTTGTTATAAGAATATCTTCATGAATCCTAATGGATCTATCCATTTTCATAGGGCACTAAAACATCATGAAATCAGCATATTCTCATATCTCCATAATCTCACAAGACTAGATATTCTTCAACTTCCTTATGGGCTTGATTATAACTATAGGATTAATCTCATTATCAACCATTTGATCACCAATGTGAGTTGAAAATAGACATTCCTTACTTTATTTCACACTTGGGTCATGCTCTATCATAACAATAAGTCCAATTGATCTTATAGACTAATCATGACTTATCTTTACTACATTTGGTTTCCATACATCGATTCACCTTCTATCTTGCACTATAGATACTTCAAACTTCTTGTTTTGACTTGATGATCTTCTAATTCTGTTAGAATAGAATATTATAATGTATCTTACATTATGACAGCTATAACACACCATCTTATACATACCATTTTATTAATGTGAATTATGAATCCTTCTATAGTTCCATGAGTACTCATTCTTGAAGGGTCTTCTACATTCTCTTGCTTTATGACCTAATTGATTGCATTCAAAATAGTAATCATTGAAATAACTAGCATACCTTATAACATTAGGTTATTTCATAGGTCTTTTCATGTTGATAGTTTTGTCTTCAACAATATTATTATTGAATATAGGTGCCTCCTTTTGGTCTTATTTGAAACCAAGACCTATCTTATCATTTACAAACTTTTGACTTCTCAAGATATCATCTAGAGCCTTAGTGCTCTTTTCAAACTTAAACAATCTCTTTACATTGTCAGATGTTTAATCCAACTTAGTTTTCAAATATTCTATTTTAGTTTCATACTTGATGCATTATTCCTCTTTAGCCTTTAGGTTTGCATTAACTATCTCCATCTATGCCTCAACTTGATTGATGATCTCATCATACTCCTTGTAAGTGTAGTCTAGCCTTTCTTTAAACAATCAAATCTTCTCCTTATAGTCCTTAACTAATGATCTTAGTTTGTTACTCTTTCTCTTTTCAAACTTAAAATCCTCTAGGGTACTTATCAACTCTACCCCAAGATTTACTTCAGCTTCTCCTTCTTCACTGTCATAGTATACTTCTTCATCTAATTCGACATCAACCATAAGGCCTTTCTCATTTGAACAACACTTATTATATGATTCTATGGCCATGAATAAGGTTTCACTATTATCATTTTTAGTTTTATGATTACCATCATCACTATTAGATGTGCTAGAATCACTTACATCAGATGAGTTATCTTATTTGATATAGAAACTCTTAATATTTTTGAATGACCCTTTCCTACCTTCATACTTCTTGAAATCTCTCTTTTCCTTATCAAACTTATATAACTTTATTTCATCTCCATGATGGTCATCATGTTCTTCATTATGTGCACCTTTATCCTTTTTAGGACACTTGGATGTTAAGTGACCAATCTTTCCATAGTTAAAGCATTTGAAGGGAAACTTACCTTTGTACTTACTAGTACCAAACTTCAACTACCAAGCAAACATAGATATGAGTTTATCATCATTGATATATGAACATACCTCATCCTTAACCCTCTTATCCTTTGACTTCTTGTCAATTTTAAAATTTACTTCATTCTTGGGATCTCTTCCTTCATATGTTCTAATCTCATAGGTAGTCAAGATGCCATGAATCCATCCATCTCTAGATTGTTCAAATCTTGCATCTCTTCTACTATAAACACCTTAGAGTCAAACTTAGGAGTTAATGATCTTAACACATTTTGGACAATAATATATTATTTCACTTCTTCTCCCAATCCTATAATGATATCGATAACTTTATCAAACCTCAATAGGTAAGATGTAATTGTTTCATCTTCATTTTGTTGGTAGTATGATTGTCATTGATGTCAAAAGGGACATTATTAATTTTATTGATGTCAAAAGTTTAGGGAAGATTGATGAAAAGAAGAGAATTTTTTAAAGTTTCACAGTACAAAGTTATCATTCTTTTATAAACACCATTTTTGGACCAATTAAAGAGCAATTGATTGAAGATATATTGTGGGTTTTTTAAGATAATCTTAAATATATGATCTATAGGTTCAATTGAGAAAAAGTGAGATCAGAATTGATCTATATTTGTTCTTAGAAATTATAGGGTTTCTCAACTAAACCCTAAGGGCTTAAGCCATGGTGTTCACAAGCATGTTCTATTTTTATGTTGATTGGCTATAAATGGAAACTGGTTACTTAATTTATAACTTAAGCCTTCTTTGTCATTGTGTAACTAGCCCCTTTGATCTATTAATTATCATCTCAATTAAATGTTCTAACACTTTATATTTCCTAAGTCCTCTACTTAATATTTTTCCCATCTTTATCAATGGTTAGAATTTAATCATATGTTGAAGATCCAACAAATCATAACAAATTCAATTTCTTAAAAGTACCTCAGAGTAAATGTTCTAGTGACAAGTGTCACAATCCCAAAGATTACACAATAAATTTATGAATTGGTTTAA
This sequence comes from Torreya grandis, assembly GCA_037957365.1. Taxonomy (NCBI): domain Eukaryota; kingdom Viridiplantae; phylum Streptophyta; class Pinopsida; order Cupressales; family Taxaceae; genus Torreya; species Torreya grandis. The sequence continues at coordinate 1,998,516 of JARHVA010002487.1, forward strand.
AGTCAAATGGTCAATTATTAACATGAGGATGCCAAGTGTCTTTATAGAATGAACTGATAGTAATTTATAGAAGGCATGCATTAGTACCAAGTGTCACATTCATAGGTTCTTGTCAAACATAAAGTTTTATCTTGTCATTAGATCAAATGGTGAATGGGTGCTCATGAAAATAAGATCTAACAGAGTGAGTGGAGTCGATGAGATAAATTGATCTATGTTTAATAACACAAAGGTGAGTTAAATATTGAGCTAATTTGATGAGATCGATGGAGCATGTTCATTTCAAAGACTCAAGAAGTAGTGAGATGATATTTAGATCTTGTTGTTTAATGTTAGACAGAGGTAAAATTTGATCTACTTTGAATATCTAATGGTGTGTGGGAGCTCAGATAAAATGATCTATTGGATGGACTTTAAAGGTTGAAACATTAAATTATAAAAGCATACAAAGATCTAGTAGAGCATGTAATCTTATCAAAGCTTGATCTAATAGATGAATTTTAAAGTTGAGAAAATTGAGTGAGGATCATCATATCATGGTGCAAAACTTAAGATAAATTGTCAATATTTAAATATTTGATCATCCCAATGGTCAGGCAAAGAAACATGCAGGAAAGATGAACTATACGACATAGACAATTAAATAGATTGTTTTAATCAATCAAATTTGTGTAATATGGCATGTATATCAAAACTAGAGACTAATATATGCTAAATATAGTAATGAGATAAATAATCATGGTGTTGGAGTATGAATTCAAGACATGGGAAACTTGTTGTTCAAGAAACATGATTTGAGTCTAATATTGGTGTGATATGCTAGCAAACAAGTGTGGACATAGAGAAGATGCAAGACATATATACAATGCTTATATATATGTCATCTAGGATACAAAAAAAGTTTCTATTTTTATTGAATTGTGTTTAATAGTGAAATATAGAGACACAAAACCAGAGGAGTAGAGTGGAAGAAAAGAGAAAGATGAAGAGTAGAGTTTGAGAAGTTATAAACCAAACCTATAATAGAGAACACAAAATTGGATTATTTTATGAATCTATTTTAATTTGGAGTTATATATCCATATTTTTATTATATAACTAATTATTGGGTGCCATCAATAAACTAAGTTGGTGCTCGGTTAGGTAGTTGGTTTTTCCATAGAGTTGGTGCTCTTAAATTAGGATATTGGTGTCTCCTTAGGGTCGGTGCCCTTAAACATTGTTACTAGTGATGTTCTTAATTTTTAGGCTAGATTATAATAATAGATTCTATCAACTATTCTCATGGTGTTTTTTCTCATATTAGGTTTTCCATGATAGATCTAGTTCTATGCATATTTGTGTTTATGTGATCTGTGTATATAGTTTTAATCTATATTAAAAGTTTCAAAAAAGACTAAGTTAGTTAATATACTAATTCATCCCCCCTCTCAATATATATTTGTGTTCCAACAATTGGTATCAGAGCCCTGATTCCTTAGAATAAGCTTAATCATCTCAGATAGATCTAGGATGGTGAACACACATGACTAGTCAAGAAGGTTATTCTTCAAACAAAGCACCTCTCTTTGATGGATAAAACTATGAATTTTGGAGAATTATAATGGAACAATATTTATATTCATTAGGGTTTGATGTATAGATGTTTGTTGTAAATGGATATACAACTCCTCCTATAACTCTTACTAATCAGGTTGTCAAGAAAGCATATGAGAGCAATGTCATGGCTAAGAATGCTATTCGATATGGATTATCTAATTTAGAGTTTGTTAAATTACCTAATTTTAAAAATGCATAATATATCTGGAACAAATTGAAGAGCATATATGAATTTGGTGATAAGGTAAAGTAAGATAAGCTACAAACATACAAAGGCAAGTTTGAAAGCCTTAAAACAAACGAAGAACAGAAAATTGTAGACTACCTCATCAGAGTAGATGAAATAGTAAATAAAATCATAGGCCTTGGAGAAGAGATGAAAGATCTTATAAGCATTAAAAATGTCTTAACATCTCTACCATCAACGTATAACTCAAATATATATGAAATAGAGGAAGCAAGAGATTTGGATAAAATCATTGTTGATGAGTTGCATGGAACATTCACAGCCTATGAAATGAGAATGGGAGAAATAGATACCTTCAAGAGAGAAGTTAAATTAAAAGCATTCAAACTAGTAAAGGTAGAAGAACCTACATCTGGATCTAAGGTGACTAATGAAGAAGAAGCAAACTTTGTCAGAAGATTAAGAAGAGGTTTTGGAAAGTATGAAGGTAAGTTACCCTTTAAATGCTTTAACTATGGTAAAGTAGGACATTCTAATGCCTAATGCCCTTATAATAAAAAGGATAACTTTGAGCAAGAAGAGGATACTAAAAAGGTGAAACCCCACTATTCCAAGAAGAACTTCTTCAAAAATAAGAAAAGCATGTACATAAAAGAAGATAGTGATTCATTGGATGAGAGTGATAGCTCAAATTGTGACCATGATTGTGCCTTTGTGGCTGAGGGAAATGAATCCCTATTTGTGAATTTAGAATCAACTTCTATGGATTAAGAATTTAAAGACTCATATGAATTAGAAGAAGGGATAAGTGTATCTAGAGTGTGAAATTATCTGCACTCTAGATGAAATTGATAAGCTAATAAAAGACAACTCAAAACAAAACAATCTTGGACAAAAGGAGATTGAAAAAGTGTCCTAAAGTCTTGAAAAATCTATTCAGATGGTGGCTAGCCTAAAGACACAAGTTGAAGAGGCCAAAATAATAGAAGATGTAGTTAAACTTGAACTACAATCTAAATCTAATGAGTTCATAAAGTTAGAAGTAGAAATAGTGACTTTGAGAAAATAACTTGATAAAGGTAAAGGACAAATAGCCAAAGGTATGACTCTAAAAGGAGGATCAAACATTTATGATGAATTGATCAAATCTCAAAAAACATAAAAAAGGATCTGGTCTTGCTTATGAAAAGGGAAAAGTCTCATAACCAGTACATCTGTTAAGCTATATGACAACTTCAAAGTAGAAGGAAAATCAAGAAAAAGAAAGAGAAAGCTTGCATGAATGCCTCCAAAGATATAAAGATAAATAAAAGCACTATTGATGTGAAGAAGGGATAAAATAATCTTGAAGAAAAGAAGAAGACAAAGGTAACTGATGCAAATGGTTTTATAAGGGTGATATATTTGAAGAAGCTAGAAATTAGAAGAGCTCCTCATCTTGTACAAAGAAATGTTATGATCAAGTATTTCTCATATTTCTATGGTTATTGTTATACCTATAATCAATTTAGTCATAGAAATATTAAATTTAGGGTTTACCTAAAAGGAGAACAAACTTTGTAATCAGAAATTCATTTTCACCCTTGTTAGATACAAATATAATATGCTATAATTGCAATAATTTGGTCACATAGCTAGGTAATGTAGAACAAAATTTATAAGAATAAACACTCAAATTAAGAAGAAAGGCATGCCTCCTAGTGTGAACAAAGGTTCATAAGTCTCTAAAAAGGAGAAAAAGAAGCCAAATAACAAACCCAAGGATGTGTAAAAAGTGAAAAATCAATCTATGATTGCTCAAATTGTACTCCATGCCAAGGAGTAGAATTTGTGGGTAATAAATAGTGGTTGCTCAAAACATATGACTAGTGATTAGAGCAAGTTCATTAAATTAATAAAATGTAAGGAAGGATCTATCAGCTTGGGAGTCAATACTACAGTAAATATCTGAGGTAAAGGAACCTTGAACATAGATGGAAAATTGCCTACACATGTTGTCCTTTATGTTAAAGGATTGAAGCACAATCTACTAAGTGTCAGTCAAAGGTGTGACAATGTATATAAGGTCACATTTAATATATAAGGTTACAAGATAAGGAGATCTAGGAGTGTATTTGTTAAAGGTAAAAGATCTAAAATCAATATTTATAATCTTAGTGAAGTGAATGGAAATTGTTGTTTGATATGAAAGATTGATGAGAGTTAGTTATGGCATAGAATAATGGGCCATGTCAATTTTGATAACCTAGTAAAGGTGAGCTCAAATAAAGGTGTTAGACACATTCCTAAGATAACCAAACCTACAAACACTACTTGTAAGTAATGTCAGTAAGGCAAGGAGACAAAAGTTAGATTTCAAGCAAAGAAGTATGCAACTATAAAGCCTCTAGAATTAGTTCATACTGATCTTTGTGGTCCTAATAAGATAAGAGGATCTAAAGGAGGGAGATACTTCATGTTATTTGTAGATGATTACTCAATAATGACATGGGCAACCTTTTTGAAGGATAAGTCTCAGGCATTTGAAAGATTCAATATCTTTAGGGCCATGGTGGAGAATGAGATTGGATGAAAAATCAAATGCGTAAGATTTATAAAGGTGAATAAATCACCTCAAATGAGTTCATAGAGTAATATGAGACATATGGAATCAAAAGGCATTAATCTATAGTAAGGACACCACAGTAGAATGGATTTGTTGAAAGAAAGAATAAGACAATCAAGGAAATGGCCAGATTAATGTTAAAAGAGGCCATGTTAGCTTATCGATACTAGAGAGAAACGTTAGAAACAATAGTATATATCTTGGACAGAGTTCAACTAAGGGTAAACAATGACAAAAATCACTATGTTATGGAAAACCTACCTCTATGAAATACTTTAGAGTGTTTGTTAGCAAATGTTACATTAGGCAAAAATAATTTGGGAAGATTTGAATCAAGATGTGATGAAGGAATATTTATTGGTTAATTCCACCCAAATCAAATCCTACATATGTTGCAAAAAAAGTCTACAAAATATTGTAGAGATCATCAATGTCAATGTTGAATAAGGCTTAAAACACACTAAACCTAACAAAGACATCTATGAAGAAGAATCGAATTGTGAAGAGGAAACAACTAATGAAGAGCATGAGGATGTAAGTGAGAATTCACCTATAAGATTTGTTCAAAAGGATCATCCTATAAAGTAGATCATTGGAAATATGAATGAAGTATTTTGGACAAGGAGAAGAGTTGAAATAAATAAGGAACGAGTAAGTTTTGCTCTAATGTCTAAAATTGAACCTAAAATCTATGTTGAAGCTAGCAAGGATGAGAATTGGATAAAAGCCATGGATGAATAACTAAGCCAAATTGAAAATAAAAAATTGGGAATTAGTTCCAAGACTCCAAACAATAATGTAATAGGTACAAAGTGGGTCTTTATAAACAATCTCAATGAGGATGGAATTGTCATAAGGAATAAGGAAAGAATGGTGTACAAAGGATATGTACAAGTTGAGGGCATAGATTTTGAGGAAAAATTTTCTCCATTTTCTAGATTGGAGGCCATGAGAATGTTTCTATCATTCTCTATTTATAATAAGTTCAAAGTCTATCAGATGGATGTCAAGTTTACTTTCATGAATGGTAACCTAGAAGAGGAAGTCTACATAAAAGAACCTAAAGGTTTTCAAGTATCAAAGGAAGAAGATTATGTGTACAAACTGAAGAAAGCTTTGTATGGTCTAAAATAGGCACCTAGCATGGTATTCAAGATTAGACTAGTACTTGCAATAATAAAGATTCAATAAATGATGCATAGACAATAATTTGTACTTAAAATCATAAAGTGAGCATGTGTTGATTGTTGTTGTATATGTAGATGACATCATTTTTTATGGTAACAATAATAGAATGCGCAAAGATTTTGCTACTAAAATGCAAAATTAGTTTGAGATATCTATGCTTGGAGAACTTTAATTTTTCCTTCATCTACAGATAGTACAATAATGAAGGGATATTTATATCTCAAATTAAATATTCTAAGGAAATGCTCAAGTTTGGAAAGGAAGATAACAAGATAGTAGGCACTCCCATGATAATTGGATGCAACTTGAGCAAAGAGGATGAGCCACTTGATGCAAATTAAACTATGTATAGATCAATGATAGGTAGCTTGTTATACTTATCTACATTAAAGACTTGATATCATGCATGCAGTGTGCATGTTTGCAAGATTTCAAGTTGCTCCTAAAAATTGCATGTCAATGCATTGAAAATAATCTTGAGATATATCAAGAGTATAATTGATTATGGGTTATGGTATCCCAAAGGTGAATATTTCACTAACAGTGTATATAGATGTTGATTGTGCAGAAAGTGTAGATGATAGAGGCAAAACTAGCGGTGGTGCATTTTTCCTTGTAAACAAACTTGTTTCATCACTGAGCAAGAAATAAGAGTTAGTTACTCTTTATACAGTAGAAGCAAAGTATGTCGAAGTAGTGACAAGTTTCACTAAGGTCTTGTGGATGAAGAAAATACTTAAAGACATCAAGGTAGAGTACAAATCACCTATCTCTATTACTTGTGATAATTCAAGTGTTATTAACATATCAAAGAATCCAGTGATGCACTCTATAACTAAGAACATATCAATAAATTATCACTTTTTAAGAGAAAATATTGCAGATCAAGAGATCATAATGGATTATGTGCCAACTCAGGATCAATTTGTGTACATATTCACCAAACCTCTTCCCAAGAAATAATTTAGGTATCTAAAACAAAAATTAGGAGTGGTGGCTCCTACACTACATCACTATATCCTAGTGATAGGGCATGAGTCCATGGGAAGAATCATAGAAGCTTTGTTAATCCTTAGAAGAAGAGAGAAAAGGCAACTCAAGTATGCATAATTTTACAAATTTCTAATGAGTTGATGGTTGCAGATTCTTGAATAAACTCATTTATTTGATAACGGGGGAGAAAAATTTGGACAAATAGTGAGAAAGAATCCCTTTTCCATTGATGTCAAAAGGGAAGAAAAAATTCAAATGCTCTCTATGAGAGAAAAAGTGTAAATTCTCTCTATAAAATTTTGAAAGAGTAGAGCATGTGTCTAAGTTGAGTTTAGGTAAATGTTCCATTACCTAAGGGTGAAAAAGTTTGGTATGAATAAGTTTTATCTCAAGTTCATCAAAATCCAATGAAGGAATAGAGTATTATAAGATTAGAGCAATGAGTGTCATTGATGTCAAAAGATAAAGCAGGATTGATGGAGAGAAGAGAATGTTTTAAATTTGCACAGTGTAAAATTATCATGCTTTTATAGAGACCATATTTGGACCAATTGAAGAGCAATTGATTGAAGATCTGTTATGGGTTTTTCAAAAGCTTCTTAAATATATGGTTTACAGATTCAGTTGAGAAGAAATGAGCTAAGAATTGATTTATATTTAATATAAAACATTACAAGGTTTCTTATTTAAACCCTAAAGGTTTAAGCCATAGCATTCACAAGCATGTTCTATTTTTTATGTTAACTACCTATAGATTAGAACTAGTTATTGAAGTTATAACCTAATCCTTCCTCTTCATTATACAACTAGCCCCTTCGATCTAGTAATTACTTACTCAAAAAAAAATTCTAAGACTTTTTATTTCCTAAGTCCTTAATATTTATCCCATCTTGATCAACAGTTAGTGCTTAATCATGCATTGCATATCCAATGAAGCATAGCAAAGTCAATTTTTAAAAGGAACCTCAAAGTAAATGCACTAGTGACAAGTGTCACAATCATGAATCTTGGATAGTAAATCTAAAAAGTGATTTAAATTCAAATAGTCAAGGATTAACATGAGGATGCCAAATGTCTCAAAAGCAAGAACTAACAGCAATGTATAAAAGACATGCACTAGTGCCAAGTGTCACATTCACAGGAGCTTTTCAAAGATAAAATTTAAGCTTATCAAAAGATTGAACAGCGAGCGAGTGATCATGCAAAGAAGATCTAATAGAATAAGTTGAATCAATGAGATAAAGTGCTTGATGTTTAACAACATAGAGGTGAGTTAAAGACTAAGCTACTTTGATGAGATCAATAGAGTGTGTTCATTCCAAACACTCAGGAAGCAGTGAGATGAGATTAAGAGCTAAATGTTTAACATTAGATAAAGGTAAAGTTCATGATACTTTGAATATTTAATGGCATGCATGAGCTTGGATATAATGATCTAATGGATGTGATTTAAAGATTAATACATTAAAGTCTAGAAGCATATAAGGATCTAACAAAGTGTATAATCCTGCCAAAGCTTGATTTGATGGACTCATTTTAAAGTTGAATAAATTGAGTGAGGATCATCATATCATGACATGAAACTTAAGATTAATGGTCAATATTTAAATATTTGATCATCATAATGATCAAGCGTAGAAATATGTAGGAAAGATGCACTATATGACACAAATAATAAAATAGATTATTGTGATTGATCAAATTTATGTACCATGGAATGTGCATCAGAACCAAATCCTAGTATATAAGTTAAATATAGTAATGAGACAAATAATCATGGTGGTGGAGCATGAATTAAAGATGCAGGAAACTTGTTGTTCAAGAAACATGAGCCAAGTCCTGAATTGGCATGATGTGTTAGCAAACAAGTGCGAACATAGAAAATAAAAAATACCAAGATACAATGCTTATATATGTCATATAGGATATAAAAATATATTGGTGTTATTGATTTTGTCTAACATTAAAATAAAGAGACATATAACCAGAGGAGTAGAGTGGAAGAGAAGAGAGATATAAAGAGCATAGTTTGAGTAGTTATAGACCAGACCTGTAACAAAGAATAGAGAATTGGATTCATTTATGAATCTATTTTAATTTGGATTTGTAGATCCATATTTTTATTATATATATATATATATAATTAATGGGTGCCATTAGATAACCTAGTTTTGTGCTCAGTTAGGGATTTGGTTCTTCCTTAGAGTTGATGCTCTTAAATTAGGGTATTGTTGTCTCCTTAGGGTTGGTTCCCTTAAACATTGAAACCATTGAGGTTATTGATTGTGAAGGTGGATTATAATAGTATATTCTATTAGCTATTCTCATGGTGGTTTTTACCATATTGGGTTTTCCATGGTATATCTAGTGTTATGCATATTTGTGTGTATGTCATCTCTGCATATAGTTTTAATCTACATTAAAAGTTTCAAAAAGGATTAAGTTACTCAATATACTAATTAACCCCCCCTCTCAATATATATTTATGTTCTAATAATTGGTATCAAATCCATAGTTTTCTTTAAAAAAGCTTAATTATCTTAGGTAGATCTTGGACGGTAAACACAAATGGATAGTCAAGAAGACTCTTCTTCAAATAAAGAACCTCTCTTTGATGGATCAAAATATGCATTTTGGAGAATTATAATGAAATAATATTTATATTCATTAGTGTTTAATGTATGGATGTTTATTGTAGATGGATATACATCTCTTTCTACAACTCCTACTAATCAGGCTACCAAGAAAGCATATGAGAGCAATGTTGAGGCTAAGAATGTTATTCTATGTGCATTGTCTAAATCAGAGTATGTCAAAGTGATGCATTGTCAAAATGCATAAGATATATAGAAAAAATTTAAGATCATCTATGAAGGTGATGATAAGGTAAAGCAAGCCAAGCTACAAACATATAAAGACAAGTTTGAAAGCCTTAAAATGAATGAAGAAGAGAAATTGCAGACTACTTCCTCATAGTAGTTGAAATAGTCAATGCAATTAGAGGCCTTAGAGAAGATATGAAATATCTAGTCATTGTCAAAGAAATCCTAAGATCTCTACCATCAAGGTATGACTCAAAAATATTTGCAATAGATGAAGTAAGAAATCTAGATAAACTCATTGTTGATGAGTTGCATGGAAAATTCATAGCCTATAAGATAAGAATGGAAGAAACAGATACCTTCAAGAGATAACATAAATTCAAACCAGTAAAGGCAAAAGCACCTACATCTGAGTCTAAAGAGACTGATGAAGAAGTAAACTTTGTCAAAAGATTAAGAAGATAAGTTGAATTAGTGCTCAATTATGGATTTCGTTCTTACTTAGAGTTGGTGCTCTTAAATTAGGGGATTGTTGTCTCCTTAGGGTTGGTTCCCTTAAACATGGTAACTAGTGAGGTTATTGATTGTAAGGTTGGATTATAACTATAGATTATAGTATTTATTCTCATGATGGTTTTTCCCATAGTGGGTTTTCCATGATATATCTAGTGTTATGCATATTTGTGTGTATGTGATATCTACACATAGTTTTATTCTACATTAAAAGTTTCAAAAATTACTAAGTTATTCAATCTACCGATTCACCCCCCACCTCTCAATATATAGTAATGTTCCAACACATTCATCTTTAGGCTTTAAAACTATCTTTGGTTAGTCTATAACTTTTCCATATTTACCTTGGTGTCTCCTTCATATATGGTCTTCAATTTGTCCCATATACCTTTAGCTGATTTACAATTCATTACCTTCACAATATCTATCTCTGATAGGTCAAAAATAATGGCATTCATTGCCTTGGATTTATTTTCACTAACCTTACTACCTGATGCATCATTTGGTAGAATAGGATGTGCAATATAACCATCCATAACTAACTACCAAATATCATGTCCTTGTGACATCAAATATATCTTCATTATGACATTCCAAAAATCATATTTAGATCCATTAAATAATGGAGCCTTACTGGTAGAAAAACCACCTTGAACTTGCTAGCTAGCCATCCTTGCTTCTATGATCTCCTTTAGGATTTTAGACCTACTTCAAAGGACTAGGATTTGATATCAATTATTATAATAAAAATGAATAAGTGGGGGTGAATCAGTCTTCAAAACTTTTTTTAACAATCTTACTTAAATAATCATAGATCATTTAAATAAGCATGTATATCTTAACAAGCATAAGCACCAATCCACAAGAGCATGAAACACATGAACACAGTATATATGTGGGAAAATCTCAAGGGGAATAAAACCCATTGAAGATGAAAATGGAATATAGTATTATAATACAAAAAAAAATTAGTGAAGCACCAAATTCACATGGAATACCAACCCCAACTAGCTAAGCACCAACTCAACTAGGCTTTAACAAGCACCCACTTGCAAGGAGGCACCAACCCCTTAAATGAATTAGTACTAACTCAGCTACTTGATAAAATTTATCATATTCAAAAATTATTTTTTCACATATAATAGATGATGATAATCTTTCTCATCTCTTTTTACACTTCTATCCCTCTCAAACTAGCCTCGAGCCTTCTTTGTTCAACTAGCCCTCTTCATTTCTTGATTTGGTATTTTAAACTTGATATTTATATGTAGACCCCCTATATGATATTCATGACATCCCTATGATGTTATGAAGGACCTTCTTATTCTTACCAATTTTCTATTTCATTCTCTTGTTCTTCACACTTTCTCTAAGATTGCTCAAATAGGCCTAAAACTGTCTAGTATTTATACAGGTCACTTGATCATATCCTTCTTAGTCAGCCACACACACTTAAAACCTATAAATTCAAACTTGTAATATGTCTTATCATACCATTATAACATTATTCAATCTTAATTTTATCACACATAGGTTAGTCATAGATCAATTAGCCCTTCCTTCTTTTATATGTCTAATGGAAACCTAATAGGCCTTCTTAGAAACATGTTACCCTTTGATCTTCTTGGAACACTTTAAAAATATAAAAATGGAGATATAACTTCATATTACACTACAATATACCTTATTAAAATTTAATTTATGTTCACATCACATTTTAGGCTCAACCACCACTTGAACCCTTTATAAAAACATTGTTCACAAAAAGCTTGTGCATACATAGAAAATATGTTTTAAACAACTAAAACATAAACTTAATTTTTCCAAACAACAATGGAAAAAATAATATATAAAAAAGCCTCATGACCTCAAGATCATTAAAAACTTCATCATATTATTCAACTCAGAGTATATAGGCTCAAACTCTTCTCTGCGTGATGCTCACTCAAAACTGTCAACTGACATTAAAAAAATAGTCAAGGAAACATGAACTTATGACACCTGATTAAACATAATCAAAGGATTTCAGTGCATGAACATGATCTCTATTGTCCTTTTGTTTTGACTGCATCACCAATCAAGGTCCCATAAAATTAATGTGTACCAAACCAATTCTCCCAAATGAATAAATATTTTATGCCTTTTTTTCAAACATAAATTACTTCAGCCTTCATTATTTAACCTCCTCTAATAGAAGAAATAATGTCTGCAACCTGAAATTATATCACCCACACTCCTATATACATGTTTCCACTCTTTTCTTGAATGCACATCATGTCAACCTCTACTTCATGTTTTCTAAAGAGAACATTGTGTAGATGCTTTATTGACTACTTTTTTATGATTGTTTTAGCTCTATAATTATTAAGTTTTAAATAGTAAATATGAAAATGAGAGGCCTTTAGGTCTTTTATAGGTGAAATAAATTTTTACATTAACTACCCTCCACATTGATGTTCATCACTTCAACAATTAATACCTCAAACACCATGCCTTGGTGCCCATTTAGCACACATACCATTTAGGTTATTCTGTCATTAATAAATTCATGTCCCATCCTTCCTTTGAGAGTTTTTGCACATTTCTCATAGTGCATGCCAGATGTAAAAATTAAAAAAAATCATTTTATTTATGGTAACCTCCTTTTCATTTTAACCCATATTTATTAAAACATTTCCCTTTCCATATTCATTCCACATTCTTTGGTCATGCACCAACTCTTATGCACTTTTGTCACATGCCACCTCATTCATGCCTCTTTTACATGACATATATTATGTGCCACCTTGTCCTAATATTTTATTTGATCCTACATTATTCATCCTAACATTTTATTTACATCATTTAGAATAATTATTTTATTCACCTTCAAACTTATCCCCCACTAAAATATGTGTGGTGTTCCATGACATAACCAAATGACATCCAATTGTTAAGAAAGCGATAAATGGCATAGTTTTGAATACCAAAGAGCACCAAAAGTGTTAGAACCAATATAAAAAAGGTATGAAACTAATGTGATGTTTATTTTAAATAAAAAACTAAGTCTTAAACTAAACTATTGGCATATACCTTATTTACTGAACTTAAAATAGCTACATAGAATGGTAGGGTCAAATCTGACTACCATTTAAATGTCCTAGAAAGAATTGGTCATCTAATATTTTTAGCTTACAGGCACTTATTATATGAATATCATGAATGATAAAATCACCATTACATAAAATCCATAGTTTACCAATATGATGTGCAAACATTGAATCATAGACCAATACATGCATACTAGGATGAAAAACTTTGGTTTTGAAATGTTGATCATGTAAGGGTTTTTGTTTTTGCTTCTTAACCCCTTGAATATAGTGTGTGATAATTCACACTTCATCTAAATGTAGTAAAGCATCTGGGTGAGATTCGATAGAATCTTCTTCATATAATATGTTGACACACATAATACACAAGGAATGCACAAAGAGTTCCACTGGTAACACTACTTCATTGTCAAAGACAAGGTTAAAATGAGTACTCTTGTTCAACCTTTTATATGTGTTTTGGTAAGCTCATAAGACTATTGAAACATGATCATCCCAATTAGTGTGACCAATATTTGAAATCTTGGTTAATGTATTATCCAATACCTTATTAAAAGCTTCTGCCATTAACTTGAGGGTGGTATGGTGTGGTCTTATGGTGGCAATCATGAATTCAGTTATAAATTGTACATTTTTTCATTGAGAAAGTGAGTTCCATAGTCATTGTTTATACTTAATAGGTAACCATATCATGTGATGACATGTTTCCATATGAAAATAACACTGATAGAAATAGTAAAATCCTATGTGGGCCTTACTTTAGCACAACATGTGAGATAATTGTTGGAAGAAAAATTACTGAGAGTGGGGGTGAATAAGTCTTAAAAAAAAAATTATCAATTTTAATTAAACAATCATGAACCATTCAATCAATGACATATATCTAGCAAGCATAAGTACCTATATCTAATAAGCATAAGCACTTATCCACATAAGCATGAAACACATGAACACATCACATATGTGGGAAACCCTCAAGAGGAATAAAACTACTAATATATACAAATTTACTATATTTCTATAATATAAACACTAAATTTAGTGAAGCACCAACTTCACATGGAATACCAACCCCAACTAGCTAAGCACCAACCAAATAGGCTTTAGAAAGAACCAACTTGCAAGGAAGAAATAACCCCCTAGATGACTCACCATCAGCTTAGTCACCTAAATATTTTTATCGCCTTAAATAAGCCTTATTTCTAAACCAACTAAAGATGACCACCTCTTCATCTCTTCACACTCTTAACCCTCTCAAACTGCCTTCTAGATCTCTTCACTTAAATAGGTCTCTTCAAGATTGATTAAGTCATATGAAGTTGATCCTCATACATATAACCTTTGTCAAATATTCATCATAGATCCTTTATACTATTTTTATGGTCTATAATACCTACTTATTCTCTACAATATGTTATTTTATTCACTTGTACACATATACACACAATATGCCTAAAATTGCCTTATATTTATACAAGTCTCTTGTTCATATTCCTCTTGGTCATCTAAAAAACCTTACCCTCTTAGTTCAAACATGGAATATATCTTATGAAATCACATAAACATTAATCAAACATTTTTTGATTCCATTTATAGCTGACATACCTCAATTAGTCCTTTCATATTTTAGGTCTCATGGAGACCTAATTCCATTAGGTCTACTTTAGGACACATTACACTTTTTCTTCCTTGGAATGCATTAAAACACCTCAAATGGAAGGAAAATATCATAATTTACTCAAATATACCATTTATAATCTCACCTTGTCTCAATAACACTTGTTATCTTCAACCACCACTTGAAGCACACCATTAGCATTGTTCATAATTAGGCCTTCATACACATAAAATTTTTGTCTTAAACAACTAAAGCATAGACATAATTTTTACAAAAGAAAATCCTAAAACATTACATACAAAAAAGTTACATTACCTTAGGGTCATAACTATATGATTTATACTTCACAATAGAGTGCAAAAGGACTCAAAACCTTCTCTGCACGTAGCACACTTAGAGTTGTCAACTACCCTCAAAACATAGTCATGGAAACTTGAACTTGTGACACATGAAAGAAAAATATAAAGGAATTAAAATTCATGAACATGATCCTAAATTATTCTCTTGACAACTTCCAACAAAATATCATAAGCTCTAATGGCAACTATTGATCTTGCAGACCAATTTATTGACCTTCTCTCTCACAAACTTCACTCAACCAGACAAGCCATTTGGCTTCAACATTTCAAAAACTTTAATTATCTATAAATTATTATTAAAATAATGGATAGGGAATAAAATTACCAAATATTAACATCATTTACATCATATAATTCAAATTAGGTCCAAGAGCCTCCAACTCATCATTACAACTTGCTTACCTATAACTACCAGTTTGCCTTAAATCATAGTCATGGTGATAATGACCTTCAATCACCTATATGAAAATTTCCAAATACTCCTGATGTATTTGGTTGATCCTATGAGATAATTATACCATTATAAAATATAAGTATACCATCTTCAAATTGTAATATTAGTCTTGCAGACCAATCTCATAACCTTGTACCTCATTGTCTCATCTAAACAAGAAAGGTCAACTTATGATCAACATTTTCATCCTAACCTTCAAATTCCAAAAATTATATCCAACATGAACATATCTTCAAATTATTTCAAAATGTCTCCATATATTTGGATTCATCTCTATTCCATGATATCATATCCTTAATAACCTTCTCACTTATGCCTGGATTTCTCACTATTTGCATCATTAGATCTATTAGCAATTGGTCAAGTTGGAAGACTAGTTTACCACCCCTGAGGATTATAAACTACTCAAAAACCACCATGGACAAAAACTAAAATACTCAAACTTTTTTCTCCATCTATTTATAAATTTTGACTTGGTCAAATTTGACTGCTACAATAAATATTCAAGAAAATAACACTTTCCTGTTGGGTATACTCATGCACCTGATAAACCAATCACACCTAGAGATGCATGGGAGAGTTGAATACAACTTCTAATCACTTAAATATCCATACCAATCCATTATGAGCACTTTATAAAAACTTATTTCATATTATGTCATTATTAAGTTGGAGGCTTATATGGTGAGGCACTCACCTCAGATTCACCTCACATGAGACAAAAAAATAGAATATGTTGTTTTATCCCCATTCAAACATAGTCAGGAGTAGAGAATAGGTTAGTGGTTTCAGGGAAGTGGATATACATGTAACAGAGATGTTTGTAAGAGAATAGAGTATTGTCCCATATCCCATATGGTGGGGAAATTTATACACAACATATATCCTCTAAAAAATTTTAAACATTTTGATGTTTTGGGTAAAGAATGGTGAAAATGAAATAAGGGTAGAATGGTTAAAATTTGAGAGAATCTATTCAGGTTTTTTGTGTTTTTTACATATAAAGGAGTTCAGATTGTGAGAATTGACAACAGAAGCTAATGCATTATGAAATTATGCATGAGTTGCTTTATTTTACTATCAATTTTGAAAATCTAATGAAATTTTAAATCATTAGGTACAAAGTGTGAGAGATTTACTAATTTCAAGTAAATATTACCTTTAAATTCAAATCCCATGAGATTTATTTAATTTTGGCCTCAATTCAGCATGCAAAATAATTACTATTTTGGCTATATATTATCTTTATCTATAGTGGTGACACTAGCCATCACATTTATTGACAGATTTTTATAAGTTCAAAGTTTATTTCATATTATTTTTTTACTTATTGTGTAAATTTGGTTAAATTTGAACTCATTTTACAAGTGAGATCCAAAAACCCATGAATTTATGGGTTTTTCCTCTCAATTTAACATGAGGTGTGGAATATTTATTGCTCTAAGGTAAATGTTGTAGTGGCCACAATTTCCATGTTGTAATAAAAAAAAAATCTTAACTAAGTTTGAATCGGTCTCGCCTATTATTTGGCATAATTTAATAAAATTAAGGTTTATTTTATCTTATAATTTGAGATGGTTTAACATATCATTTGGCATAATTTTAAAAATTTAAGGCTCTTTTTGTCTTATGTTTGTGGTAAAATAAAGTTAGTAAATAAAATTTTATAACTAGGAATTGCATCTCTTGTTGCTATGGTTATGTCAATCAGCATCATGAAAAAATAAAGAAAATAAGAAGTAATATATTTTATGTGGGAAAAATGTAGAGAAAGCACACATGGGAATCCAACTATAACATTTATGACTAAGTTTACAACACTTAAATTTTTGCTTTTTTGATAGGAAAACACCGACAAACTTTTCTTGGAAGAGATTTATGATGTCTTTGAAACTGTGGTTCTAAACACCATGGAAATTATTTTACAGGAGATGATTATGTACAATGTAGAGATTATGAGGTTAATAATTATTTAAAGGTATATACCACCTGCTCATATTAACATAACACCTGGCAGGATGTATGGATAAGGCCTTTCCCAGCTAGAATAGTTTTTTGTGCTAGAAAATTCCTTTTTTGGTGTTGATTTGTTTGAAAAAGTGACCAATCAATTGCAAGGAAATGGCATCTGATTTTAAATTTTGATCTTCTTGATTTTATTTAAGTTTATTGTTCCTTAAAATTTATCACTTTTTTTAAAAGATCAAAGCCTTTGATTTTTTATTTATGCATTTTTTAGGGTTTTGATTTTTTTTCATGATTTGAAAGAACATTGGCTAGTGCATATTTGATTTTACGTTATTATGAATTCATGGGAAGGGTATAGTGAGAAATAAATTTAGTTTTTTATTATAATTTATGATTGGTTTTGAGGGATCTATTTGGGAATTAAATGGTAGGGTTAAAATACTCAAAAGGGGTGATAGATGATAACATTTACTATCACTTTGATAAGTCATGGATGGTCTCTTTCATCCTCTCAATTAGTTTTTTTGGGTTGTATTTATATGATATTCATATCCATGTTTTGTCTTTGTTTATTTATCTAATAAATCTCCCATTAGCATTTAGTTAGGATTTATTACAATTTTACGAGGATTTTGTTTTGGCTGAAAATATTTATTCTTATTTAAATTCTCTTATTTTGGAATTAACATTTTTCGAATTGCTATGAATTTTAATTCTTGTTACATATAATTACATAATTTTAATGTTTATTTTTTATATAATCTAAATACTTAATAAATTTCTCTTTTTCGTGTTTTTGATTAGCCAACTAGTAATGGCAAAGTTGGTGTTGGGTGAGGTAAGAAAAGTCAACAAGTGTTGTGTGAACAACTCAACAATTGTGGATTCATTGTCATTCATATGATTTATATATTATATAAATAATATTTATAAATATTTGATATATTATATATTAATACATATTAGATATAATCATAAAACAAAAATATATAGTTCCTCTAGCTTTCTTTGCACCTTCAGGGAAATTACTAGTTAGGGTTCTTTAAAGGTTTAAACCATCTTCCAGTATTAATGATAATTTATAAAGCATAAATCCTCTTTAAAAAAACTAATGCCTAAAAATTTGAGTTATAACCCTTTCCCATATACCATGAATAGCTTAAGTTCCATGCAAAGGTTATGCGTGCCAATGAACTCTTGAAATTTCTTTTCAGGTTGAGAACCCTTCATTATGTGTACTCAAGAGACCTCAAAACACTTTTTCAATCCTAAACCTTCAAAATTTGACCTCAAAATTGGTCAACACACTTGTGAAAATCTATCACATGACTAAAAGTTCTCACATTCTCATTCTTATCTTGAAATTTGAATCTCATACCTCATTTGGCCACCATCTATCTCTTTGCTTTCTTAAACCTTGATCTACAAACCACATTAGGCCTTGATACTAACCTTCATGCCTCTTTTCATGCACTATCCACATTTCTCACATGCTCACACAACATTTAACATTCTCAAACAATGTAAAACATCCTTCATATGCATTGACAACACCTCATGAAACCTCATTAGGTCAGGTTAGGTCTAGAACTAGTCTAGTTTGCAGACTTGGACTTAAGCTCTTACCCTTATAGGCTCACCTTGAAACTATATTAAGTGATAAAATGCCTAATATTCATTCTCAATCACCCTCATACATCCTATTATGCCTTTGTGCATCCATCTCACCAAGCCACCATACTCAAACCTTCTCACTAGAACTTTACATGTTATGACTAGTGTCATGACTAGGATTTTCAAGCACTTGAAGCTTGAAAACTACTCTTGAAACACTCTTTGATGCTTCTATGCCTTGCTCATCTATCTTACATATTTATCAAAAAATAATTAAACCTTTTTCCATACCTCTTCATG
This sequence comes from Torreya grandis, assembly GCA_037957365.1. Taxonomy (NCBI): domain Eukaryota; kingdom Viridiplantae; phylum Streptophyta; class Pinopsida; order Cupressales; family Taxaceae; genus Torreya; species Torreya grandis. The sequence goes on from JARHVA010002487.1 coordinate 2,017,825, forward strand.
CTCACCATATACATGCTCATGATATGACTATGCTTGTTATGACTAAACTTCTCAAGACACCTTATACTCAAGGACTAGTACTCAAAACATGCATACATCAATGATTCTATTAAATAAGAAAATTCATCAGGTATCATTATTACACCACTAAAACAACCTTAATATAAATAAATAGAATAATCACTAGGTTGCCTTCAAATTATTTCTCAATAGGAGAGACATTTGGTTGCCTTCTTGTCACATCAAACACACCACCTCATATCTCATAGACAACTAACCATGCTTATTCACCAGATGCACCTTGACATAAATGACATCAATCTTGATATTAAATGACACTAACCTTGACATTAAATGACATCAACCTTGACATCAATGACAACACTTCTCAATAAGCTCCCCCTTTGTCATTGATGACAAAACATTCTTCAACTTGATCACTCTCATCTCCCCCAATTTGGTCAATATGCCTTCTTGAACTTTCTCCCTCTTTGACATTAATGATAAAGGTATTCCACAAAATTCCATCTAGAATCACAACTTCTTGAAACATAGACTCAATATATGGAATGGTAAGTATTACATGAACATGCTCCCCCTTACTCCATGCATACTTCCTTAAAATGAACTCAAATTATAAGACCACTTCTCAACATAGATCAAGCTCATTCAATGACCTAAATAGTTTCCCCTCAAACCAAGAATCTACCATGCTTCTACTAACTGAATAGTGTCTCCGTGAATCCTAATGGAGTCAAATATTTTCATAAAGCACTAAAACAACCCAAACTCGAGAGATTCTAAGATCTCCATGCTTTCACAAGACTGAATATCTTTCATCATTATATTAGGCTTGATTTTCACATTGGTATTGAACTTTTCATCATCCATGAGATCAACAATTTGACCTAATAATCAACATTCCTTAATTGATTTCTCATCTGAAGTATGTTCTACCATAGCAAGAAATCCACTTACTCTTGTAGACGAATCACGACTCGCCTTTGATATCTTTAATTTTCACGCATTCATTTTCCTTCTTTCTTGTACTCTAGGGGCTTCAAACCTCTTATTTTGACTTGATGACCTTATAACTCTATCACAAAAAAATCTTGTAATGTGTCCCACATTATGACAATTTTAACAAATAAACTCATACATGCCTCTTGATTAATGTGAGTTGTGACTCCTTATATAGTCCCATGAGTACTCATTCTTAGAGGGTCTTTTACACTATATTTCTCTATGACCAAACTAACTACATAACAAATAATAACCATTAAATGAAATAGCATACCTCATAGCATTAGGATATTTCATAAGTCTTTTCATGTTGACCTTCTTGTCTTTAATATCTTTATCCTTGACTTAAGCTTCCACCTTTTGGTCTTCTTTGAAACCAAGACATTTGTTATCACTTGTAGATTTTTGACTACTCAAGATGTCATCTAGATCCTCAATTCTCTTTTCAAACTTCAAAAATGTTTTCATCTTACTATATGTTTGATCCAAATCAACTTTCAAAGATTCCACTTTAGTTTCATACCTAGTGAATTCTACCTCTTTAGATTTTAAGTTAGTAGTGACTATCTCCATCTAAGATTCAATCTAATTGATGATCTCATCATAGTCCTTAGATGTGCTACTCAATCTCTCCTCAAACAAACAAATCTGATCTTCATATTCCTTAACTAATGATCTTAGTTTGTGATTCTTTCTTGTTTGGAATTTTAACTCTTCTAGGGCAGTTACCAATTATGCCTCAAGGTTCACTTCAAATTCTTCTTCATCTGATTCAATATCAGCCATAATGCCTTTCCAATTTGAGCAACCCTCATTATTTGACTCTGTGGCCATGAATAAGGTTTCATTATTTTCATGTTCAAGTTCATCATTACTATCATCACTAGATGCACTTGAGTCACTTACATTAGATGATTTATTATCTTCTTTGGTGTATAATCTTCTCTTGTTCTTGAATGACCCTTTCTTACCTTCATAATTCCTTAAATATTTCTTATTCTTATCATGCTTATATATCTTCATATCATCTTCATGATGTTCATCATGTTCTTCACTATGATTAGTTTTATCCTTGTTAGGACACTTGGATGCAAAGTGACTAATCTTACCATAAGTGAAACATTTCAAAGGCAACTAACCTTTATACATATCATATCCAAATCTCAACTTCCTTGGAAACATAGCTATCATTTGATTATCACCAACATTTTAATATTGCTCATCCTTGACCTTCTTGTATTTTAACTTCTTATTAACTTTTAAATCTACTTCCTTCTTAGGTGGTCTTCCATCATTTTTTTAATCTCATAGGTAGTCAAGATGCCATGTTTCCTTTCTATTTTAATCTCATCCAGAATTTACATCTCTTCTACTAAATACACCTTAGAATCAAACTTAAGAGTTAGTGATCTCAATACCTTCTGAACAACTATAGATTATTTCACTTCTAATATTATAATGACATTTATAACTTCATCAACCTTAAATAGGTAAGATGCAATTGTTTCATCTTCAGACTTTCAAACTATCTTTGATGGGTCTACAACTTGGCCATCATCACCTTCGTGTCTCCTTCATATAAATACATCAATTTATCCCATATATTTTTGGTTGATACATAGTGCATCACCTTCAAAATTTCTACCTATGATAGGCCACAAAGAATCACATTCATTTCCTTGAAGTTGTTTTCAATAGCCTTCTTATCTATTGTATTAGTTGGTGGAATGAGAGGAGCACTACAACCATCCATAATTAACAGACAAGTATCATGACCTTGAGACATCAAATATATCCTCATCTTGATATTCTAAAATGCATAATTAGATCTATTGAATAGTGGATCCTTACTTGTAGAGAAACTAGCCCGAGTTTGCTAACTAGCCATCCTTACTTCTAAGATCCCCTTTAGGATTTTAGACTTGATTTAAATGACCAAAATTTGATACCAAATATTTGAATCAAAAGGAATAATAGGGGGTGAATCATACTTAAAAATTATTCTTATTAATTTTAATTAAACAATCATGAACCATTAAATCAAGCATATATATCTAGCAAGAATAACCACCTATCCATAAAAGCATGAGACACATGATAACATAACATATGTGAGAAACCCTAAAGGGGAAGAAGACCTACTAATATATGCAAATGGACTATAGTCCTATAATACAAACACTAAATTTAGTGAAGCACCAACTTCACATAGAGCACCAACCCCAACTAGCTAAACACTAAGTCAACTAGGCTTTAGCAAGCAACAAATTGTAAGGAGGCACCAACCTCCTAGATGACTTAGTACGAAGTCAACCACATGAATTATTTGATTAACTTAAATACATCTTGATTCCTAACCAATTGATGATGACCACCTCTTCAACACTTCACACTCTTAGCCCTCTCAAACTACCTTCTAGATCTCTTCACTCAAATAGGTCTCTTTGAGACTAATTAGGTCATTTGACCTTGATCCTCATACACAGAACCTATATCAAATATTTATCATATATCATATATACTCTTCTTATGATATAAAATACCTCTTTTTCTCTACAATATGTTATCCTATTTGCTTCTACACATCTACAAATAATAAGCCTAAAACTACCTTGTATTTATACAAGTCTCTTGTTTATATTCTTCTTGGTCAGCCAAACACCCTTACCCTATTAGGTCATCCATGAAATATATCTTAGGTTATCTCATAAATATGAATAAAATGTGCTTTGAGTCCCTTTAGGTCTGACATACCTTAATTACTCATGCTTTCATCTTTTAGGTCTCATGGAGACCTAATTCCATTAGGTGTACTTTAGGACACATTACACTTTCCCTTCCTTGGAACACATTCAAACACCTCATATGGAAGGAACATATCATATGTTACTCAAATATATTTATACTAATCTCACCTAGGCTCCATAACATATTTTAGATCCAACCACCACTTGAAGCACACCATTAGCACTATTCATAATTACGCCTTCATACAAATAGAAATTATATCTTGAATAAGTGAAGCATAGACACAATTTTTTCAAACAACCATGGAAATAAATCACTTATATAGAATATACATGGCCTCAGGTTCATCACCATATGATTTATAATTCACAACATAGGGCAAAAAGACTCAAACCCTTCTCTACAAGTAGCCCACTCAAAGTTACCAACTAGCCTCAAAACATAATCATGGAATATTGAACTTATGACATCTGAAAGAACACTATCAAGGACTTAAAATGCATGAATATTATCCTAAAGTACTATCTAAACATCCTACAACAAAAATATCATAATCTCTAATTGCAACTATTGATCTTGTAGACCAATTTGTTGACCTTCTCTCTCACAAAATTCATTGAGCTAGACAAGCCATTTGGATTTAATATTTTAACCACTTTCACTACTATCAAATCTTATTCAAAGAATGGATATGGAGTACAAGTCTAAAATTATAACACCGTGTACATTATATACTTCAACTGTTGATATTGGTGAAGTCTGGCATGCTCATATGTTGAGAAGTAAAGTGAGATGATAGATGACAAGATACAACTAAGTTTGAGATCAATCATAGGATGTCTTAAATAACCTAATTTTTTAGGTGTGGAGAGTGAGTTTCTTGAAATCACCAAAATTATAGAGTGGTTGATTTGTATCACAATCATAACATACATGGAGGATAATGTTACATCCATGAGACAAGAGATACAAAAATGGATATGTGATGTTGTGAGTGATCCAATAGTAGGATGGATAATGTGTGAACAAAGATAAATAAGATTTAGGTGGAGGTGGATGGACAGTGGTGGATTTGATCCCATATGGGAGAGTGAAATGCATGATAGATCATATTGGTAGAGGAGGGTGGTCTATAATGGTTTAAATACCACAAGGAAGAGAGAGAGAAGGGAAAGAAATGATAAAATGAGAGAAAAAGAACCTATAAGTAAGAGCTAGAAATGGATTAAAAATAAATAAATAAAAATAAATTGTGTTATTTGGTGTGTTGAAAGAGGATGTCATGGTCATTACACTACATGACCAAAGGAGTGGTTCTACCACTTAACCTATCCATGTGAGCAAGAGCTCACATTTTAAAATCTTATGTGTCTAATGCAGGAACATCCAAGGGTTCATGAAATCTTGCATCAACCAAAAATAGAGTGGTGTGTGTGTGTGTGTGTGTGTGTGTGTGTGTGTGTGTGTGTGTGTGTGTGTGTGTGTGTGTGTGTGTGTGTGTGTGTGTGTGTGTGTGTGTGTGTGTTTGTGTGACCTTATAATGTTAAGAAAATAGTAGGAGTATTGTTGATTTTAACCAGAGGAGAATGATGTGAATAAATAGAGTCACTATTCATGCTAATGAGGTGGTAGGACACTATTCACTGATGAGGTGTCATAAACACTATTCATGTTGACACTTCATTTATGAAGCGTCATAAACACTAATAATACTAACTCATAAACACTATTCTTATTGATTAGGTGGCACAGGGTGTCATTATCTTTCAAGGCACATGGGTGGCTTACTTTTGACTAACATGATAGAAATGGGGTACATTTACATGTGTGGGATTATGATCATGAGTTTTACTTTAGTTAAAATTAGATCCTTTACCTTTTTTGGACTATTGTCTGAGTGGGGAACAATGAATACTTTCCTAATTGACCACCCATACAAATTGGGAGACCAATTGAATGGCACATGTTGGTGGGATCAAATTTCAAGTGGAGTACATGGTGGAGATAACTTTTTCTATTAATCATTGTCCCTCCAAGTGGAGGATGACTTGCTTCTTCGTTTCCTTTGCATTTTCTCATTCTTTTGTCTTTCTATAAAGAAATTGTAAACCACAACATTTGTAGTATGATTTTAGGAGTTAAGCTTTGTGTGTAAGCTTTGTAGAGCCTCCTTGGTATAAAATTACCAAGCTTTGTATGTGTTTAATAAGTCTCTGAGACTATTTGAAATTCACGAGGGGTTTGAGTTTTGGATTTCATCACTAACCCAAAATGGTAGTGGAGGAAGAATTAAGCAAAATGAAGAACATGTGGATGAAAAAATATCAAGTGGATGAGTAAATAAGAGATTAGCCTACAAGAGTATCCAAACACTAATGATAAAATGAAAAAGAATGTGAGAAAAAGTCAAGGTAACCAGTTAGAGAAAGCAAATTAGGTGAAAACAAGAGTAATGTGTCGAGCAATTCAATCCAACTTGTGACCATGAGCAAATAACATACATATATAGAAGAGAAAATCCAATTAATGTCAAAAATGTTGATAACTCATCTGTATACTATCTTGCATAATATTTGGTACGATATTGTTAGGTGGACAATAACCAAATAAAAATGGGAGAAGAGAATATATCATTTTTGCATATCAGATTAATGGATATGGAGTGATGCTAAATCTTAGAGTGCTCGGTGTAGAAGGACATTTGAATCAAATACACCACCAATATGAAATTTAACTCTTTGACTACAATATTATTTTTCTTATTTTTAATCAAAATACATTAAAAAATCCAATCTTAAAAGTAAATGGACTTAATACAAATGTAACCTCATAACCCTCTCTTACAATATTATTATATTGTACATAAAATAATTTGATCACTATCTTATGGTTCCATAAACTCTATGATGTCATGGATGATATTAAATCCTTCATTCATTCAATAAAAAGGACATCAAATAATTTTTTAATTTTAATTTAATTTAAATGTACTAAACACCAAAGAAAGTAATAACCCACCCTAATACCAATTTGTAGGAATTTGTGTGAATGCTATTTAGGTTTGTTATAAACTACTGTATTTTACCATAAAAGAGTGTTGTTTACAATATGGGAAATGCACATAACAAAGTAAACACATACTTAGAAAAGAAAAATTGTATCACTGGAATGTTTCTTCACAATCTTCTATTTTTTAACTATTTCTCCTTCATTTCACAGATTCATTTTACATATGTTATTGAGGATTTACAGATTCATTTCACAAGTATAAAGAAAAATATGTTATTAATCATATTTAGATATGATCCAAAACTTGATTGTAAAAGGTTTTAAAAGGTTAGAAGGAACTTTATAACTACCTTCAAAGGTAATATTGTTTCCCAAAATTACAATTGAGGTGAAGCCTATGAGAAAATCTAAGAAGCTAAATTGGTTGTAAAATTAGGCAATATGTTGTTAACAATAGATGCAAAAATAAGGATTCTCCTCCTAAATGTATGAAAATATCCTATCGACATTGCACATTCAAAATAACTCACTGGAGGTGAAGACCCTATTAACATGGAGATTATATCAACTTTGTCCTCGATGGCAACAATCACATCTACATCACTATAGAGATGAACCAACATACATTGTAGCTAGCTATTCGAGCACTAGGAGCTCCTTTCATTGCAACTCCTCCTTCAATACCAAATACACTTACATTTTGCATGATTACTCCTAGTAATCATGAAAAATTGCCCTCACCCTATTTAACCTCTTTGTTTGTGCATGAGTGAAACAATTTTAGAAATGTTTATAGCTCTCTAAACTACATATCCCTTATATGTGTGTTTGGAACCCTTGGAGAATTGCATAATAACATTTAATCATGGCTCTAATCCATAACATTATTTTGAACTTAAGACTTAACCAGATATAAGAATATATAATAAAAAGAAATTAAATGGTGGAGATTCTAGTTGTTGATCAACTTAACACTTCAACTTGATAGACATTCTAAATACTCTATTCCATGAGCATAATAATGGAAGGATTGTTTAAATCAGTGATAGGAGTGACGAACATGTGAGCGCTGATGGATTTGAAACATAAATATGAATTTCTAACCTACAAGTATACCAACCAAGAGTGAACATTCCTCTAATATTGATCTTTTTAACTACTTTTTCCTTTGATGTGAAATATGATATGTCTTAGAAACCAATACAAACTTATAATAATAAACAATATTAAGAGTTTGAATGATTTGATGGTAGTTATGAATATCTATGTGAAAGTCCTCTTACGAGCAAAGATAAAGGTTTCCTCCTTGTATAATAATGTGAGAAAACAAAGTCCCTTTATTACCCAGTGTGTCTAAGAGTCCGTTGATGAAGCACACCACTAAGAAGTTACCATAATTCAACATGCCATAGTTAAATGTGAATCGATTAGTAACCCAAAGACAATCATAATGCTTTTTAAAACCCTATGCTGAAATTTTAAACTCGAGGAGAGAGAAAGTATAAAATGGTGACAATACAACTTTAACTATTGTAATTATTAATCAGTCATTGTGCAATTACCAACTTTAACTCTTGTAATTATTAATCCATGCATTATGAAATTAGCTTGAATAGTGATTATAGTGAATAAGTGATTTGGATTTTCTTAAATAAAGTGAATTTTTCCCATGCTTGAAAACAACTTTGCAGAACTATTTTTTAAAAATAATCAAATCAAGAAAAAAAAATTAAAAGAAAAAACATGATGACAAGGATTTTTTTAAATTTAGATGCTTAACCAACTTTATAAGTTCACTCCTAGAATTTTGTGACACTCTTTTTCTTTTCTAATCTAGCATAACCCAAACATAATCAGTGAATTGTTCATTACCTTCACGGACACCAAATCTCTCGATCAAGTCTATGACACTAGTGAAGGAGTAGGGAGGTTAGACTATTCAACTAAATTATTTGGGAAATAACTCATTGTCATTAGGAAATGAAGCATCTAGTTTATTACATATCTTGATTAGTAATTTGGTCACATTAAATTGAATAGACAAAAGATCTTTGATCATGGATTCATATCATTTATTATAGGCAAGCATAAGCATCTCATTTTCATGTTTGACAAAGAGATGTTAATTATTAATTCAAATTTTTATATATATTTAGTAAAGATATTGTTATTATTTTTTAAATTATATTGGTTTCTCTTTATGTAATGTGTAGTTATAAAATTTAATGTCTAATATGATATTGAAGAACTCTATAGTGAGTATTGGATATAAATTCTAACATGTAATGTGATATTGAGAAATCTTGTGCCAAATTTTGGCATAAACATTTAATTAAAAAAAGACTCGTATTTTAAAATCCAAATAGTTTTTTATTACTCAACCTATATTTCTTAGATAAAACTATATTTCAATAACCCACTTTATTTTTCAACAGATAAATTTATTTTTATATTTTATTAATATTATACCTATTAATCATTTTTTATTCAAACATAAAATTTCTACTTCATATTAATAAATAAGAAAAAAAACATTATAATTCCACTTTCAACAAATTAAATTGTAAGACTATTACCTTATAAACATTGAATTTCTAAAATTTCCACATGCCCTCTCGCGCTCCTATGAGGTTCCCTTAAATTCAAACTTGTTATCTGTCTTTTTATCCCTAACTATTATACACCTCCCTCCATCGGCATCTCTATCGTACCATTTTTTTGTAATTGCCAATGGATTAATTAAAACATGTATATTCTACAATTTATTTTTCAAAATCCTTTCATGAACTTTGAAAAATTATGTGAGAAGACACAGGTCATTGGATATGTATGGATAGTATATAATATAATACATGAAAGATTATGTGAGGCCACTTGTTCGTCTACATACGTGATAGCTGGAGACGTTGAACTTTGAAAAGAAAACATAAAAGTAGGGTGGCCACTTGTAATATAAAAGATTTCGAATGATTTAAAGTCAGAATTAATTTTGATATGGACAACATATTAATTATTAAGAATTTTGATATTTGTTAGATAGTCTATTTAAATTGGTTCATCATTTCATCTCATTTATTTTTTAGAGCTTTTTTTAAAATGTTATTTATTGGGTTGGGGGATTTTTTTATCTCATTTTATAATTATTTATAATTGTTTGTATCTATTAGGAAGATAGTCAAATGAATCTCTAATTTTTAAGTCAATTTTTTGATATTTTAATTGTATTTGAGACATGTGAAATCTAACTTGCTCTTATAAAAATGATTTAGATTTTAAGGTTCACTTTGAGGGACAACACAACTAATACAAAGGATTAATATGTTATAACAAATATAAATTAATATATACAAAATTAAAATAAATTTGAATGTGTTAAAAAAAATTCATCACAAAATAATAATCAAAATTATAGCATAAAATATATATATTTTTTAGAAGATATCAACTATCCACATTAAATTATAATAAAGTAAACACTTATTTTATAGTTAAAAAAATTAATAATATTAAATTATTTTAAATACAAACAAGAATTTAAATAAAATTAATTATATACTTTCAATATGAATAAGTGTGTAAATATAAAAGCTCCTATAAATAATATATCTACTAAAAGAAAAATTACCTATAATAATCAATTAAATTAAACAATCTTTGGAGATAACTTTTCTAGATACTTTTTATAATGCCTTTTGAGAATTCTATTATAACTCCTTAGTAGACATTCACCAAGAAAATGCCTCTAAAAATTACAATATATTACAATGTTAGAATTCTTTTATAAAAAATTTAATTTCTAAAAAAAAAAATTAATTATTATTTGTTATCGCAAATCATTATTAATTATTGATTTATTGGATTAATTAAAAACAAATAATTTATTATCTAAAAAATAATAAATAAATAAATAAATAAAAAATAAAATCTTTATAATAATAAAATAGTTATAAATGAATCCATAACCCAACTACTCTTTGAGTCTACTGATCTTTTCTATTCCTATCTACAATTTTATTGTTCCTATTATTTTTACAATAAAAATCAATTAAAACCTTCCATTGTCTTGTAACTAATCAACAACCTTCATATTTCATCTTGTTGAGACAAGACTATTTTGAATACCCTTTTTTTTTTTTAACTTTTATTTTAAATTAATTCAAATTATGACCTCCCTTCATTTCAATATGTCAGATAAAAAATATAAATTTTAAAATTTTAAAGTTTTAAATAAATTAATTTTTATATTTTTATATGTGACCTTCTAAACTAAGAAAAGTTACTATTGACACTTCTCTCCTACTATTCATATATATTGTTTTTAGTGAATCATTCTAAACGATATAAGATAATTTAAAATAGATAAGAATAATTTATTTTACAAATTATAATTTATAATTTAAAAAGTTATAATTTAATTATTAAGATGAGGCTTATACAATGGGGGAATCTCTGTAGATTCATCTCACAAGAGACAAAATATAGAAGATCTTGTTTAATTCCATTCTAATATTGACACGTGGTTTGGTTTTATACACTGCTAGTGTTTGTTGGAAATTAGTTTCATAGGAGATTCAGATTTGTACAAGAGGAAAAGGTGTCTCTCACCATTTGTTCAATGTGGGAGATGTCTGGTCAGAGTACATTCTTGTTAACCTCACCAAAATCCTCTAGAGCATCTAGTTGGTAGTGACAATGACAAAGGCAAAGAACTTAGAAAAATGATATCACATCTAACAAAGATAGTGGGAGATTTCAATGTGGGGGACTTAATTCTCTATATATACTAGCTTGACTTGCAAGGCATAAAGTGGCGAATGAAGAAGGTGATCAAAGATTTCAAACAAATTATTAGAGAAATAATAGACGAATACCAACATCATAAGCAAATGTGGAGGATGAATGTGGTGAACGAATAGAGTAGTATTGTTAAGGACATTGTTGCCATGCTAATCGAGATGAAAGATGGTATTGATGCCATCAAAATCACAATAGAAAACATTAAATCCATTGTTGTTGTATGCCTCTTACCATTTTTCTATGAGACACCCATTAATATTTTAATTTAATTTGGTGGAATAAATTTTGTAGGATTTGTTCATCGTTGGGGCCAAAACAATGTCTACTACATTATAGTGGGTGATAAGTGTGGTGCTCAACAACCTTGGCATGGAGAAAAAATTGCAGCAAGAAATAGAATCCATAGTAGGTAGAGAGAGAGGTCGGTAAAAGAGAGTGATCTGGAAAGCACTCAAGCTTGTGTGGTTAATTAAAAAAAAAATCCCTCACAAAACTAGAATTATCGTGAATGCTTGGGTGATAGGAAGATATCCAAGTGTGTGGGAAGATCCATTGACATTCAAGATGGAGAGATTTATGGACAGAAATGTTGATATTGAGAAAGGAAAAGACTACTTCCAAATGGTGTCATTTGGAGCAGAGAGGAGTGGGATGCCCAAGGAGTAGCATGGTCATTGTGATGATAGAGCTTGTGTTGGCTCAACACATGTACTGCTATAGAAATAATTAGGACCAATATTTTTATTAATATAATTTTTAAATATTATATATATTAAAAAATTATATATATATATATATATATATATATATATATATATATATATATATATATATATATATATATATATATATATATATAATGCAGGCATCCAAATTATATTAATTTAATATAATATAGACATCACAGGGCTAACTCTTTTGGGATGAATCCTAATAACTCATTATCAATCAACAGTAGTTTGTTGAGTGAGTGTGTCATGTTTGCGAATGTGACTATGGGGATTGGATCCAAGATCTTCTTCATGGATTTATCCATGACATAAAGGTTGGTCAATAAACCAAGTGTGTCGGTTCATATGGAGATCTAAGGACTAAAGGTCCATGCACTCTCCGATCTCCCAAGGAATTGGCCTGGACAATTGATTATCTACCATGTCTCCAAACAAATGTTATTCTTTAACTTAACAGCTCAAGGGGGTTCCAAGAAGGATGTTTTTTGTATTTAATATGTTTTTGTTGTAGCTTCTAGTTGTCCACATAATCAATGATATCCTCCATACATTGTAGGCAATGGATGCTTGGCTTTGCCATGTGGCAAAAGATTTCAAATATATATTTGTTTTCTAAATAATTATGCCGCAAACAAACTTTGCAAACAAATCAAAATTCTAAACACTGCAATCGTGTACATAGATATAAATATTATATATTTAATATAATATAAAGACTTAAATTATATTAGTTCTAAATTTTAAATATTAAAAATATAATAAAAGATATAAATTTAATATAATATAGACACCTAAATTATATATATTTTATAACACAATATGTAAAATAACATATAATATTTGTTGAAAAAAATATTAAAATATAGATTATATAATTTATTATAATATTAAAGTATATATTGTAAAATATAATAATTATATTAAATTGTACACTTTTTCAAAAATATAAAAAGCAAACTTTTAATAATTTATTAAGACATTTTGTTGCATTAAAATAATAACAAACAATATTAACCAAGAATATTTATTTATACATTTATAAGTTCATATTTCAATTTTGAAAAATTAAATTAATCAGAAAAAAATTGATAATTAAATTATACAATTTAAAACCAATAATATTAACAAATAGTTTAATAATAATAATAATTATTATTATTATTATTATTATTATTATTATTATTATTATTATTATTATTATTATTATTATTATTATTAATCTATCATCGTAGTAAAGCAAGTATAAACTACTTTTATCTGACTTTAAGCCTTTTTGGCAGCATGGAGATAGCTCCTAATTATTAATGATGATAAAGTGTGTAGAAATCATCTAACATATTTTAAAAGATGAAAAAAAAAACATGATATTTGATTGATTTCTAACAAATTTAACCGAATAAACATCCTCAGTACCAACGAGATATATATCCTTCAGCAGTAAAATTTGATCAGCGTATGATGCTTGAATGCAAACGCGAGCGTTCTTCTAAACTTTTCCTGCGCTGCACACGAATCCTTTGTGAGGCGCACAGTGACGATCTTCTTTGCACACGCACAGACCATCCAGAGCACATCCATCTCGCCATATTTGCACTCCTTTCCAATTCCCAACACTCCATCTCACCACTCACTAGAGAAATACCCATTTGGATCAAACTGCATCTTCACCTCCAAAAACTTCTGCAAATTAACACTTCTTTTAGCGGCTCCCTCAAACGTATATACTCTGTTCTTCAACCAGTGCGGCACGCCTCCGTATTTCTGCAAAACCATCTGCTCAATCTCGTCAATTGGATGCCCATTCAACCGCGGCATTCCCAGCTCGCGGTGGCGGAAGTATAGAAATTCAACCACCACGCTGTCTTCTTTATGGGACAAGTAATCCTCCGAACTTTTAAAATACCGGAGCTGTACTCCCAGATGGGAATCAAGGGTACATAATGCAGTTGGATCCATGTCACGAATATCCTTCAGGTCTCTAATTGCCTCTGCTATTCTAGACAGAGGGATTGCAATGGAAGTATGATGATAGAAGTTGCCCTTTATTTCCGTGTCCCACCCGCATATAGTGTCTGTTGCTTTTCAACTCCTTTCCCTCCCATGGACAGGTATCGGCCTCCTCACTGCCAGGATCGATCTCGCAACCTGAGGAACTCTGCATGAGGTGGTTGTAGCCTATCACAGGGAACTCTTTGAAAGTTTGACCGTCGTTCAAATATCCATTCCCCGTTTTAAGGCCTTGCTCGATCTGGATCTTGGCCAGCTTACAGAGATTACTTGCATTTATCTTCGCATTGTTAAGTTCCTCTGCACCAACGTCAACCACGTGAAAAAAGAAGCAATTAAAACATTGTTCATATAAATCAAAATGCAAGAAGACTTACCAGATGCTTCCTTTTTATTTTTTCTATATTTGTATATCAATATACAGCTTTTTTTATATTTTTTAATTTCATCATGCCCTTTACGGATGGCCTATATAAGCATTGAGGATTGAAGCGGAGGCGAAAACTAAAGGAGTTGGATTTGGTGGATCCGGTCGTGGTCAGGTTGCTCGAAGGCACAGGAAGGAAGGGAGACAAAACCAATCTTGCTAGGCTGTGTGTGATGCCAATGGAGCTCTCAAATGGATCTTGTCTCTTTCATTGTTGTGAACAGTGCACCATAACTTGTCTTACTCTACATAATAGCATGACATGTGAATGGGTTGCAGAGGCGGCTACGGTAGAGGAACAGAGCAAACAATGCCCATGAGTTTGTTGCAGTTGACGGCAGGGAAGAGTGGGCCATATGCCGGGGACGCTGAAACCCCTTATTTTTTGTTAATCTGAAATGGATTTACATACGCTTTCTAATGTCTGATATGGTTGTAGAGACAAAATATGCAACGACTTTGCAGATATCATATCACAGATCGAGCCGCCTGTGTGCACGATGAAGGGCAGAGAAGACATGGCATGGAGCTGGGTGTGGCATGGCACGCAGATGGCATCTGACAACTGTGGTTTATGATTTTTTAAATTAATGATATTTCTTCCTACCATGATGTAGAAACCCCTGTTTCCCCTGAATTCTGATACGGAATATTTTTTTGACTGTGTTTGTATATTTTTTATTTTTTTGTGTTTTTATATGAAAATAAGAAGAATGCGTTTTTGCCAGATAAATTCGAATAAATTCAAATAAATAAATAAATAGCAGTGTATTCTTTCAAATAACTAATCTCTGATCTTAATATTCACTCCAGATGATTACAATAAAGATCTCTTGCACACATACAAAATAATATAAAAATATTGTTAAAAACCTGATTTTCCCAGCAAACCCAATTTTTGGTACAGCTGATACAGTTGCAATAAATACCCTATTTTCTGCGCTTCTGAAGGCACAGAAAGATGATAGAAGTGTAGGCGCTCAAAAAGGTATCTTCAGTTTTTTCAAAAGAAAGGCATTTTGCCCTAAGAGAGAGAAAATGCCCTTGCTGTAATTATATGCCTGTAACAGTACCGTACAAATTCCGTATGGCGGCAGAAAAATAGTGTGGCCTGGTACGGCTGTACTCTAAAACCCTAGAAAATTGCGCCACAACTGATGATTTTGTTCTGGATAATTTTTGAATCAAAACCCTGATGAAATAAATCTCTGTGAAGCTCTGTGATAACCTCTGTGTGAAATTATCTATCAACTGGCAATAGATCAGCTGATATTTCACAACCTCTTAATTGCACACACTGAAGATTGCACGTTCTCCAATGCAAAATAATACTAGAAACCCTTGGCTCAGTCTTCTCAGAAAAAAACACTTAGCAAAAATTTGTCTTCAACATCAATAATAATGTCACTTCCTCCAATGAGAAACCCTTATATCCTCTAAAAGGTGCGCTTGCCCTAATTAGGGTTTCATAATTAAAAATTAGGGTTTCCTTCTCTTTTAATTTTTCCATAGTCTAAAGACACAATTTTAATTATAAAAAATATAATTAAAATGGCCCCCTCCATAATGAGCACCCTCTTGGGCCAAAACGCCTAAGTCATAATTACGCCAAATAATTAATATTTAATTAAATCAAATAAATATTAATATCTCCCTCGATACATATCTGATTCTCGATCCGTCTGAAGTTGGTGAACAAGGGAGTGATTCCGCAAATGACCATACCAAAACAGGGGTGCTCCGCTGCGTGTCAAATATCTCTAAAAATAGGAGCTCATGCAAACGTGTCTGAAACAGCCCAAACGAACGCCAACTGAGAAAATTCTGCTAGTTGAAGCCAAGCCAAGCTCCATCAAGACCCTCTATCCATCCTATCAGCCTACGAGGGTCGTATAATAGGCTAATCATCATAAAACAAGATCACACTAAAAAAGGGGACATTACAGTCTGCCCTCCTTGAAATTGCTTGTCCCCAAGCAATCTCAACAACAAAGTTAACATCACTCCACCTGGATCCCAAGGAAAGGGTTGTGTAATGTCCCTCATGTCACCAATCAACCCCTGTGAAGAAATCATTAGCATCAACAGTACAAAAATCAGCAACTGAGAAACTGCACTCAACACCCAAACAACTAACATCACTGACAAAATTATCTGAAGACCAACTGTAGATGCCGATAGAAGAAACCACTCTTTGAAACTCAAGCCAACTAAAACATCGACTCTATCAAAACTCAAGTACCTGTCTAACTGACACTCACACCCAACTGCACTGTGGATATGACAACAGCCATAGGTACCTGAGTCACTGCCACCAAATCCAATCTCTGATAAACTGTCCTGGGTGTGTCGATACTTCAGGCTGTGTAACTTGCAACTGCCAATTCTATCTGCAAAAGATGGTGCCAATCCATCCCATAATGGATGGTAAGACACTGGAGCCAATCTACACCTGTGTGAAATCAAATCTTCTATCTCTGGGTCAAAAGGAAAATAATGAGCATACCCCACCATATAATGCCAGTAGGAACCCCCAAACTCCGCCACTGGCTCACCATTATTGAACTGGGAATTAGCAGATGGCTCCAATCTTTGACTCTGAGTGGCTGTAGGCTAGATAGGACCCTGTGCAATCCGCTCAACAAACCCCACCTCAAAATCCTTGTGAGGTAGCATAGTAGAAAGGATCACTATAATCTCCTCAACCCATCTGCTAATAGCACTAGTACCTTGGATGAGAACACCTTCTGTCACTTTATGAGAGTCCAGATGAACACCTGCACTATCTAGCAAATACTCCATGAATGGTTCAGTGCAGTAAAAATTATACGAGGAAGCATCAACATACTTCCCCGCACACCACAACTGATCCCTCTTTAAAGGTGGCACAGCCAACTGTACCACATTGTGAGAGAAAATTGAAACAAACTCCCCTCAAGATCACCAACACTCTGTGTACTAACATCTAAGTACACCTCCACACTCTAAATGCAAGCATCAGACTCATCCTCATCTAACTCCGAAGAAGCTACTGCTGAAACTATCTCATCATCACAATCTCCAGCTCCCTCATACTCTACAACTAACTGAGAGTCTAAATCCTCATGACAAAGGTCATCCACATGTCTCTCAGAATCCTGGAGAGCCAACTTCATTGCCTCCATGCGCTCCTTGATTTGTTGTAAGTCGTCACAAGAAGACCCTGTTGTGACTCCTTTCTATCTTTCCATGTAGGAGAGATTGACCTTTCCTTTTATGTTTTGAAGATGCTGTCTCGCCTTGACAGACAGTAATCTAGCCTCTTTGGCCTTTTGTGACCACATATCACATAAATTTTGTGTCCTTTCCACATCCTTCCATGTCTGATATAAAAAATCAGAATGCTCCTGACTTGTCTTTATCCCATAAAATCCATTTTTTGGCCCCAATTCTTGGGTACCATTTATAGATGATTCCAAGGTATCATCATTCTCATGTTGTAGAAGTTTTTTCTCATGTTGAGGTGCAAAAATGTGGTTGCTGTCATCAGCAAACCTGTCATATGCTTTAAGCTTTACAAGTGCATTTTTGTTTGAGTCCTCATGCCCAACACTTACACTTTGTGAACCGACTCTTGTAAACTCATCTTCACAAATTCTCCCATGTGTAAGAGTAGTTATCTCATAAGAATAAGGAAGAACATCGCTGTCCATTATTGACAAAGCATGAGTAATTCCATCTTCTTTCACCACCATTTGCACTTGCAAATCTTCCCAAACCAAAGGCTTTTGTTCCAACTGTCCTTGGCTGCCATAGTCTATTTTTTCATGATGTGAAGGCGAAGTAGCAATATGATCATCCAAAGAATCCATACCCTTATTATCCATATCATTAGCATGCTCTATGCTGGCCTCCAATGTAGAAGTCTCAAGTGAAGCTTCTTGCAAAGATGATATAGACAACTCATTCCCCATGGCTGCCCTCATATCCTCTTGAGTCAAATCAACATGTCTAAAAAGTGGTGTAGGGCTGCCATCAATGGTTGATATCATATCACAAGCTCCTATCTCATGAAAATCATGAGACATAATGCTGATGTCCTCATACAAATCAGTAATGACATCATGCAATTGAAAAATGTCTCTAGCTATAGAAACCACAGTAGAGACCTCTTGTTTCTCCTGCTTTTTGTTTTGTGATGTGGCCCCTTTAGAAACAGATGCCATATACCATGCTAATTTGACTTCGGTTATAGGGTGTGAAAGAAATTCATTCATTCTCCTCTGGTTTTCAACCAACTTATTCAAACTTTGTTTAAGCTTCTCCATAGTCTTGTCCCACTGTTTCTGATTACTTGAAGTAACCATGATTAACTTGCCGATTCAATGTCCAATCTACCCAACAGGATGGCAGGACAAAAGCTCTGATACCATTGTAGAAACCCCTGTTTCTCCTGAATTCTGATACGGAATATTTTTTTGACTGTGTTTGTATATTTTTTATTTTTTTGTGTTTTTGTATGAAAATAAGAAGAATGCATTTTTGCCAGATAAATTTGAATAAATTCAAATAAATAAATAAATAAATAAATAGCATTGTATTCTTTCAAATAACTAATCTTTGATTTTAATATTCACTTTCGATGATTACAATAAAGATCTCTTGCACACATACAAAATAATATAAAAATATTGTTAAAAACCTGATTTTTCCAGCAAACCCTAGTTTTGGTATAGCCGATATGGCTACAATAAATACCCCATTTTCTACACTTCTGAAGGCACAGAAAGTTGATAGAAGTGTAGGTGCTCAAAATGGTATCTTCAATTTTTCCAAAAGAAAGGCGTTTTGCCCTAAGAGAGAGAAAATGCCCTTGCTATAATTGTATAGCCTGGTACAGTACCGTACAGATTTCATACAGTGGCAGAAAAAATAGTACGGCTTGGTACGACTATTTTCCAAAACCCTAGAAAATTGTGCCACAACTGATGATCTTGTTCTGGATAATTTCAGATCAAAACCTTGATGAAATAAATCTCTGTGAAGCTCTGTGATAATCTCTGTGTGAAATTATCTCTCAACTAGCAATAGATCAGCTGATATTTCACAACCTCTTAATTGCACACACTGAAGATTGCATGTTCTCCAATGCAAAAGAATACTGGAAACCCTTGGCTCAGTCTTCTCAGAAAAAACATTTAGGAAAAATTTGTCTTCAACATCAATAATAATGGCACTTCCTCCAATGAGAAACCCTTATATCATCTAAAAGGTGCACTTGCCCTAATTAGGATTTCATAATTAAAACTTAGGGTTTCCTTCTCTTTTAATTTTTCCATAGTCTAAAGACACAATTTTAATTATAAAAAATATAATTAAAATGGCCCCCTCCTTAATGAGCGCCCCCTTGGGCCAAAACGCCTAAGTCATAATTACGCCAAATAATTAATATTTAATTAAATCAATTAAATATTAATATCTCCCTCGATACATATCTGATTCTCGATCCGTCTGAAGTTGGCGAAAAAAGGAATGATTCCGCAAATGACCATACCAAAACAGGGGTGCTCCATTGCATGTCAAATATCTCTAAAAAATAGGAGCTCAGGCAAACGTGTCCGAAAAAGCCCGAACGAATGCCAACTGGGAAAATTTTGCTAGTTGATGCCAAGCCAAGCTCCATCAAGACCCTCTATCCATCCTATCAGCCTACGAGGGTCGCATAATAGGCTAATCATCATAAAACAAGATCACACTAAAAAAGGGGACATTACACATGATAGGGTTTGAACAATGGTCTAGCCATGTACCTCTTTTTTTTAAAAATCAGACACTGCATCTTGGAGACCCAAATCGAATATCATTCAAAAGATGATAAAGATGACAATGACCTCAACCTGAAGGGTATCAATATGATTATTCCACATCAGCTATTAGAATGGTAGGAGGATCATTGTATCCACCAATCCCTTCAGAATAAGTCCTCTCGAACTAAAACCACTTCTACAGAAGATGGTAAACATTATTATATGCAGAATGTGTATGGTTTGTAAGCAGAGAGGATTATTGGATTGGGGTTAGGATAAATATGAATACCCACCTAAGGAATTGATAAAAGTAGAAGATGATGAAGGTGCATATAATGAAAAATATGGAGTGGAAGAAGAACTTCTGCTTAAGGACAAGGATGCTGAAAAAAATGTACCCATTGCCCCAAAAGATGACATAGGTGCGTTTGGATTGTGTTCTATCTCTGCGACTAAAAAGGCCAAGAAGCAAAACACAAATGTGTGGATCAAGTTTTCCTATACTAAATTGGGCAAGAAGAATATTGCTAGTTATGATATTGTTGTAGAAAAAGATAGTCAACATAACTCCTGTTGTTAGGGTTCGTGATAAAGTTGATGATTCCTAGGACATCAGAATTTGTCTGTCCAAAATATTTAAGGCAAAGAAAATCGAGATGAGGGGTGATAGGTTAACTGTTTTTACCACTATGTTGTACCAGTCCTTGGAGTCAAAACCTAAAAGAAAAGGATCTTGAGATTACGGATTGGGTGCTGTCATATTGAAACAAGTCTTATACCGTAACAATTGTTGCAGAAATTTTGTGGAGAAAAAACGTATTGGTTTATGAGAATGCAACCTATCTTTGCCCTGTGATGCCATTGAATAGTGAGTCTATCCAAATTTTTATTCCTTTGCATAAGAAATCACTGTTTCTATTGTCTTAACAGGGGGTAATTGCCAGAAAAACTTTGAATCGGAAAATAAAATCGATCACACAGGGTATTGTGGAATCAATGGTGACTTCAAAGTGATTCAGTTTGTTCAAATAAAGGAAACATAGTTTTTTACATTCATCTAAGAAATGTAGATACTAAATAATTTTATCTGTGGGCTAAATATATTTGAGGCCGTATGCCCAGGTTTTGGTTTCATAGAATTTCCTAATATGAATGTTAAACCTGGTATCTATTCAAATACATTTACCATGCAGTACTATACATTGTTCAATTCCCTTTTTCCTTCTTGAGTTTTATTACAGAACATTCTTTATCTATATTCTAGCCCTTGTATTCCTATTAGTGCTTACATGGTGTGATTTATGGTTTTTGTTTCATGTATCTTGTCCTACAAATAATTTTTTTTGTTCAGGTCATTCAATCACTCGTCGCATGATCTTAAAAATATTTATTTTACTATGTTAGCTTTGGATCTGATTGATTTCTCTTCACTTTCTTTTGCTAATTTTGTTTCCAAATTTTTTCTCTGGCCGTAGAATAATAAGTCCTGCAGATACACTCAATCAGTGTACATAGCTCTTCTTCTCGTAAGTGCTTTGATTCGTTTTGGCCAGCAGTGGTGGGGATATGGGAGCTTGTGGGGTGGAATCAAGAACTTTTCTGCTTCTTAACAAAACATGGAATTTTTGTTGAATATTTGCTCAAAATAATTCCCTAAACTTTTCATCTCGTGTTTTTCCAACGAATTCTTATAGACAATTAATCTATATCATTCGTTTAGCTATAAGGATTAAGATTTTGTAACTCATATTGCTGGGGAAGATTTTGACTTGCATGCGTTTAAATATTTAATGTCATAGGAGATTTTCTTGTCAATTTTTATCTCCTCCTTTTAAGTCATCCATAAAAAGATGTTCCTTGCATTCGGTTCATTATTGATCAGTTTTATTTTGTTTTACATGTTTGCTTTCATAAGCTTCAGGTAATTAATACGGTTAATCATATGCAAAAAAGAAGTGTTAAATTATGTAGGCCCATGTAATTCCTGAGTTTCCTAAAGTAGTTCATCAAGCATGTGTTTATATAAACATATGCAGGGTGGTTAGTTTCCAAGCTACGGTCAATAAGAAAATGATATCTCTATCTCCGTTAGGTGTTCTAGGCCCAAGTTATAACGTTAGTCAGTCCGTTCAAATAAAGATTCTTCCATGCATGAGTATTACGAAAAAAATTGTGTCAACATTGGCACTGCAATGTTTTGTGTCTTCACACCATTTTTAAAATGGTTGGGAACTTGGGATGGGCACTTAATCACAAGTGTTGAAATACTTTTGTTAATTTTTTTAAGTTACAAGGTAAAAGTATGATTATAGTTATGGGTTAAAATTTTATAATATATAATTTACTTTTTTATTTATGTAAAAAAAAATGCAAGCAAGTTTAATTGTGGAGTCAAAATTGAGGAAGCTTCTCTTTAGGATATTAGTACAGACATTAATGTTATATAACTATCTTTCAATGATCATTCCAATGAAGCTTCTTTTTAGGAAGATTTTATCAATGTGAAATCAATCCAATGATCATTTATATCAAATGAAATTATTTCAAACAAAATCTTTTTGTGCATAAAAAATGTATTATTTATTAGGTTAAGGTAAGCTCTCATCACCTATAAGTTGAAAGGAGATAAAATATAAATCGAAAAATTTATGATTGCTCTACAAGTAAAAATAAAATAAAAGATGAGAGTCATGTGATGCTGCAATACTTTGTATAATTGAAATACAATCACTCATTACAACATAAAGATTTGAATAGTCTTCAAAATTTATTTAATCTATTAATTAAATAAACACACACTTATATTAAAAATATCTTAAAACACTATAAACAAATTTTGATAAGATACATTTAATATATAATAATAATGTTGCATTGGAAAATACCAATTAAAATGCACAAACTTTTAAATAATTTTGCCGTAGCTTCGTATTTTGTCTCCTATATCCAACAGATTCTTCTTGATCGTAACTAAATCTATTCTAATCTATTCAAAAACGAATTTATAGTGTTCTATTCTATAATATGTTCTATAAAGTTTTTATCCAGAAATCATTTTTTCAAACAAAGTTTAAAAGAATTACCAGCTGCCAGGTTTTGTACAACGCTCTGCACTGTCGCCGGTTGAAACTGAATTTGAGATAACTTTCCGTTACCCGGGGCGTCAATGGGTAGTCTGTCCTGTACAGAGTGCAGCACTCCGGAGAATGAAGGATACCAATACATTTGCCCAAACTCATGGGATTTAGCAATTTTTACAAACGATTCTTCCAGATCTGAGTCATCTTTCAGCTTCAAGGTGACCGACCGCTTGAACATCTTCTCCACCGCGAATGTCACCTGAGAAATGGCTCCCAATACTCCAAGCGAAACCCTACCAGCCTTCAAAGACTCGTCTTTCTCTGTCAAATGAATAAGCTTTGCTTAGCCTTGGTGTACAGCTGCAGGAACCACCATGCTAATGCCCACCACATACTCGTGAATTCCACTGCCTCTTCCCCATAAACCGCTGGCGTGAGCGGCTGTGCTAATGACGCCCGCCATGGATAAGCCGTCCCAATCGATCGTATGGGGCAACGGAAACCCCTTCACTGCGAGAGCGTTGAGTAGTTTTCGCACCTCCACACCTGCGTCAACATTAACCGTCTTGGATTTCTCGTCTACCTTAATTCGAGAATTGTAATCACGAGTACTGATAACAACACCTCTATCTCCACCCAGGCACACGAAACGGTTTAGAGAATGCGACCCACCGCTTATTACTTTGATTTCTTTTCCTTTCTCGACTGCGTAGGCAACTGCATGGCTAAGGTCAGATTCGGTCTTGGGAAAAAAGGCTTCGGCAGCCTTGCAGGCCCTTTCATCTTCCAATTCGCCGCGGTAGTTTGTGAGATAGCAGGTGTTTGAGTTGGCAGCGCATTGTACTGGTGGCGGTGGACAAGCGGCTGAACAACATTGGTATTGCGATGCAGTTATCATCACTGCGCATTGCAAAATTAAAACCAGTGTCCGTGCCTCCGCCATTGCAAGTGCACTTACCAATAAAAATTCGTGCCAAAATATCACTCAGATCTCATCTCTGCGAGGCTCCTCGACTTTGCACAATATCAAGGTTGGTTAGGCGTGAAGTTTGATGCCTCTTATAAAATAAAATATAATGCTGAAGAAACTGAAGGGTAAAAACTCTGTTATTGGTGAAGTTGTTTTAAGTATAAAGTTTTCAGAAATTAAATTATTTAAGTTGTTTTAAGTATAAATTTTTTAAAAATTAGATTATTTGATGTATAAAATTTTTAGAAATTAAATTATTTGATGTATAAAAAATTATAGAAATCAATTTCTAATATATTAGAAATATTTTTGGACTTAAAAATATATAAAATTATGAATTGAGTTGTTTTATTGAAAAATAAATATGTAAAACAATGAATTTAGTTGTTTGTTTACTACAATCAAAATTATTTCCAAACGTTCATTCTGCAAAATTTATGTGCAAGGACCATGAATTGAGTTGTCAATTTGTTGCAGTCAAAATTCCTTCCTAACATTAAAGGAGTTGTAAATTGGTGAGGATGATGGTTTAGAGTGTTATATATATATATATATTTATATATATATATATATATATATATATATATATATATATATATTTGTTTTTTCTATTTTCTTACTATAATTTAGTCATCATTGTTACGTTAAACTAAACCAATTAATTTACAAATGTAACAGTAAAGTAAAAAGTGTTATTAAAATACATATATATTATAATTATATTTATATTAAATTAAATATTTTTATTTCATTTCACATAATAGACAATTTTGGCTACTATTTTTAAGTTTTTTAGTCTAGTTTTTCACAATTGATTTGTTTTATTCATAGTGCATAATCTAAGGATTTCAACTTGTAAATATTGAAACCCATTAGAGCAATTTCATCATGTTATCACTAAATTATTTGTATGCAGCATTTAGGACATTCAAACTGTGCACATCTATTCACCATTCATTGCACAACCATCATAAAAAAAAACTATACAAATAAGGTGGACAGTCAAATTTAGTCCCTAATAACGTCAGTTCATATGATATCTCTTTCTATATATGTGTCTGGAGGGGTGGAGGGGGCAAGAAATATTATATATTATACATAATAAATTATAAAATATGTTATTATATATTATTATATGTAAATTATATGTTATATAATTATGTGTATATATATTATATATTATATTTAAATATAAATAAAAAATGAAATGAATCAATGATTGAGGGAGGTAGCACATGATTAAAATTTAAGGAGAAATGGACTAATATTATGACACAAGGTAATTCACAGTTGGAAGAAATATGGGCAACTTGAAGGATGTTGATTACATGTATTACAAGGGTGAGTAGGTGGTAACTAGCTATATATCAGACCATTGTTCTCCAAATGTAAAATTCTGAGGGGCAAATGGTTAACTCTCAAGGCAGATTAAGTCTCACCTACTTGTATACATACAATGGTTTTTTGAAGTTAAGAGAAGAGATCTTATTTATTTTAGTACAAAGATCTACATCATGGAAAAATCAATTCAATCAACTCTAAAAAATATTAGCAACACATACCTCCTAAAATTCATCTTATCAACATTATACACCCCTAGAATCATTGTCCAAGAAAAATGTAAAAGGTATTTCCATTCAAATAGAGGAGGTCAAATAAACCATCACCAAAGTTGAGACCACTTGTAAAATCTGTAAGATTAAAATAAAATCGTATCAATGCATTATTAGTTATCTAAGGCTATAACTAACCCCATCCCATTTTTTAAATGCAAATGTTATATGAACAACATTCATAGTCTTGAGGTTTACAACAAAGGTCTAAATAAAAAAGAAGCAATATTGAAAACCCACTCAAGCCTTGAATCTTTTTCCTGGATGTGTTGAGATATGTACAACTAGTCTCTATCTATAAACTAGTCTCTATCTATAATATTAATTTTTAGTTACAAATTTTTTACAATTTCTCAATCTTGGCCATCAACTTCAGTTATAATATTAGTCTTCAGTTAAAAATGTCTGTCATGTGACCACCTCATTTTATAGATATCTTTCTTCTCAGAAGTAAAAGATTTAAATTATTACATCGAATTTTTTTTAATAGTCAACGATATTTATACCACCTGTAGGCGATAAATTTAATGGCTATATGATAGTATTTATATTTTTTCCTATAAAATACAATCAACTTTTTTGGTATACTGTATCAAATGCAAGGTGAAAAATTAGGTGGACTGTTAAAAAGTAAAAAGGATTTATAGTAAATATAATTATCTTTATATGTGAAACTGGTAAGTGTATGATATCTAAATTATAATACCTCAAATGATCATGAGATTGTATTAGAGTGCTAAAAAGGTTAATGGTCCACATTCATCAACTTCAAAATTTGTAACCAACATTACATCATATTGTTTTAGAATGTGGATTGTTTAAATCCACAAGCTAGAGAAGAATCTTAAATAAAATATTTTCTAAATAATGAATAGTTTCGATCAAATCTACTAGAATATCCTTGGTCAGAAAAGGGATGTCCTCTATTTTTTAAAAAGGATTACCCATTTGCATTAGATAATAATTCGACAAAAAAATAAACATATCAATGTTTACAACATGGCAAACTCATTTTCCTTATATTTACCACATGGTAATCTCATTTTTTAGATATTCTCATTCTTATAAATAAGAGTTAAGTTATCACACCAAGTACTTTTGTGCAAACCTAAACTCCTCAAATAACAACTGACAATATTTATATTAAAGTTAAAGGTAAAATTTGATGGTTATATGACCATATTTATATTTTTTTTCTCGTAAAACATTATCAACTTTTTCAACAAATTATATCAAATACAAGGTGAAATTTTAGGTGGACCATCAAAATCTATAAAAATTTATAATAAATGTGAATTATCTTTATATATTAAATTTTAAATGGATTCTCAAATTTTAAATGGATTCTAATCCACTTAAATTATTACCTTTCATCCTATATTGTCTTCAAAAACATTCAACCATATTTTACAATAAAAAGTTTAAATATGTTTTTATGGTTAGTTAAGATAACTCATGCGATCTCTTGGCTCATTCTTAATTGCTTGGTATTCTTCCATCCCTATCGGTTTCAAAATTGCCAGTGTTGGCCTTCTTTTGGTATGCCCAGAAATGGGATAGGTATTTTCATGTCTATTTCCCCAGTATTATAGTGGTTGGGAGATGAGCCTTATCTCAAAATTGATATATAAATTCTAGCTATCTAATTAGATTAAGTATCTACACTTCCTTTTTATTTAAAAATTGAAGAAACTAAAGACCCCAACTGTATACACATGATATTTTACATCTTTGTCATTTATTGATGTTTTTTTCTTGTAGTGACTTTTTGAGTATTGATCTCCCCAGGTGCAAGCCTTTAAGGGTGCACTGGTAAATGGGTGGGAAATCTTGTGATGCTTTACAATATCTGTTACTACTATATCATGATTACATCATTCTCATCATCAATCTAAATTCTACAGATTATCCTACCACTTACTTCCTTATATTATTTATTATTCAGTTATGTCAGTTTACATTATATCATATGGCGTCATTTAGGTCAATACCATCTATTTAGCATATTTTCACTTCTTATATTATATATGCTAGTTTTATGTAGTTTTGAGCCTATCTTCTAACATATGTATTGTATTAGCTTCACCAACATTGTTGTGTTGGTTGATTCCTTTCAACTGTATCAGCCTAGATGATACCATTAGTTTAGAGTTTGGGTTTGTTTCAGGGTCGACGCACATAAGTGAGTCCCACTTGGCAGCCAAGCCAAGGGAACTCATGAAACACAAAGGGGCGTTTGAATGAAGCCCCTTTATTCAAACATGATTCGAACAAAACACCTTTGTTTGAATTGCCACATGTATATTTAATTTTGGGTTTGAACAAAGGTGTTTTATTCAAACCATGTTTGAACAAAGGGGCTTTGTTTGAACCCCCTGCAAAAAAAATTCTTGCATCACTTAATTAAGATCTGTACGCTACACATTCCTTTGTCAGTTTATTCAAACCTTGTTCGATCAAAGCCTATTCATTCAAATCATGTTTGATCAAATCCTATTCATTTGAAGCATTTTTTTTCAATTGAATCTTGGTCAACATGAGTATTAAACTTCACATTCTTCTAAACAAGGTTCATTCTACATGTATTAATCTTCTTATTAAAGCTTTTGGTTTGATCTATGTTTTATTATAAATGATGGATGATGGATGAATATATCCTCCTCTATCCCTCCTCAAATGATAATGCCATAGCTTCTGGTTTGATCTACATGATGGATGCACATAACCTATTCAAATGATAATTGCTCTATGTTGTGGAGGCCTGTATGGACTGGTTTTGTGTAATTTTCAGATGATGTGCATTATGGTGGTATTTTCCAAATAGATCTTGACTTACTTTGGCCCATGCATCATGGGAGATATTTTTCTTAGTAGTTTTGATTGCTTTGCAATTTTTAGGAGGTTGAATTTTTAGGGTTTGTGCTTGTGGGTAATGATGATGAGGTCATATTTTTAAATTTTGTGATTTTACGTATTGGTGATGGGTGTGGTTTTGTTCATAGGGTGTCATATTTTTAGATTTTGTGATTGATCCACCATAGCCTTAGTATTAAACCATTTTTTCCATTCAAACTACAATTCTGGTACTACATGATTTTCACTATTGTGAGGCATCCCCTTTTTGTTGTGTTGAAACCTAAGGGAAGGCATTTTATTCCCTAATTCAACATGATAATCTAGTTATATTTCTATTGTGTTTTACTCCTCTTACTTAGCATGTTCATTTTGGCACTTTTCATGAAAGGCGATCTCTTCTAACTTATTAATTCAACTAATCAGCCTAGTGATTTAAAATCCTTTTGGATTTTTTGAGAAGGCCTCTATTATGTTGAGATCTTATCTTCCTTCCATTATTTCTGTAACTTTATTCTATCTTGACTTGGAGTTCATTTCTTTCAAATTTGGCACTTCAACTTGGCAAGGTGTTGTATCTACAAGGCATTTTTTATTTAACCACAAAGTAATTTATTTATGTTATTTAGTAGTCAAGTTTGACATTTAATGTAAAAATCCTTTACATTTATTACCTTTGGGGTCTCACTTGTAAATTTTTTTTGTTTTTGTTCTATTCTTATGTATGATGTTTTGATCCAGCTAACAAGTATCTTAAATAGCACCTTTTTTCTTAAAGTTTTGAAAATAGCCCTGAGGTTTAACTTTTATAGTTCTGCCAATAACATTTTCATACATAATCACACACTTGGGTATGTATGTATTAGGTATTTATATTAGAGAAGGTAATTTCCTTGCTCATGGGGCTATCATGTAAGACCTTGATGGGTTTGAATATGTCTTCATCCCTCTTATACTCTCCTTTCACATTTTTTTGGCATTGCCACTCTGTTTAGTTTGGCACCTTCACTTTCTAGGCAACCCATTCTTTCGACTCATACTTTGAATAAACCATTCTTATATTATGTGGTTTCATCCTCTTGAATGTTTCAATCTCATTATTAGTGTTGAATTTCCCCTTTATGCATTCTAGTTTTTCCTTAGATTTCATTTTTTAACTTCATTCTATTCACTTATGCATTATTTTATTGTAGTCGATTAGTTTCTTGTGGCACAATCTGTATTAAAAAATATTTATCTCAACTTATCATCTTGTTCTAATTTTTTTATTTTATCTAACCTTCCACTACTTCACCATTTCTTTTCTATGTATCATTTTATTTCAGCTAGTATAGATGCTAGTAGTTTTGCTAAATTTAATGTGTTTTCTGTAGATACTTGGAATGGAATGTCTCATTTCCAGATATAATATTTTGTATAAGTTTAGTGACTATGATCTTTATGCAATTGTAATGCCTTTATTATGCATTATATTCTTTTAACTCTTTTTTATATCTACCCTGACTATATTTTTTTGGTAGCATCTACCTTTTGTTTTCTTTATATTAAACCATCATTTACTATTATGAGGGTCCCTCTTGTCTTATATAATAGGATCACCCAAGGTGTGATGTGATTTCATATGGAAATTCATTGTATTGTGCTTAATCTGCATATGAAAAATATTTAAATTAATACTTTGATTAAAAATATATAACTTGCCACTGAGTTTAAATTATTAGTCATAGGATAAAATTGGATGTCTAAAAATGAGATAATGAGATATTTAATTTTCATTTGGAATGATAATTCATAGTATGACATATTGTGTGTGTCTTCTAGGATCAATTGAATAGGTAATGTTAGGCCCAACATTTTGAGTTTGTTTACAAAACTAATACTCAAAAAAATAAAATGAAGGTAATGTGAGGCCCAACATTTTAAGAAGAATCTAAAAATAAAATATCTTCAATTACATTATAATCCTCAAACATACTCATTTAGCTAATTGCCTACATTACTCCTATTATGATTGGGTTTAAGACTAGTTTAAGGTAAGTCAAGGATCAAACGATACCCACTACATATGATTAGATCCTACAATCCCCTTAAAAATGGATCAATACCTTATAACATACTTAAAAAACTTCCAAACCCTTAGAAAAAAATTGAAATTTTGAAGTTTCCATTTTGGCATGAAATATAAAAAGAACCTCTAAATGAGCTAAAATAGACAAATGGAGCCTCAAAAATGCTTATTATTGATGGAATATGACTTATTAGACCTTCTACAGACCTAAACAAGCACAATTTAATTCATTATTTATAATGCACCTACATCAATTATCTTCATGCAATGTAATGCATACAAGAAGTGGCAAATTGAATTATTTAAATCATTTCCACATTATGTGTCTATATTTAATTTTGGCATATGAAAAATATGGAAACTAAAATATTTTATAGTAAAATTTACTTAAGGTGTAGCTTGTGTAGTGGAACAAAATATAAAACACTTCTATTATGTAAGATGTGGTAGTATTGCAAATGTGGATTTTAATTTAAATAATGTGGATTTGTTATGATGATGCTAAATCATCACTCATTACAACTCCATAATTATTTTGATGTGGAATATGCACATTCTAAATAATTTATCTTGTTGGAATGACATGGAATAAATGGATATTTTAACTTCACAAAAGGTGACAAAATTAGGAATTATGAATTAAAATTGGGCTTGTGAAGAAATTTATGTCATTACAAATTTATTCCAAGCTTGCAACGCTCATACAAGTTTTCAAAGATAATATATACTTGTGGATATTCATAGGATTATGAAGTTCATATAGAATTATTAAACTTACAATGCATGTGAAGTTTTGATAAGCTTTCAAATTGTATAAGGATTTTGTGCCTACTATCAGCTATCGATTATATGTACTCATGCAATCAATTAACACTCCTTAAGGCTGATAGGCCATATGGTGGAGGATGAATGAGAGATAATGTTGAGTGGTTTATCGATCAAATGAAATAAACACAAATTTAATTGTGTGTTACCAAACATAATGGTGTACCTGTTCATAGGATACAAAGTAATTTAACCATGGAGAGCTATTGGAAATTCATCGATTTGTAGTATAGGTGGCGTGTCTTGATTTGAATTCCAATTATAAATTAAAAGGGAGTCCTCAACATATTTCTCACCCCTAAATTCCCTCATTGATGCCCTTTACTTTATTAAGGTCAATTGATAAAATTTATTTAAGTATAACCATTCTCAAGAGAGGAGATTAGATAAGAGGTAGGAGGGCATAAATAGCCAAAAGTTGGACAAGTTTTCCCTTATCAACTTTTTCATCCTCCTTGACCCCAACCCAACCACTAAATGCAAAGGTGAGTGATTGAGAGAATAAATTCCCTAAACATGGAAAAGGGGCATAAGCATGCACATAAATTCCCATATAATTCAGATTGTAAATGGCATTTTGTCAAAGGGAGATTGTAAAGGCTCTCTCATCAAAGGGAGATTATTACTTCATGGTTTTCATGTCCTTTGAGGTCCTTGGCCTCTACTTCCTAAATTTTATCGACTCATCTAATGATATTATCTATGTAACCTATAATCTATATCCTGTATATGTAGATAATACAGATCTAATAGTTTGGAATATACACTCATAGTCTACGATATCCATTTATATCAAATCTTTTTCTTCCTATATATCTGTCATTATTAGTTATTACATCCCTTGTATCAATTTTTTTACAATCTCCCATTCTCATATATGATAGGTGAAATGATTTTTTGATTATTCATCCAAGTACATAAAAAATATTGAAGCCACCCCAACTCTTATGAATATTCCGCTCCTAGAAACTATTTTAAGCCATTCCTCTTTTCCCGTGATTTGGTAGTCATTATTGGCCACCACTCAATTGAGTGGATAGTTAAGTAGGAACTTTTAATGATGCCAAAATTGGTATTTCAAGGGAAAATAGCCATATCTATTGGTCCACATGATCCTAAAAATATTTTTTACCTATGAAACCCCAACCATATCCATTGGTCTATTATATAACCTATTTAATGAGAAGGGGATAGTGAATAGTGGTATTTGTGACTCGATTAATTGATAAATGTTAAATTCTTTTTCTTGCACTTTATCTTGGTTTAACAAACATTTCTATTTATAGTTATTCTATTCAATTTTCATGTGGTGGTAAGTACTCTTTGCATGTGACACTTGGATATGACTAGCAGTATTTACATTATAATTTTTAGTTGTCCTTTTTTGGCATTTTTATTTTCATGTGGCATTGTTCTTAATATAATTAAAATCCAAATATAAATTATGTGTAGATCTAATTTGCATTCATAAAAAGTGTAACACATTCTCTTTTATCCACGTAGCCTTTTAAATCAAAGGAATTTTTTGGTGACTTAATTCATCTCATAAAAAAGACAAATTTTAAAATAAAATCTTCTTCCACATAATTCATTCTATGGATCTTTGACTTCTCACCAACTTCTTGTCTTAACCATGTATTTTGGTGTACCTTGAAATTAGGCACTCTAATCTTCAAATAAAGTGACATATTAATTTTTTAGAGGAAATATATTCACAATCAAAATTCTATTTAAAACTTCTTATTTATCTATATTTGACATGGCAATTATGTCCTTTTCAGTTCTTGTCTCATTTTCACATTGTGAACTTCATACATCCGACAGTATTTAGATGTTCTTCAATATTTATATCTGTAGGACCCATTATATGCATCTCCATGTGACCAATATGTAATAATATTTTAATTATCATGACTACCAATGTCATTTAGACCATTCAACCATTCTATTCATGACACTACTTTCTGAGACTCGAACAATAGAAATCAAATATTTATGTTGTATGTAGCTTCAATAAAATTTGGGAGCATAATTTATGTGTTCTTTCATTAGTATTTTGCCAAACAGTTTGTTTGCCTTGTATTTTCCCCAATTTATGTTTTATAGGAAAGCCACAAATACCAACGACATATTATATTAATTATATAATATAATAATACATACATATTATGATTATGAATATATATTAAAATAATAAAATATTAAAACAATTATTTGTGATACTTTTAAATTTGTTTGGATTGTTTAGTTTGTTAAGAATAATTTGCCTCCAATTTCGTCTAGTGATGTTATTTATTTATGTTATCATGTTTATCCAAAACTTATGTTTTATTATTTTGAATAGTATTTTGTACTAACATAAATAACGACCTCCTTTTTGTAATAATTATATATAGTTTTTTTTTCATGATTAATAAATATATTGATAAGTTGTAATCAAGAAAGAAGAAAATGGGAATTAAATATTATTAAAATTAAGATAAGAATAACTCAATTTTTAATAATAATTTTAATATTTGTTGACAATTCAAATTAGTTAGATTTTAGTAGAATAATTTTTGTTTAATGTTTTATGAATTTAAGAGTAATTTTATTCATTATAAGTATCTATATATTATGTTGACCTCTTTTATTGCATATTTAATTATTATTTGTAGGTAAGTGTTTTAGACTTTTATTTTTTCCAAAATTTGTAATTAATTCAATTTTTATTTTTATGCAAAACAACACAAATGGCATATTTGTTTAGCATAACTGATATTGAAATAGATAAATTGAAAAAAATATTGAGAGATCCCAACATTCAAGCATTGAATAGGGTTTATTGTGAAAATATTGTAATAGACTTGAAAAAAATTCAAGAAACACTAAAAACACACAACCTTTTCAATCCAAAAAATCTTGATCAATTCAAGCAAAAATTAAAAGACACCATTTTGGGAAGAGTGGGATTTAAAGAAGTAGGGAATCTTGTATCAAGACATATGATTAAAAATTGTTGTTTTCCTGATTATAGTGTACAATCTAGGGTACAAGGGTATGTAGTATCCAAATGTAAGTGTGATCTTATGGCACCCTTGATATATTCTAGGTTTGTTGCTGCACATGGTCAATATCCAAATAATGACCAAATTTATCTCTATTTTGCACAACAGTTATATGCTAAGGTCCATTTAAACCTTAGTGTAAATTATTGTGATATCCTTGCATACTATGGACAAGGGAAGGGAAAAGTGAAAGATCAAGATGCTTATCAATGTGAGGGAGTACCTCCACCTCCTAACACCAGTGAATTTGTAGGAGATAGATATCAGGGGTTTTTACTTGGTTTTGACCATGTAGCAACACCCTTGATTGCCAAAGGATAAGGGAAAACAATAGAGGGTGTGGCAAACATTTTTCACCACACACAAACAACTTCACATGATCGTGTGGGTATTTTTTTGTTGTGATGACCAAATACGAGCATCAGATCATCATAGGAGGCTTATATAAGGGCACATATAGTGTCACCTAGTGACATTGATTATATTGGTGATATGAGTCAGATGCATAGGGTTACATAGATTCTCACTAATGATTTATTTCATGCTTATCAGGTCATATAAGATGATCATGGTATCCCTATTTCTTCTATTATTGGATATGTGGAGGACACTATATGTAGTATTGATAGTGGATCTAAGACATTAGACTAAGTCTTTGATAGTGTGAGCATTATACCACCTGAGACTCATAGTGCACATGATTAGGATATGGGACCATTATTAGTATTCTCCACTCCTAAGCATAGTTTGAGAGCCCCTGTGCACAATGTTGATCAACATGCAAGTGGTATTTATGTTCATCAATATTATGTTGTATATTTTAAAATAATTTTTTGTGTTAATTTTAAATTATGTGTACATTTTATTTTTTTATTTTAAATTTCCTAAATTATATTATAAAACTAATTGGACTACATGTTGACATGTAAATGTATATAGCCTTCTACCTTTTTCCCTCCTATTTCACTTCACATGGAGCTAGTGTTACTACCATTTTTTATGCATGACACACATAGTCAGTTAGAATCTCAATGTCTTTAGCACCCCCAAGGATACAGTGGATTGCATATACATGAGGGGAATCATTTATTGTTGGGGTCTCTTGGACATTACTTCAATTTGCATGAGAGTAAGGGGGATATGAGAGAGATAGTTTCTATTGCTTTTGTTATTGATCTTATTGTTCTACATGAGGGGCCTATGTTATCATTGGGGTCTTTCAAAAGTGACTTTAGTTTACATCAGGTTGAGAGGGATAAGAGAGAGATAATTTCTATTTCTCATGCTATTGATCCTATTGTTTCACACATAGCTAAGGGTAATGTTTTACATGTTGTCGAGCCTACTATTCAGGTATTACATGAGGTCCATCGTCAAGGTGACATTTATACTTGCTTGTTAGAGGTATATAAAAATTCAAATAAATTTAATTTATATTTTTACTTGGTTATAAAAAATTAATTTGATATATTCTAATATGTATGTATTTTTTTATATACAAGGATCTAT
This sequence comes from Torreya grandis, assembly GCA_037957365.1. NCBI lineage: Eukaryota > Viridiplantae > Streptophyta > Pinopsida > Cupressales > Taxaceae > Torreya > Torreya grandis. The sequence goes on from JARHVA010002487.1 coordinate 2,054,318, forward strand.
TGGGCATGGTTTGACACGGAGTGTGTGTCGTACTCACAGGTGTCTTAATGTGGAGGAGACATATATACAGGTGCAATGTTGTGATATTTATTTAATGATTAATTAAAAATTATTTCTTAATTTTTGTATAAATAAAAGCATTAAATAATTATCAAGTTAATTATTTATGGATTTTTAATTAAGATATTATTGTCTTTTAAATGTAGGATCAACAACATGATGGTAGTGAGGGATCAGAGACTCACACTAACTAGCGACAATGCTTTAGTCTTTTATCTGTAATTTTATATTCATGTATATATTTGTTTTAATGTATATTTACATCTACACTTTTATATATGACAAACACTCAGTGACATATGATTATTTATACACTTTTGATTTTGGACTAGTTGAATTTAGTAACATGCTTCGTGTTGGTGCACAAAAATTAGTAATATTATTTTTCTATTCCTATGCATTGCTTGATATACAATTTAATCTTGTTTTCTTATCATAAAATTTGGTTAAGACTGTGTTCTTCAATGTTGTAACTTAATTCAATGCATTTTTAATCATAATTTTGCAACAATCTATGTCATCTTTATTTTTATTAAACCTATAATATTCATTTTGCAACAATGCATGTCAACTTATTTTGTAACAATGTATCTCATAGTTTATTCCCACAAATTTTTTATATGTGGAATCTAAGTATGTATATATAGTTAATTAGGGCTATTGATGAATGGCATCATCTAATTTCACACAGATTACATGAAGTCATGCACCCCTACCCTTAAAATAATTTAACCTTTTCATTGCTAAGTAATTTCACAACTTGATTTCCAAAAAAACAAAATGGCATTAATTATGTTAGACCATCTAAGGTTTCATTTTTCACTCAACTTCAAGTTGTCATTAAGATAAGATCACCAATATGTTTCATTTTATTTTTAATATCTATTTTCACAATTTATTTAATAATTCTATTGAGGTTTATTACTTTCTTATTAAATCAATATATGTTTAGTAAAATAGATCTAATATTGACTTAATGTTGGATTTGTATCATACAAAACACAAAATGGTTCTTTAACTGGACATAATTTCTAAAGGGGGAAACCCATTCCATTTACTTACATGTTTCATAGTTTGTATCTTGATATAATAAACATTCCATATTGAGTTAAATCAGAATAATATTCATTACATAAGACAATAGGGTGACACATGAAATCACTTGATCATCATTTATCTATTTGTAGAGAAAGCCCTTCAATTTGTTTTAGTTAATGTTATGATTACAATGAAATGTAAAATTCACAATAGGAAGGAACCAATTATGTAATTATAAAAGGAAAGTGTCATTTTTTATCATTCCATGATATACTCAATTATTTAAAATTTCCATTATTTTAGAGATAGGCAACCTACTTAAGATGGCATACATTATATATAAAGACTCTAATAATTTTAGGAGGTTTAATAAATCAAATGTAGAAGATTTAATGATTTTAGAATAAATGTTACGTGTTTATTTTTTTTATAAGAAATGAATAAAGTGTTGGTAAAAGTATTATCATTGATGTCAAAGGTAATGACAAAGTGGTGATTGATGAAGGATGATATCATGAAGTGACAAGAAGGTGTTGTGTGCTTGACAAGTGATCCATGTGGTTTGAGATGTCTTGATCAATAGAGAATGATATGATAGGCTTGTAAGATGTTCTTAGGTATTATAAGATGCTTTGTGAGCTATAGGAGTGTTCTAGTAGAAGCTCAAGGTGCTTTTGGTGACAGGGAAGCTTGAAGAGAGGTCATTGCTTAGGTATGGTCTTGGCTTGTAGAGACAAGATGTAGATAAGATAAACCAATATGAATTGGATATTGAGCATGGTATGTTTGGATCATGTGTATGAAGTTTTGACTTAGTTCATTACTCTCAAGAGTGAGCTACAGTAGAAAGCATTCATTAAAGGCTTGAATATAGGCTTAGCCTTATGACCCTAGGTGGCCTAATGAAGTAATTTGAGTAGGATTGGTTACTTGTGAGCTAATTTTAGTTATGTTAATGATATAACAATTTTTATCTAGTGTATCTATGTAGTTATAGTTGAAGGAATGAAGACAAATGTGCATGAATAATGTCTTGGTGATCTCAAAGGTATGCAAGCCTAGGTAGGCCTGACCAAATGAGATAGGTTGATTAGTGCTAAGTACAAGATGGCAAAGGTGAGTGTTGATAAAGATCTCGTATGTTGTCTTGGAGGTGTATGTACCAATTTTGAAGTCATAAATTTGTATCAAAATGCCTAAGAGTGGTTTTGAAGTTTTTTTAGTGTTTCTCGAGTTCCACCCATGTTATCTAATCATATGGCTATGTGGAAGATTTGAGTGTTTGCCTCAAATGTTTGGAGACATTGTTTTTGGGATATCTAGAAAAAATATGTTAGGATATGTAACATGTCCTAAGTAATTGAATATGTATTGTTGTGCAATTGATTCACCCCCTCCCCCCTCTTAGTAGATACTTCTAACATAAATAATGACCAAGTGTATATCTATAGATAGCTACATTTTTAGGCATGAAATCAATAAAGAATGACCAAGTGTATGTTTGTAGATGCTACATATCAATAAAATAATGGCATTAATTCAACCTCTACCAAATTTAAATATTTCCTAACATTGTTAAGTTTAAATTTTTAAATATAAGCAAAAAGACAAATTGTGAATAAAACACACGTCAATAATAACATTAAATTATGTATAGATTTTGAGTTTCATTAACTATTAAAAATGAGCGCATATTTAATAGATTGTAAACTGAGAGTCAATTGTCATTATAGATTGTATACTTAACATCACAAAAAGGAAAAATAAATCAATTATGAAAATTTATAGAAAATTGATTGGTTCAGATCACTCTTCAATAACATGTAAGATCCTTTCATGATCTTCCTTGTCTAGTTGCCACTTAGTTTGGCCACATGCTTATTTCACTCTAGGAAGATATAAGCCAATTTTAATAACATGGTGGCTATACTACAAGACTTTTTTATTTGATTCATAATCAATAAAGTGAATCCCACTTGTAACAACCTTCACTTGTCTCAAATGTGTCCCCTATAGCACAACTGACCCAATAGGAAACAAGGTTCCCTCACTTGTCATATCTTCTTTTAACTTGTTCCTTTGTTTTATGCACTACAACAAGTAGTAACTAACATTTGTAGAGTTTTCAATAGCAATTACTATAAATACATATCCTGAATTATAAATAATATATTATATGATTTATGAATTTTTATTAGAATCTAAACAAAAAAAATTGAATTTATTCTATATTAAAGAATCATATATATAGCAAGGCTTGTATAGTTACCTATTTCAACTAGCCCAGATATGTGGTCATAATCTGATGATATCAAAGGAGCATACTCAAGGTTTTCATCTTGATCTACCCCATAGGAATCATTCACAACTAGATGTATCATATTCCATTTCTCAACATAACCATAGGCTTCACTATTATAGTTATCATAATCTCCTACCATACAATCATAACAAAAACAAGAATAATCTCTTATTTTTAGTACCTAGTTATGATTATTGGTGCTCGTCACAGAATGAACTGACCTAGTATTGGGTATTCTTTGACAATCATGCACTGATGTGCAATCAACTCCTATTCAAATATTAAACCAATTTAAAAATTGAACATAATAACATGTGTTTAATAACAATGAATCAAATATATTAAATGCATAACATACATGTAATTTCCCAAAACACCCTGTGTGGAGGTGGCTTCTTCCCAGCTAGAGATACACTATTTGAAAAATGCAACCTACACCATTTAATGACATTATGGGCATAAATCAACTGATTTCCATCATAATTCATAATTTATTTCCTTATATCACTCTTAAAGTGAGCTTTAACACCATCATGTTCCCCCTTCCCATGACCACTCTAAAAAAAACTGAACACATGAGGCTTATTAAGAAATCAATCATATCTACAAAGTGAAAAATAGGGATTGAATATTTGAACTTTGCTGCACAACCATCTGACCAAACATAGTGTTTTTGAAAATTTACATGGCACTTATCAAGATCTTCAAAAAATATTTTAAAATAATTTTGATCAAAGTGTGTGTTATGGTCTTTCTCATCACTAATGTAGAAGTCATATTATTTTATGATCAATGGTTAAATATAATAACTATAAACTCCATATAAATCTATTTGTGAATGCCTATAGCACACATGCACCATGATAGTTAACTGCTCAGTGTGATAGTATTGTGTTTGAATATCCTTTTGATGAGAAAATAAATAGTTTTCTGTAAAGTCAGCCACTGACACAATCGATCCTCGGGGGAATGTGTTATTCAATGTTTTAAACTAATTTTATTGAAACTTTTCATAGTGAAAATGTTTTCTATGAGGACCAATCAACTTACAAAAAAATTCCTTGAATGTGAAAATAGGGACCACATCCTCTGAGAAGTCTAACCTTGTAGCAAATTTTCCTATTTTTTTGTCATATTTGATGTATTTGAACCTACATACAAACACATATATTTACATGTTGCAAACATATTATACAAATAATTCCTATTTACATTTAAATAATAGTTATACACATATTGAAACTCATCGCTTCCAATTCACTCTTTGAATTATGTCATTGTCTTCACTGCTTATTAGAAATTTAGCCAAATTTGCACATGTTTCACAAACACCTTTATTGCAAGGCATGGGACAAACCACATCATCATTTAAATTTTCACACATAATAGATGCTATAAAGGCACTGATGTGTTTAAGGGGTGCATTCTAGAAACCGTATCCATTAACTTTCTATACACCTTAATTAAATTGTTATGTAAATACATGCAAATGAAATAATATTATGAACTTAAATTTAATTTAATCAAACATGTGATAAATTCCATGAAATTTGAAATGAACATATTTATATCCCTGATAATGAAGCTCAAACTCAACATGATTTCCACAACAACATGTTTCGAGGACTTTATTTTACTTCACATACCAAGGTTTCAAAATCTCAAACATTTGTTGTCCAATCTTAATATGTGAATTTTATTCACAAAATTTGACATACAAATCATGTTGTGTTATATCAATCCAATGTTTACCATGTTCTTCATATTGTTTAAGAGAAATCCTATTCTTCACAACATCCCTAACATTTGAAGAAGCTCATGTATTATGATTCCAAAAATCAAAAAGTAACCTTAAAACACCCTCCTTAATCTTATCAGAATGAGGAGCCTTGATCATTAGCGTCCAAATTTTTTATACACTATTATCATCTAAGACATTTCTCCTCTTCACATATCTAGTAATTGTCTTTATAAAAACACCTAATACATTTGACATATCACTGAAATGTCAAAATTTTGATGTTTTTTCACTTACAATTGAGCTCAACATCACTCTATGTGAAATGCTTTTATTATTTGAGTGAGTGTTTTTACCCACTAAATACAACCCCCAAAACACATTTTCCACTACTTCCTCTCCAAGGGTTTATATCTTATTTTTTTTTAAATCCACTTCCAATATCTCTAGACAATCTTTCATCCCATCACGATTTATAAGAGAAACTAATAATTGAGCATGATCAATTTCATTCAAACTTTTAAATTAGATCAAAAATATGTAGTTAGAATATCTATGGATTTTACTTTGATATTGTCTCATATCTTTTACATATTTTTCTAATTTCCCAATATCCATATTCATTATATGGTTCACATTTTTCTTTGGTATTCGATTTCACACTTTCTCAATAAGTTATGCATGTGTTTAAAGAGATAAGACACACTCATGGTCATTAGTCACATTGATACTAATAAAACTTTCTTCTCTATCTTCTTCAATCATATCAATATTGGTAGGTTCTTCTATGTCTTCTTTAGTAATTGTAACAAAAATAATTTATTGAATGACATGAAATGTAAATTACTAGTCTTATTTTTACAATGAAATGTACTCATAAATTTAGTCATGTGGTTTAATCATGTATTTATGAAGTTTTAAACAATTGTGAAAATAAAAAGTAAAGACACTTCTTCATTCACATGGACAGTTTGATCAGATTCAACATTAGTGCTCATATAGTTTGTAGGTTCCATTTTTTTCTTATATAATTCATATCTTAGTCTATTTTTTTAGCTTCATCTTCAAAAGTAAACATTCTTTCCATATTGCTTTGCCTATTCATTTTATTTCCCATCTTATAAGTTCTTAACTTTGCACCTTGATCTGGGCAATAATTCAGGTGATAATTCAGGTGGCGGGTCCACCCCAATTGATGACGAAACTTCCAGGAGCCATAACTTTTGCATTGTAGCTCTAATTGACTCATCGTTTGAACTGTTGGAAAGCTAATAATGAGAAGAATGTGGTGCAATGTCATGTATATTTTCTTGATGGATTATTAACCCTAAAAATCCAATAGAAGTTACCCAAATTTAAATTTTAGTAGTTTAGTCTAAAAATAGTAATTCTTCAAATTTTGTATTGTTGCAAATCATGGAAGTCAAACCACTTAATATCCCTCGATATTGGTGACCTTACACATCCACCTCACACCTTTAAAACATGTATAAATTAAGATGTAACCTGAAATGGAAATCAAACATCTCTTCTCATAAATAGGCATATGTTTGGGTCTACAAGTTTGATCAATAAAACATCTCTTCTCAGAGATAGCATTATTTAAATTGTGTTGTTCTTGTTTCTTAAATTATCTTTCAATTAAATATTTTTTTGAGTTTTGGATCACACCTACACAAAACTGTACCAATTTTTTTTAGTTATTTTATAAAATAAGATTACAACAAACTTGCCTCTGATACTAGTTGACATGATTCCATGTACTAGCTTATACCACGTGAAAGAACCTATGTCAAGTTTCAAAAGAAAATATTTTTTTTCCATCACATATGGGAACTCCAGGGGGTTAAATTAGAATTTAAAATATATTAAATGTGCATAATAAATATAAACCAAAAATCAAGATAGAGTAGAAATAAAACTTATTTCAATTAACTTATAATTATTCATAGATTCAATTTATACATAACCCAACACTTGTTTGGAGAAAAAGATAAAAGAATCCATCATTCATCATGGAAGTGCAGATTTACAAGGATTTAGGTTTGTACCTTTGTTATTCATGTTATAACTAGAACTTAAATCTAAATTGAAATGTTGATCATATAGGGCACACAAATACCACTTGAACATTATACAACCCTTGCCATTATGAATTAATCTTTTGTGCTTTAGACTTAGATATTGATATTGTTTTCATTGGGGATATTTATTGCTAAATATATAGTCCATAGAAGGATTAAATAGTTTTTGTATGTTGAACATCACATGATCATCATTAATATCAATTGTAATTAAAGGATAAACACTAGTGATTGCATCAACATGATGATTATCTTTCCAAGGAATATTTTTTATGTAGAAATAATAAAATTATGTTATTAGACATTGGACCATATCTTTATAGGGGATACGGTTTTTTGCTGGAAAAAATAAGTTTAAAATTTTATAAGAAATTATTAATATGCAAGTTTAGGTAGAAAACATGCAGAAAAGTGTGAAGATGTCTAATAGTACACCAATATGATGGGTATTTGTATAAGGTCTATTTATAGTTGTAATTAGTATATCAATCATCCCCACAGTTGTGAGTTGAAGAAGTGATAAACATATAATAAAATTACTAACTAAATGTTTAATATGAGGCCTTATAGTGGATGAGTGATGGGTGCTAGATTAGAATCTTGATAAGACTATGAATGTTGATAATACCTAGTCCAAGGACTTAGGAAGTGACAATGAATATTTGAAAGGATGATGGGATAATATGAGATCAATGGGGGATGGAAGATAGATATAGGATGAGATTCATAGAAACTACAAAATGGGTGTTAGGCAAATGGAAAATATGTGGTAAATATGGGATGTCGTTTAGGAAGATATAGGATGGACAATATGGGTTATAGAAATTAATTAGGATAAGGACGTGGATGTCATTGGATATGAAGGGTGTGCAAGATGTAAGGTGGGTAATAGATGGGTGAATATAGACTAGATATTAGATGATGTTTAGGATAGAAAGTAGATAATGTTAGATGGGTGGACAATACAAGATGGGTAGATGATATAGGGTGGTCTTAGTTTAAGATATAATGGGGTAGGTAGAGACTATAAGATGGATAGTATATTAAATGGAAAATGGAAGATTAGGATATGGAAAATATGAAATGAGCATGAAATGTAAGATGAGTGTGGTTTAGAATGATGAGAATGGATTTTAGCCTATGGGTATCTAAGGTGTCATACACAAAATAAGGTATGGCTAACTCTTTTTACAAACAATACGGGTCTAACACAACACTCAAACAATACACACAATGACAAGTTCTAAAGATGGTAAACTGAATAGCGTGTGTAACTAAATGCTCACACTATCTAATGGATTCCTAGGTGGAGTTGTAGGATGATGACCTATTATGAAATCAATTTAACCCTCTCAACCCCATTTACACTTAAGAACTTCTTAGGGGTTTATTCTATCCCCTATAGTGAAACACCTATTACGACTGAAGGGTCCTAAGTTAGGTTTGCACAAGGGTTTATAGGTGCATCCCTGATATACATAAAGGTATAGTGGGGCCCAAGTATATATAGTATGTTGTCTAATTTCCCTATGTATTGGATCTTAACCACCCCTCACTCCATATAACCCTTTATGGGGAATTCTATTTAGGTATCAAATGATAGCTCTCCTAACTTTTATACACCATCAAAACACAAAGTTTGGTCTAGTGCATGGTGATAAAATCCATGTCACTAACCTATAATTTCTAAGCCTATGTGTGGGGATGAATTTCTCTTAACGTGTTATCTTAGACATAGGTTGAGGTAACAAATTGGGACAACATGATTAATTTACCTATTAATTATTCTATTTGAGGAAAACACAAGTATATACAATCAAACCACACATATCAAGAAAATATATACAAAACAATAAAACTAATAAATAAATGTTTTAGCACCCCTCCTACAAGCACAAAGGTTAGAAAACATAATGCGGTGCCTTGGTCTTGACGGGTCCTACACCAAAATGGATTAGTATTTTATTTTTTGTAAAACCACAACTCCTTGCAAAATCATAATTACACAATGAAAAATCACAATGAGAAACATGTGGAATTTGGATATAAATGGAACTAAAGCTAAAACCTTATTACTATTAATACTCTTCAATCTGTCATTGTTGTTAAAACATGTGGAATGTGACTTGCTGGAATGTGGATGCCCCTGAAAAGAATGAATTCTATCAGAAATTTGAAATTTTATTCCATGAATAGTAATATTATCATTTCTATGATTGGTAATATTATGATTTCCCTTTGTATATGATAATAGGAATGTATAAAAAACATCACGAGGTAAAGAAACACATGAATAACCTCCTACTCTTGAAATGGACAAAGAAGGATCACATTTATAACTTACATGTATTTCATGGTTTAATAATTTGTATCAATTTTCCCATAATTCGTAGGACTTACATACATCAATTTTTATGGATTTATATGACTTAAGGCCATTCTTTCCACTTATTCATGTAGTATATTTAAATTTTTATCTTCTTTTTGTTTAAAAAAGAAAAAATATTAGTTTAGCTTAATGATTCCAAGTTGTCTACTCTAATATAAGATTTGTTATATAGTTAAAATATACAAAATAAGAATTTACAAAATTAAAGTGTTAGATTTTAATATTTATTATATAATTAAAATTTTTGAAATTAAAGTTTAAAATTTTAATGTTAACAAATTATTAAAATAAAAGAAACATGATTTATAAATTTAAGATTTACAAAATTAAGATTTTTAAAATTAAGATTTATTACATGAGATTGTAAAATATAAATCTTAATATTATAAAATTAAGATTTATTAAATTAGAATTTTTTATATAATTATTATAAATTTTAATTTTAAAAAATAAAATTAAATAAATTATAAAAAAATTTAAAATAAAAACTAAAGTTTATAAAATTCAAATTTATTTATAAAAAATTCAAATTCAAATATTCTAATTTTATTTTAATTTATAATTTATAAAAATTATATTAATTACAAAACTATTTGTCTTACAAAAATCACTAATGGTTAAATACAACCTTCGATAGATTTAATAGAGGAATTTATCATACATATAAGTCAATACAAATTTTTGCAGAGTTAGTCAAAAACATCACTCAATAATAAATTTAAAATTTTACCTTTTATGACATGAAAATAGCAGGGTTAAGAAATTTCACTACTAATATTTTATTCCTTTGAAAACTTCTGCAACACGTCCCTAACACTCAATTTTATATACCAAAAAGATATCAAAATCTACTCAGCTATAATATCAATGGTAGAACAAATATTGCAATTTGTGATGTATATGTATATATATGTATGTATGTATTTGTGTGTGTGTGTGTGTGTGTACACACACACACACACACACACATATATACACACACACACACACACACACACACACATATATATATATATATATACATATATATATATATATATATATATACATATATATATATATATATATATATATATACATATATATATACATACATATATATATATACATATATATATACATATGTATATACATATATATATACATGTGTGTGTGTGTGTGTGTGTGTGTACACATACATATATATACACATACATACATACATACACACACACACACACACACACACACACACACACACACACACACACACACAACTTATTTATTTTAAATATATATTTAAAATAGATATATAAATTAAATTTAATACTCTAATCTATATCAACATATAAAATTTAAATGAAATTCATATAGAATAATCGTTAATTTGAATTATTAGATTGAAATCTAAAACATTTATAATATCTTTATTTATGTTTAAACATATAGCATAACCTTCTTTTAAATTTAAAAAGATCCTATATTAAGTTACAATGTTTGATAGTTATATTTAGTAAATAGATTATATTAAATATATTTATAGAAATTATATTAATTTAATTAAAGATTTGTTTACAAAAATAATAAATAAAAAAAAAATTGGATTTTATTTGTCAGCGAGCATCATGTAATCCATAATATTAAAAAAATAGAATTCTAAAAATATAACAATTTATATTTAGAGGGAAGAACCTATATTAATCATGAAAATTCTAAATTAATGTTTTATTTTAGAAACATGAGGGAATACATAGATTTATGCAACTGAGAAATTGTAGTGGGTGTTTGGGAACTAAACTTACAAAGAAGCCTTCAAAACTATCATAATAAATATGGTGGAGACAAGTGTAAGAGGGTGGAGCATAGATCAACAGAGAAGGAGAATTTCAAGCCTCTGAGACCAAGAAGTTTTATTAGGTGTATTTCTGGCCTAAAAGTGCAATAAAAAACATAAATGATGATTTTAAACAAACAATTCTGCCATAAATGAGATTAGGCACAAACATTGAAAATCTATTAGGATACTTTTATTTGTTAAGAAATAGAGTATACTACAGTACATATTCCATTAGAGGCACAACTCCCAAAATCTTCAGAGCATCATCCCATAATCCTAATCTTTTGATGGAAATGATAGATGAATCTTTAGAATATCACCCCAAAATCTTGTCCTTTCACTGGAAATGCAAGGATCACTTTGAGAACTTAAGGATCTTTCATTGAAGTTCCCACTATCACTGTCACTATAAGAATCATTGCTTGAATCCGTAAGATGAAAGTCCCCATCACGCTCATCTCTCACAATCAATTTTAAACCCCCTTTGTTTGAATAATAATGATAATAAAATATATGGAAAGTGATGCGATGGATGAGAAAAGTGGCATGATGGTGGAAAAAGTAGTTGGGCATAAAACTTGAAGAGGGTTAGAATGAAGTGGTTAGAATAAAGGGGGTTTGTTAAAACCACCTTCATTATAACCTCACGTGGCATCAAATCTTACACTTTTATTTGGAAAGTTTTTATTGGCTTGAAAATATCATTTTGGATGCCACGTTTCAGGAAGAAAAAATAAAATAAAAACACATTACTCCACGTGTAAATAGATCTATTTATTAGCTTTCTTATATATATATATATATATATATATATATATATATATATATATATATATATATATATATATATATATTTAAATAATATATAGTATTTATTTTGATTTATTTAATAACATTCAAACCCTCTTTATTTGAACCACCTTCGTCTAACCCCATGTAGCATTAAACCTTGCTCTTTTATTTGAAAAGCTCTTATTGGCTTGAAAATGCCATTTTGGACGCTACATTTCAAAAAGAAAAAATAAAATAAAAACATGTGACTTCACATGTAAATAGGGTTATTTATTATCTTTCTTATATATATATATATATATATATATATATATATATATATATATATATATAAACAAACACACACACACACACACACACACACATACACATATATATATGTGTGTGTGTATCTATATATATATATATATATATATATATATATATATATATATATATATATATATATATATATATAGTATTTAATTTGATCTATTTAATAACATATTATTATTTATAAAGTAAAGTATCATCTTTTTGGTATACAAATAAAATTATTGGATTGTGAATTAAAAATTAAAAAAAATATTGTCGCACTTGATTTTAATGTCTTTTTTCCAATGGTAAAAAATATATCCATTTTGACATATATATAAAACATTATCATGAGGAGAAGTCAAAGTGTTGATATTATGTGCCATGATCATTAAAAAATTAATAAAAAATAAATAATTTATCAAAAAACTATAAAAAAAATATTTTACACTACAACCATGTTTCGGACATCTTTGTAAAAAATATTTAAAAAATATTACATTTTGAAAATATTATGACGAGGAGAAATCGAGCACTCAATAAAATTTCTATACATAAAACATACACACTATGTATTTAGGCATTCAAAAAACCATTTTTTAAATTTTTTTAATTTGAAAAAAATATTAATATAATCTACACTTAAAATAACATATTTTATTAGTTTACACCATTTTCATATTTTATACGGTTAAGTCACTATTGACTATACAAATTGAAAAATGTGCACATTTTCATTTTTTGTTGTCCCCTTTCTACTAAAAAATGGGACACACTATTATGCTCCAACCCTCTAGGTATTGGATTGCTATATATAAGAGTCATAATTAATTCATATAATATCATATATACTTTATTCACTTTGCTTTCGCTCATACTTCTACCCTAATTCATATTTGGAGGAGTTAGGTCTAGAACCTTATCTTGAGGAAGCTTATCTTTAGGAAACTTGTCTTGGGAATGTTTTTGTAGATTCAATAGGAGGATTTATTAGGATTTCCTAGGTATTTTACCAATGATTTGAAGTCTTCAACCTAAAACATCTTCTACAAAGCTCCATTCGAGCCAAGGGAAGATTGATGCTCAACGGGTCCACTCGAAGGTAAGTATATTTTAATCCTATTTTATTTATTAATTAGTAGATTAGATGGTTATATGCTTATTGAATGAATGTATGTGTATCCTTTTCTAGGTTATCTCTACACCTAATACTAGTGTGGGTATAGGATAGCATAGACTTGCTATATTCCATTTTAGGTTGCCTAGACCCCCATTCACTTGACCATGGCACTTTACCAATTATGACCATTCTAACCCTTTAATCCCTTTAGTTAGCTTACTTTATTTTCACACTTAAAACCATTTAATCTAATTTCATATTACCTATATATGAGGCCTAGTGGGAGATATTCTCTTGTGCCATACGTGTTAAGCATATTTTTGACACCCCTTTTTTTGAAAATTTGAGTATACTTATATACAATATGCCATATTGACAACTTAATGTGATGACATCTAAAACCTCTTATAGGGGTCCTAGTCAATTGCTTTCATTTTAAATATGCATTTTTATGTCAAATAGTATGATGATTATTGCATTTATTGAAATTTTTATTTTAATGTTATAAAGTGGTTTCGAAAGCATGAGATTTTCCAATGAGATTCATTCAATATTTATATATACTCAAAATACAAAGTGGCAATGGTTCTTGGTGTGATAATGATAGTTATAAGCCTAGACTTGCCTATTTTCACTTTTGTTCATCATGATTAATGTATTGGATAAGAAGATATTGTCCTTTCTATTTGCATTGATCAAAGTGTTCTACAATCTAAGGTATTTTGAAATAACAACTATATCATGCTAATGATATAGTAAATTATATTTGAAAATATAAGATTCTTTTAAATCTTTATCCATACTCTTAAACATTTAAAATGCTAAAGTTTCAAATGCTGCTTCAAGGGATAAGGTGATCATTATAAGCATTATGAGTTTGGTGATTTAAGTAATCAAAGAGTTATTTGACTATATAGTAAACCCGAGTTCTAAAATCGAAGTTAATTTCACTAGAGCTAAGTGGCAGTGCTACCATGGATTTAATGCAACTTGATGAGAATTTTGGGGTGAAAATTTTATTGGGATCTATTGCGTGCTTGGAGGTGATATTGCATTAAATCCTTACGTACTTGCATCGGTCTATGAGGTACTGGTGGGATGGTTGGAGACCGTTTAGAGATAACTAGTTTGGTAATGATGTTTTATATTTTGATGGAAACACTAAATTAGCCGGTGGCAGATTAGATATCAAATGATAATTGAACACGTAGATTGAAATGGTTAATGCAAGCTCGGGTCATACAAGAAGTTTTTTTTTTGCATTTTGGAATTTATTTTTTGCAAAGATTTTAAGCGAAAGCGAAGCTCTACAAACAAGATGAGGAAAAGGAGGAAGATAGAAGATAAATATATGATATATCTGGTTCATTTACAGGTACTTGGTATGTTGATTATATTCTCACACGAATATTTCATTTTTTTTAAGCTCGAATGAAATGTCAAGTATACATTCTTATTTTTGTTTTCATGGCAATAGTTGAGGATTTTGTGAAGCCTGAGTTGTCTGAATTTGTTTTCAAAAGGTTAAGGTGATTATGGAACTTTGAGGTCTACATGTAGAGGATTTGTGTCATTTAGTTCGGAAATATTTTAAATTCTACAAGGTTTTGGTTTCTGGGTTAATGGTTTCTATACAGTTGATAGTGTTTTGATGGTTGGATCATTTATTATCTGTAAGTATGAATATATATTTCTATTTGATATCATTTAGCTTGACATTATGAGGAAAAAGTGAGATATGGATTTGTGACTTTGTCTCAAATAATGATATAGTTTCGTTTGAAAGTGGCTTTTGGTTTCATATAAATTTTTGCATGAAGAATATTATTTACTCAGTTGAACGATTTAGAAGTTTGGAGTTTCTTCCAAATAATTTATGGGTATTAGATTTTTTTTTCTTGAGGCAAGTTTTTGAAAATTTTGTTTGTCATGGAATGTGAAGTGGGTAAATACAGTTGGGCCATGGTAGTAAATGATGAATTAATGATGGGTTTACATTTGATATTGAAAATTGGTTGAAATTTATTTTGTTGTGCAAAATTTGTGATTTAATTACTTACAAAGATTTTTATGTTAAATTTGATGGTCAAATAATTGTTGTTGCATACAAAAATTACACTGTATGATGGCCATTTGAATGTCAAATTTAACTTAAATATTACTGTACTCATCATATTTTTATCTTTCAATTCCTTCAGTCTCAAATATTATTTGAGGAAAGGATGGGTATTAAATTCATGAATTTGGATGCATGGTAGCAACATAATATTTCGGCAACATATTTCATTTTGATTATATATTTTTTTACTGAATTACATGGAAATGCATATGGAATTAATGTTTAGTATTAATTTTATTTAATGTTATGGTCATTATGATTGTTTCGGATGTTTGAGTGTTGATTTTAAATGCTTGAAATGTCTTAAGTGCCCCTGCCCATTTAGAGTTGGATTTGATCTATTATTATTTAAATTTGATTTTAAGACTTAGTTAAATTTTTGAATCTAAAATTAAGTTATAACATTTAATTAATTAAATTTTAAGAGGTAATGTTAACAAATAACTAACTAAAGTTAGTTATAACTTATTTTCTTAATTATTTCTTGAGAAGATTGTTTAAAAGGAGATTAAGGTTACATTACAAATGGGAGGGCGGGGGGGGGAGAGCCAGGCGGGAGCACATTATATAAATATTTTGAAAGACTCTGATTTGCTTTAATATTCATCATTATACTTTTTTTTATGCAACATCTCTGAGATAAAACAATTTTTACAAATAAACCAAAGACACATTCTTTGATGATTAAGTAATATGCTTAATCAGCGCAGGTATATCTAGGTTTCTTTTTTAGTTTTATAAACTGATTATCTAAAAGTTGCTAGGTTTAATATCTTATGATGATTGTAGATTTGTAGTCAAAAGAGTAGATTCCAGACTACTTTGTGTGAATACTGATGAATACTTTGCTTTGTGCAACACATTGTTGATCCATTTAGATTGTATTGGTTGTTCTATCAAATATTTTTATACCAAAATATCATTTCTTAATAAATGTCTTTTATCTTCACAAAGATGACTCTTTTTGAAGACTCGTAGATTAATCTTCTTTTCTTAGTTCTATTCAAGATTAAATTTTATTTTATGTTTGTTTAGATTCAAAATTTTGTATTAATTTATTATTTATTAGATTAAATTAATTTTTCTTGTTTAGATTTAAAACTATTATTAATTTTTAGTTTATTTTGACTTAGTTTTATTTTTTTCTTATCAATTATTTATTTGATTTTATTTTATTTAGTCTTCTTTTCTATTTTATTCAATTGTTCTAGTCTTAGTTTATTTGTACTTTCTTTATATATTAATCGTGTCATAACTATAGATTTATAACCTATTAACTATAGTCTTAAATCTTAATTAATTTTAACTTTTAGATTAGTGTTATGTCTATTTCTGTTTAGTTATTTTTTGCTTCGTTGTTTTAGATTAGATTTGTGTTAGTATTGGTTAGTTTTATTAGTTTTTTTTTTCTTGTTTTCATGTTTTGTTGGCTTTTTTACCTTCATCCTTGTTATGTTGGAATGCATATGAGATACAACTTTCATCACATATGAATATTATTTCCTTTTAGGGATTGTCCAATTTATAGGTTCTTCTCTATCGAATATGTCAGATAAAAATTATAAATCAAATTTAAGATTGATAAAATAGTATTATAGAACAGTGATTAGCATATTTGATTTGAGTATTGTTTATAAGTATATCATTCTTGACATGATTAATAGTAATGTTAGAATTGATTAATTTATATAAAATTTATTTAGATTTATTATTGAACATATTAATCCATAAAACATAAAAAAACCCTTCTACACATTTTTGAAATCACTTCTCATTTTTTAGACCCTTACAATTAGACTAGTATGATTCCACTTTAACCTTCATGATAGATGAAAGAGTTGATTCATTGGTGTGATAATTTTGATCATTAAAAATATGCTTAGGATTTGGAACTCTTTTATCTTGTCCTTGTGTTATAAACAACCCTATTGTTAGATCCCTTTTAATCATTGGTCACTACCCAAAACACTAAGTTTGTGCAGACTCTATTCAGTTGATCTTCATGTGAGTCTAGGTTTATTAAGATAGGATAGGTGTAAGTTAATCATAACCCATGCATACATTCTGATGAACCTGATGTGAATCATATCCCACCTTTATTTGGATAAAATTCATGTTTTTATTTCTAGATTATTAGCTAACAAACTTTCAAGCCTTCAGCAAACTGTATCGATCAATCTAATATAGTCTAATTTCTAATGGCCAAAGGTATCGAACAGTCTAATATAATTATATGTATTATCAATTTCATCGACTAGGTTGATACAGTTTATTCTTCCTGGCATCCATTAGTGTCACATTTTTTCAAAACTATGTCATCTAACTTGATATAATTTTTGTTTAGCATCTTTAACCAACTATATCGAACAACTCGATACCATCTATCTTATTTTGATCAAACTTATTTTACATTAATTTTTAAATCTTATTCATCATGTTTCTATAATATATGACTATCATTTTAGGTAACTCTTCATGGTACAATTATACTACACCTTTTCCCATGGCCAAGGATCTTAATGATACTCTCCCCACTTTTAATAACACATCTAGTGAGAGTGAATATTATCAATATGGTCCTCCCATTTTTTATGATCCTTATGACCCCAATGATGACACTTATATTTGGATTAAAAATTATCCTCCCATTTTTTAAGATCCCTATGAGGATCCTAATGATATCGCCTTTGATACCTATAGCATTAGTGATGATCTCAATGATGATATTTCCACTTATGATGATACATGTTATAGCCAACATGCCCCTTTTCTTTGAAATGGGGGACACCTCTAAAAATTTCATGAACCAGAGCTTTAGGGTCCTTCCTTTTGGTCTCATCATAAATACCTACTCAAATCCTTGAAATATACATTGCTTTTATTTCCCAGGCAATAAGATGCTTCATTTATTATTTTTTTATGACTAAGGAGTGTTTATTATTTTTATGAACTCATAACATGAATGGTTTAGGTTGGATTTTGCCTAAATCTCCCAAAGTGTAGTCCCCTTCCTGAAGCAAAAAACATATTTCCCTCCATGACAAATCAAGATCTCCTTAATTGACAAGTAAGTTTTAATCTATCATATTCCTTTTATTTTCTTACTTAATCATTTTGTGAATTTCAAATAGCCTAGCCAAATGAGAAGGTAACACATCACCATTAGTTAGATCAATTAGTACCCTAGGCTTATCAAATATGTCAGAGTTTGGGAGAGTCTAACAAAATGAGAAGGTGCCATGTTTCCAAGTGTTAGATTGACTAGTCCCCTGGACCTATCAGAGATGTTAGAGCCTAGGAAATCCCAGCCAAATAATAAGGTGCCACATCACTAAGTTTCATAGTGGCCACTCCCCTAGACCTATTAGGGATATTAAAGCCCATGAGAGCTTGGTCAAATGTGAAGGCATCAAATCTCCAAGTGTTAGATCATTTAGTCCCCCAAATCTATCAGAGATGTCTAAGCCTAAGAGAGCCCAACAAAATGGGAAGGTACCACATCACCACTAGTCAGAGTGACTAATCACTTAGACCTGTCAGAGATGTCAAAGCTTTGGAGATCTTGCTCAAATGGAAATGTTCCACATTACCTAGTATGTCGATGGACTAACAACCACCTAAGTCCTTAGTAAAATCAATTTAAATTATATATGAAACTTAAAAACCAATAAAGATGTGCCATGTGTCCTTAGGTGACACATCATCTACCTTAGAGGAATGATGTGGAGTAAGGAGCCATGCCTAGGTGTCAATCATTATTGGGAATACTAATGAGAAAACAACACATGTTAAAACTAAGAATTAGCTTAGAAGCCTCTAAGAGATGTGATAATGTGACTACCATGCATTGGGTATTAAAAAAATGAGAAGTTTGACCAAATTAGATAGTCTTAAAACATCCCATCACAATTTCTATATACGCCTGGTGATGGAGGATCATGAGCTCCAAATTCAATCTTGGATTTAGAAATAAAGAGAGAAAATTCAGCCACAAACTCAAATTTAAATTTGCAACAAGTGATCTAACAAATACTATTAATATGGGGTTTTGTATGCATGCACTTAAAAATTCTAAGAAAATATCACTAATGGTTACCATTTATACCTTCGAATAAATATCTAACTATATGTTTCAAAATTCCACATATCCCATGTATCTCATTGATTATACACTCAAATCTTCCAAATTTTCCCTCCATCCTATTCTAATATTTGCTTCATCTTCAAACCCAAAGGTATAACCTAAATACAAGGACACCACATTTTTGGATGGATTGAATAAGTTCAAGCATTACAAATATATATTTAAAGTGGTCAAGAAAATCCTTAAATATTTAAGCTCAGATGACGACCAATAGGTAGAGTATGAGGATGCCCTCAGGTCTTATAAGAAGTGTGGACTCCACATAGTTGCTATAAAACTAGAGGTATTTCCTTATGCCAACCTGCTGAGTGACATCCTCCACAATGCCATCTACATACAAGGTAGGGTCAATAAATGGGTGTGTTTGCCCAACTTTTAGAATTAGGTTATCAATATCTCTGGGAATGACTTCAAGGCTTACTACTCCCTCTTGGACTTCACTTTTTCCTATGATATATTGGTGGTAATGATCTAGATGGGGACTTACCAAATATATGATGTCCTCTATGATTGGGCTGAGAACCTAGATTATAAATCGGTTAATAAGGAGGACATCAATGATTATACATTCCATACCTTCTAGGAGGAGGTCTGAGTAAGCATGATCCTACTGGACCAGTTATTCTGGGGGAAAGACTACCAACACATCAATGAGTTGTGGGTGTTTCTCCTTCACATGATCCTGACACACTTAGATGTCCCAGACATATAGGGATTGATCAAATTTAAGTTGGTCCACACAATCACATATGATCGAGTTGGGGGTAACTTATACATGATGAGCTACCTGCTAGACATAGTCTACAAGACACTCTCATTTGATCTTTTGGCCTTTCCTTCATGGGTTCTCAAGCACTTGGTAGTCTACGTGGCCTTTTAAAAACACTAAATTGACCATTTACACCATCACATATAGGACATTTATGATCAATTATACCTGGTGGTCTACTAAACCATCAATAAAGCTCTGATGTCCTAGCTATCAAAGGCAATTTGGGATTTTATCATATCCATTAAGGACTACTAACTATACAAGGATGGAAATGTGATCCAAATCGATGGTTTCCTTATGGACCCTCTCTACCTATCATATTATGTCCTTGGCTACCTAACATAAAAAGATATCACCTATCAATTATGGAAGGCATCTTCAAGTTTTGCATTCAACATTAGTATAAGGCATGCCCACATCTCCCAATCACCATATGGTACCACATCAACAAGACTTTCCCCTCAATATGGAATATAATGGATGAGAAAGACTCCATCCTTTTAAAGTGAAAAATTCATGAATGGGATGCTAAAGGGGTAATCTAAACTTATTTGATTAACATTAATTGTGGTCATTAGGCCAAAAATGATGATGATCTTTACCTAAATATCATCGACAACCAAGAAGTGCTATCTTGGATAGTAGACAAGAAGAAAAATATGGGAAAGAAGGATCAAAAAGGCCTTTTCATACCTCCTCTAGCACTTGTTCAGTATACATAAGACCCAACTCCAATATCTCTAACCATCTCCTAGAGGATCCTACAAGGAATCTTGCCACCTTTTCCTCCTTGAGCTCCTTTTCCATCTCTTCCTCTACCAACAACTCCTACTCCTCATGCTTTAGCTCCTCTTGTATCTCCTCTAATTGATCCTCATGTTTTTATTCCTCTAATTTTACTTCCCCTCATGATTTATATCATCCATCACCTCCTCCAATAGCTCTATTAATTATGCCATGGCATAGCTATCCCTAGACTACATAATACTAGGTAGCCTTCGTGTATCTCACTCAGGCACTGGCACCTCAACCTCAGGTCGCATAGACCCTGAGGTTTAATGTGGCTAATAACCTAAGAAAAAGCATGGAGTGAGGCATCTAATAGGAACCTATTTAGGGTCACCCTCTCACACCTCCATCTCTCCCCATTTATCTTCCATCCTTCAACTCTCACCACTTTTCAACTCCCTATTCCATCATCCGCTAGTTATGTTCCACCCCCACAAATTTCCCACATGGTACCTCTTATGTTTCCCATTACTCCCCCTCCATATTTTTCCCAAGTATCTTTGATGTCGATCCTTCTGAGTGTCCTTGCTTCCTTTTTCTATTTTATTCCTTCCATCTCACAACCTAGAGTCCTTTCAATGCCTCCCTTGGATGTACCTTTAGAAATAGGTATGACTACAGCTTTCAAGACCATACCAATTCTAATAAGGGATGCTCCTAGTGACTAATTCAACTATTTTGGTGCTTCCATCAACAACTCCAAGTCCTCCACCTTCAACTCCCATGGCCCCTAACATCTTGGTCAGAGCATCCATTACAACATCTAGAACCAACCCGAGAAAGAGGTCAAAGAAGAAACAAAAGGTGATCCATACTCTAGCTTTAGTCTAAAGTCCTTGTGCTCTAAATCCACCTCATGTATAGGCCTCAATATCTTCTTCAACCCTAGTAGCAACATCTCAATGTCCAGCTCTTCAACCCCCTCTATCCATTACCCAAGGCTCTATGGGACTCACCTTCAACTAACCGATTTCTTCCCTATTATTCCATGACCCATTTCCAAATGAAATTTTATATCATTTAAACTTGAATTAGGAGTAATGGTGGTCATAAATGTTATCATGGGCTTCCCCTTTTGTTTTCCTTCCTTTCATTCTTATTCCCCTCTACCTCCACTCATTACCTCTTTCACTCCTCCCACTTCCTCTTTCTCCCCTCCACCTCATCCTTTACCCTTGACCATAATTTTATCCACACCTCTTACACCCCTCATAAATTGAGGGATGGTTTTAAAGCCATAGGTAACCCAGATGATTGTCTAGAGTGACCTAAATGTGTAGTAGAATTTTGACTAAGACTCTGGGAGCATGAAGAGAACACTCACAATGAGGTTTGTCTAGGAGGAGAACCTGATGGTATGGCAAACCCACCAAGATTTATTCTACCTCACAAAGATGAGAATGTCCAGATGAGAGGATGATCGAGAACCCATTGTCTATCCTGTGAGCTACCCATGATATGTCTAAGAAGCACTTCAAGGACATGCAAAGCCAAGTTTGCACTCTATAAGCCTAAGTGAAGAACACTTTTCTAGTTGTGTTAATTGGGTAGGTCAAGGATGCCCTCCTACTACTTTTCTCAATCCTTGGGAAAGTAGTGGAGACTTTGGTTGAGACCAGTGTACTTATCCAATGGATTCAAACCTACATGGAAAGGATAATAGAGATCAATAGAAAATATTGGAAGCTTCAAATGGTGGTTAATAAAGGAATGTTCCCAAATTTTAAACTTATGTTGACCTTAGATTTTGTGGTTATACCAAATATATGTCAGGAGTATGAGAGCTATAATGGAAGAGTGGTTGGCCCTATACTATAATAGGACCCTTCTAAAAAGGCAAGAAGAATATATTGACCTAATTCAAAAAGGTCAATATCTCCATGTTATTCCACCTAAATGAAACCTTTTTGGACCAAGGGGAATTCAAAGTCCACCTGGTCTAATTCTATAGACATCCAATTCTGGACACAATTGACTTCTCACTAAACTTTAGACTAATTCCTACCAAACATTGTAAATTAAGACTAAGAATCATTGAATGTCCTAGTTTTGGCCATACATCATTCATCAATGCTGAAAATCATGTTGAGGCATCCCTATTTTGGGTATTCTACTGTATGTAATAATAATCTCTTATGAGTTCATCTCTAATCACCTTACAACATAAAAACTATCAGTTTGGCCTATGGACCCATTAAGTGGAGCACTTGATAATTTCTTGAAAGAGCTAAAATACTAATCAAAATGAATCATCTAATTAAACCAAATTAAATACTTAGTTGTATTATCTATTTGTAATTATTAATATCTAAAAATGAAAATTTTGGACATAAAAATATAGTCTTTTCATCATTGACTTTATGAGTTTTCAAGCTCTTCAAAACTATCTCAAAATATTTAATTTGAGGTCCATGCTTAATAATTTAAAATCATAATTACACGATAAATTTTAATTCAACTAGAGTTAGCCTCAACTCACATAGGGTTATTTTGAACCCATTTCCTCAACCGTAACTCAGCTTGGATGAGAGTTAACTTTTGAGGCTATAAATACAAGGCCATACCTATTGATTTATAATCTCTCTTGGTGTAAATTTAATATGCCTAAATGTCTTCAAATATCTTATTGAGAATTATTTATGTTGTTGAGAAGTGTTGTCATTGATGTCAAGGTTATTTTTGTTGATGTCAATGTTGATGTCATTGATTTCAAGATGCATGGTGTGCCGGGTATAAGTTTGTATGCCTGATATGAAGACTCAGCATAGAACTCAGTGAGCTATGAAAAACTTTAGTCAAGTTTTGAAGATATACTAGGGAACTTTGAATATTTTCTATTAAAGCTCTGAATATCCACCCAGATAGATCTAAAAACATTTTGAAGAAGCTTCAACTATGCCCAACTATACATTACATATTAATATAACAACTCCAAAGATATCTATTGTACATGTATAGATTTTTCCTCTTTAGATATCTTATTTTAGACATTAATTTTCATAGTAATAGTCTAAAATGATCTAATAATATTTATCTATTGAGAGATAATTTTAAGGCAACCCTATGATTCTTCTAAGGTTGATCTCAAGTTTTAGGTCAAATTAAGCATGTTTTCAATTATTAGTCTTTGAATATAAGGTGTCTTGAGAAGCATAGTCATATCGTGACCATGTACATGAAGAGCATAAACAACTATGTGTAGAGGTATAATATTTTCTAATGATCATGAAATGCATGTGAACAAGGTGTATAAGCATCAAAAAATGTTTCAATGTCAGTTGTCAAGCTTCAAGTGCTTGATAAGTCTAGTCATGACATTGGTCATGGCATGAAGAAACCTTGTGATAAGGTTTGAGCTTGGTGGCCTAGTGAGATGAATGCATATAGAGGAATAAGAGATAGTTTTAGCATACTTATGAGGCTTTGGATTACTCCAGTGAGTCTCAAGGTAAGCATGCATGGGTTAAGACCTACAGACCTAGTATGCAACTAGACCACTTCTAGACCTTGCTTGTCCTAATGAGGAATCATAAACTATTAATAAGACACATGAATAATTTTTATAGTGTTTGAGCACAAGATAGGTTATTTTATTTTGTATATGAGGTGTTGAGATCTTGGATAGTGGTTAAAAGGTTAGCTTCAAAGACCTATTATGACTTATAGGTCACAGGCTTAGAGAGCAAAGAGAGAGATGGTGGCTAAATGGGGTATCAAGATTAGTTTCCAAGGAAAGTGTGAGTATGTGAGCATTGAAAAATTTGATTCAATTTTTTTAAGCATGTGCATGAAGTTTCACATCAAATATTTAAGGTTATATCATGAAAAGTGTTTTAAGATCTCTTGAGTGCATAGAATGAAGAGTTGTCTACCCAAGAAGGTGTTTCAAGTGTTAATTGGCATGTTAAGCATATTCATGAGGACATAATATTTTAATGGTATATGGGGAAGGATTATATCTCAAATTTCCATTCATTGGTTTCTGGAATGAGTGGTTGAGCTTTATGAATGATCGTTAAGACTAGAAGATGGTTTAAACCCTCAAAAACCCATAATAGTGATCTGATATAAAATATTTTATTATAATGTTATCATAATGGATCAAGGTGGAGAATTAAGTGATTAAATAATGTATCCAACTCTCTTATTCACCTCTAGGTGTGATTGATTTCTCCCGTGAGTGTGCAAACCCTACAAGAAAGTGCTTATTTCTAAGAAATTTATTGTAGAAGTTAGATTTGACCAAGTCAAAGTTGCTAAATAGATGAAGGTTAAATATTAATAATTGTTTAAATTTAAATGGTGTTTTTTGATCAATTTTCATACCTCAAGTGTGATAAACTATTCAGACAATTTGACCTATCACTAACAGACTTAATGGTGCAAACAGTGAGAAAACCAAGTAAAAGTGAGAACTTGATTGGGGATGTATTGTCATGGATTAGGGATGAATCTAAGTGAATGAAGATGTTATTAAATATTTATAATACATGTTCATGTTGGATATAATTTTTTGATGTCATTGGATAGGATGAAAATGTTGTTCATAAGATGACATGTCCAATGCAGATAAAATAGTGAAGGTGTGAGGTTGTGAGATTGGTCTTGAAGACCAATATTTCCATATGACCATGTTTTTTATATATTTTATATTGGTATAATGATATTATAATATGAATATAAATTAATTATAAATCTCTTAAAGTGACTAAACATGTGTTGAAGGTCATTATCACCATGACTAGTCTTCAAGGTAAACTGGGAGTTTTGAGTAAGTTGCAACAATAGGTTTGAATATCTCTGTCATGAGTTTATATATATAATTAACATAATTATTTTATTTGGGACTTGAATTTTATATCAATAATTTTTAAAATCTTTAATCTTAGTGTAATATTTTGGAACATTAAATCCAAAAATGGCTTGGTTCGCTGAGTAAAGAATATGAGAGAGAAGGTCAACAGATTGGTCTATAAGACCAATAGTTTCCCTTAGATCTTATGATATATTTATTTTATAGTATTATAAGGATGTTATAATATAATTTTCATACATTGAAATCCCTTTATTATATTCAATCAGGTATCATACTTTCATGTTTCCTTGATTGTGTTTTGAGGCTAGTTGGCAGTTTTAAGTGGGCTACTTGAAGAGAAGAGTTTGAGCTTGTATACCCTGAGTTGAAGCATATTATAAATTTTTTAATGACCCTAAATTCATGAGTTTTTTTTATATGTAATTTTTTTCCATGTTTGTTGGTAAAAATTTTATTTTTACTTCAATTGTTCAAGATGAACTTTCTAAGTATGCACAGGACTAATATGAACAATATTATTGGTGTGCTTAAAGTAATGGTTTGATATAAAAATTATCATGGAATAAATATGAACCTATATGGGGTATATTTTAATGGAATAGATTTGTTTCTATTATATGAAGTGTTCTAATGTGTTCCAAGTAAGATCAAATAGTAGTGTGTGTTAAGTAGGACTAATGGGATGAGGTCTCCATGAGACCTAAAAGAGAGATAATATCTAATTGAAGTGGTTCAGACCTAAAGGGACTCAAATAAATTTTAATCCATGTCTATGAGATGGCTTAAGATCCATTCCATATCTGTCTTAATAATATAATAATATTTGGCTGACTAAGAAGGATATGATCAAGTGCCTTGTATAAATACTAGGCAATTTTAGGCCTGTTTGAAGAGAATAAGAGAATAATGTATGTAATCAAATAAAATAACATAAAAATGAGTATAATTAGGTCACGTGTACCATAATATAGGTGTTATTAATATCTAACAATTTTTTTGAATATGAAGATTAAGTTCATATGACCTAATCAAGTCAAGAAGAGGGCTAGTTAAGCGAAAAAGGCTAAAGACTAGTTTGATAGGGATATAGTGTGTGAAGAGATGAGAATGAAGATAATAATATGTTATATGATCAAAAATTTATTCTAAATTTTATCAAGTGTTTCAGATGTCTGATTTGGTGTTGAGTCATTTAGGGGGTTGTTGCCTCTTTGAAACTTGGTGATTGTTAAAGCCTAACTGAGTTGGTGATTAGCTAGTGGGGGTTGGTGTTCCATGTAAAGTGGGTGCCTAACTAAATCTAGTGTTTTTATTATAGTAATTTATTCCATTTATATAATTATTGGGTTTAATTTCCTTTGAGTTTTTCCCACATATATAATGTTTTCATATGTTTCATACTCTTGTGGATTAGTGCTTATACTTGCTAAGATGTTCATGATTGTTTAAATGAATGATGATTTCTTAATTAAGATTGTTAAATAAAGTCTTTGAATATTGATTCACCCCCCCCCCCAATATCATTCATTTACCTTCCAATAATTGGTATCATAGCATGGTCCTGTGAAGTAGGTCTAAAACCTAAAGGAGATTGTAGAAGTAAGGATGGTTAGTCAGCAAGCTCAAGGTGATTTCTCTACCAGTAAGGATTCATTATTAAATGGCTCTAATTATGCCTTTTATAATGTTAGAATGAATATATGTTTTATGTCTCAAGTTCATGATATCTATCAGTCAATTTTGGATGGCTATAGTGATCCTCTTATTCCACCAATTGATACAGCAGGTAAGAAATCTAGTAAAAATAACTCCAAGGAAATGAATGACATTATTTTTGGCCTATCATAGGTAGATATTGTGAAGATAATTCACTTTTAATAAGCTAAATATATATGGGAAAAATTTTAATATTATCTATGAAGGAGACACCAAGGTGAAGATGGTCAAGTTACAAACCCATCAAAGATAGTTTGAAATCCTGAATATGAATAAAGATGAAACCATTGTACATTATCTATTAAAGGTTGATAAAGTTGCCAATGTCATTATAATATTGTGAGAATAAGTTAAATAATATACTATTGTTCAAAAGGTGTTGAGATCATGAACTCCTAATTTTAACTCTAAGGTGTCTACAGTAGAAGAGATGCAAGATTTGGACAAGCCAAAGATGGATGGGTTTCATGGCATTTTGATAGCCTATGAGATGAAAACTAATGAAAGAAGACCTCCCAAAAAGGAAACATCTTTCAAAGTTGAGAAGAAGTCAAAAGATAAGAAGGTCAAAGAGGAAGAATCCTAAGATATTGATGGTGATCAATTAATAGCCATGTTTACAAGGAAGTTGAGGTTTGGATTCGTTAAATACAAAGGTAAGTTTCCCTTTAAATGTTTCAACTATGGAAAGATTGGTCACTTTGCATCCAAGTGTCCTAACAAGGATAAATATGAGCATGATGAAGAACATGATGAACATCATAATAAGACCTATAAGCCTAATAAAAATAATAGAAGCTTATACACTAAAGAATATAACTCTTCTGATGTAAGTTACTCAAGTAAAATTGATAGTGATGGTGGCAATAATGAACCTAAACATGACAATATTGAAACGTTCTTCATGGCCATGGAATTAGACAATGACGGTTGTTAAATTTGGAAAGGCCTTATGGCTGATGTATAATTAAATGAAGAAGAAGCAGAAGTAAATCTTGAGTCAAAATTGGTAAGTGCCTTAGAGGATTTGAAGTTTCAAAGAAGAAAGAATCACAAATTAAGATCACTAGTTTATGACTATGATGAGCATATTGGCTTGTTTGAGGAGAGATTGAGTAACACCTCCAATGAGTATAATGATATCAGTTATCTTGTTGAGGCACAAATAGAGATAGTCAATACAAACTTGAAGGCTAAAGAGAAAGAATGCATCAAGTATGAAATTAAAATAGAATCCTTGAAAACTAAATTAGATCAAGAATCTATAAAGGTGAAGAGATTTGTGAAATTTGAAAACATCATTGAGGCTCTAAATGATATCTTGAGTAGTAAAAATTTTACAAGTGACAAGACAGGTATTAGTTTTAAATAATACCTAAAGGAGGAATCTCTAGTCAAGGATAAGACTATTGAAGACAAAAAGGTCAACATTAAAATACCTATCAAAAAACCTAATGCTATAAGGTCTGCTAGTTCTTTCAATGGTTACTATTTTTTATACAGTCAGTTTGGTCATAGAGCAAGAGAATGTATAAGACCTTCCAATAATGAGTACTCATGGAACTATAGAAGGAATCACAATTCACATTAGTCAACTGGAATGTATAAGGTGGTTTGTTACAACTATCATAATGTATCATACACATTGCAAGATTATATACTAATAGAGTTAGAAGGTCATCAAGTTAAAATAGGAAGTTTGAATCCCCTAAGGTGTAAGAAATAAGTAAAATGAACGTATGAAAACCAAAGATAATGAAGATGAATCATGATTAGTTTACAAACTCAAGTGGATTGCTTGATGTGATAGATCATGCTTTAGATGTGAAATCAATTTAGGAATGCCTATTGTTAGCCCACATTGATAATCAAATGGGGTATGAAGAGAGCACGCATTTAATGTCAATTAGTCTTAAAAGGTTATTGAAGTAAATTCAATCTTGTGAGAGTTTGGAGATATAGGATCTCCAGAATTTGCATTGTTCAAGTGCCCTATGGAAGGGGTAACTTCATTAGGCTTCATGGAAACACTCATTAGTAAGTGGAAGCATGGTGGATGCTTGTTTTGGCCAATAGTTGTGGGGATATGGGAGCTTGTGGGGTGGAATCAAGAACTTTGTTGCTTCTTAACAAAATATGGAATTTTTGTTGAATATTTTCTCAAAATAATTCACTAAACTTTTCATCTCATGTTTTTCTAATGAATTCCTATAGACAATTAATTTATATCATTCATCTAACTATAAGGATTAAAATTTTGTAACTCATTGTGCTGGGGAATATTTTGACTTGCATGCATTTAAATATTTAATGTCATATATCTCAAAAAGGAGATTTTTTTGTCAATTTTATTTCTTGTGTCTCCTGTTTTATATTTATCCATAAAAAGATGTTACTTGCATTTGGTTCATGATCAGTTTTATCTTGTTTTACATGTTTTCTTTCATTTCTTTCAGGGAATTAATACGATTAAGCATATGTAATAATAAGTGTTAAATTATGTTATCCAATTAAGTTCCTGAGTTATAAACTCCCATTCAGATTCATTACAACCTTTAAGGAAACTAGTTCATCAAGCATGTGTTTATAAAACATATGCAAGGTGGTCCTTAAAATGTGGTAAATAGTTTCCCAGCTATGGTCAATAAGAAAACGATCAAACTTAAAATATCTATTTAATGCTACAAATCTAATAAATATCTATCTCCATTAGGTATTCTAGGCCCAAGTTATAAGGTTAGTCATTGTTTGTTCAAACACAAATTCTTCCATGCATGAGTATTATGGAAAAAACACTCTCAACATTGGCACCCGCAATGTTTTGTGTCTTCACTAATATTTAAAATGGATGGGAACATGGGATGGGAACTTAATCACAAGTTTTGAAATACTTATATTAATCTTTTAAGTTACAAGGTATAAGTATGGTTATGGTTATGGGTTAAAATTTTATAATATAGAAATCACCATTTTATTTATTTTAAAAATAAATGCAATCAAGTTTAATTGTGGAGTCGAAATTGAGGAAACTTCTTTTTAAAATATTAGTACATACATCAGAATTATAATGTTGTCCGATTTGGGATCCTAGCCTTTCAAAAAAAAAAAAAAAAAACCTTAAAAAAAATCGAGAATTCATAAACATTTCTTGATAGATAAATTAGGAATAAAAGTCCAAACCTTTTATCCAAAGATGTCAGCAAAAATAGGAATTTTACATTAAAGGGAGAAGTATTATATTAATTTTTAACTTACACAAAAAAAATAAAGTATATGAATATGATCAAATTATCATACCAAATAATACTTGTAATTTAAGAGAAAGGATGATATTATGATGAGATAAAGTGGTTAAACACATGAAGGATTGAAGAGGTTGATCTCCTTGATGAATCAATAATCATACAATGCTTGGTACAAAATAAAGTATCTAAAAAGATTGGTAAGATCTAAGTGAGAAAATGAGATTCTGTTAATATGAGATCAATCTAATGATCATCTATACTAAACGAAATTATTTTAAAGAGAATTTTTTTGTGCATAAAAGACGTATTATTTATTAGGTTAGGTTAAACTCTCATCACCTATACGTTGAAAGATGGAGATAAAATACAAATTGAAAAGAGTATTTATGATTGCTCTGTAAATAAAGAAAATGAGAATCATGTGATGCTGCGATACTTTGTATAAATAATTGAAACACAACCACTCATTACAACATAAAGATTTGAGTAGTCTTCATAATTTATATAGTCTATTAACTAAATAAATACACACTTAATATTAAAAATATCTTAAAACACCATAAACAAATTTTGATAGAATACATTTGATATGTAGTAACAACATTGAATTAGAACATAAATTGAATTGTCAATTTGCTGCAGTCAAAATTCTTTCCTAACATTAAAAAGATTGTAAATTGGTGAGGGTGATAGTTTAGAGTCACGTAGGTATTCGGTACATGAAAATTATTTTTAAAATAAAATCAAATTTAATTTTTGTATGATTTTGAAAAATATTTTTTTTTAATTTTAATAATTTAATTTAAATATAAATTTACGTAACATTATAATTTATTATATATAATTCAAAATATAAACAAAACAATAAAAAATATAAAAAAAATAATAAAAAAACTAAATTAATGAAAACAGTAAGGTGTAGAAGCATTTGCGAATTTTCAAGAGTGAATTTTTCCAAATGCGTCTGTCAGATTTAACGGTAATAATTATACACAATTTTTCTGCTTAACAAGTCATATTCTTAGGTGTATTAGTGAGGATATGCATTATTTTTTTTATTGTTGTTATTTCATTTTTCACGATGGCAAATGGAATCGATCAAGCCTGGAATTTCAAATTTACCGTGCTTGTCGTTTCAAATTTTGTTCTCTCGCAGTTCTTTTAGGCTGCTGTTTGTTTACTACAATCAAAATTTTTTCCAAACATTCATTTTGCAAAATAAGTATGTGCGAAGACCATGAATTGAGTTGTCAATCTGTTGCAGTCAAAATTCCTTCCTAATATTAAAGGAGTTGTAAATTGGTGAGGATGATGGTTTAGAGTTACTTAGATATATATATTCTTTTTTTCTATTTTCTTATTATAATTTAGTCAGTATTGTTACGTTAAATTAAATTAGTCAACTTGTGAATGTAAGAGTAAAGTAGAAAGTGTTATTAAAAGTACATATATTATAATTATATTCATATTAAATTAAATATTTTTATTTCATTTCGCATAATAGACAATTTTGTCTACCATTTTTAAGTTTTTTAGTCTAGTTTTTCACAATTGATTTGTTTTATTCATAATGTATAATATAAAGATTTCAACTTATAAATATTGAAACCTATCAGAGCAATTTCATCTTGTCATCACTAAATTATTTATATGTAGCATTTAGGATGTTCGAACGGTGCACATCTATTCACCATTCACTACACAACCATCATAAAAAAAACCATACAAATAAGGTGGATAGTCGAATTTAGTCCCTAATTACGTCAATTCATGTGATCTCTTTTTATATATGGGTGTGTGGAGGGGTGGAGGGGGCAAAAAATATTATATATTATACATAATAAATTTTAAAATATGTAATTATATATTATTATATATAGATTATATATTATATTACTGTGTATATATATTATATATTATATAAATAAATAAATGAATGAAATGAATCAATGATTGAGGGAGGTAGCACATGATTAAAATTTAAGGGAAAATGGATTAATATTATGACACAATATAATTCACAGTTGGAAGAAATATGGGCAACTTGAAGGAGGTTGATTACATGTATTACAAGGGTGAGTAGGTAGTAACTAGCTATATATCAAACCATTGCTCTCCAAATGTAAAATTTTGAAGGGCAAATGGTTAACTCTCAAGGCAGATTAAATCTCACCTAATTGTATACATGCAATGGTTTGTTGAAGTTAAGAGAAGAGATCTTATTTATTTTAGTACAAAGATCTACATCATAGAAAAATCAATTCAATCAACTCTCAAAAATCTTAGCAACACATACATCCTAAAATTCATCCTATCAACATTATACACCCCCAAAATCATTATCCAAACAAAACGTAAAAGGTATTTCCATTCAGATAGAGGAAGTCAAACAAAACATCACTAAAGTTGAGACCACTTGTAAAATTTGTAAGATTAAAATAAAATCTTATCAATGCATTATTAGTTATCGAAGGTCGTAACTAACCCCATCCTTTTTTTTAAATGCAAATTTTATATGAACAACATTCATAGTATTGAGGTTTACAATAGAGGTCTAAATAAAAAAGAGTCAATATTGAAAACCCACTCAAGCCTTGCATCTCTTTCTTGGATGTGTTGAGGTGTGTACAGCTAGTCTCTATCTATAATATTAATTTTCAGTTACAAATTTTGTGCAATTTCTCAATCTTTGCCATCAACTTCAATTACAATATTAGTCTTCAATTAAAAATGTTTGTCATGTGGCCACCTCATTTTCTAGATATCTTTATTCTCATAAGTAAAAGATTTAAATTATTACATCGAATGTTTTTGAATAGTCAACAATATTTATACCACCTCCACAGGATAAATTTAATGGCTATATGATAGTATTTACATTTTTTCCTATAAAATACAATCAACTTTTTTGGTATATTGTATCGAATGTAAGGTGAAAAATTAAGCAGACTATTAAAAACTACAAAGGATTTATAATAAATATAATTATCTTTATATGTGAAACTGGCAAGTGTATGATGTCTAAAGTATATTACCTCAAATGATTATGGGATATCCTCAAATGGTCATGAGATTGTATTAGAGTGCTAAAAAGGTTAATGGTCCGCATTCATCAACTTCAAAATTTGTAACCAGCATTGCATCATATTGTCTTAGCATGTGGATTGCTTAAATCCACAAGCTAGAGAAGAATCTTAAATAAAATATTTTCTAAACAATGAATGGTTTCGATCAAATCTACTAGAATATCCTTGGTCAGAAAAGAGATGTCCTCTATATTTTTTAGAGGATTACCCATTTGCATTAGAGAATAATTCCCACAAAAATATAAACATATCAATGTCTACAACATGACAAACTCATTTTCCTTATATTTATCACATGGTGATCTCATTTTTTAAATATTCTCATTCTTATAAATAAGAGTTAAGTTATCCCACCAAGCACTTTTGTGCAAACCTAAGCTCCTCAAATAATAATTGACAATATTTAAACTTGAGTTAAAGGATAAATTTGATGGTTATATAATCATATTTATGTTTTTTTCTCATAAAATACAATCAACTTTTTCAACAGATTATATTGAATACAAGGTGAAATTTTAGATGGATCATCAAAATTTATAAAGATTTATAATAAATATTAATTGTCTTTATATATTAAATTTTAGATGAATTATTAAAATTTATAATAAATGTGAATTGTCTTTATATATTAAATTTTAGGTGGACCATTAAATTTTATAAATTTTTTAATAAATGTGAAGATGCATAAGGTATAGTACCTCAAATGAATGTGGAATCTCCTCGAATGATCATGGGACCAAATTAAAGTGCCAAAAAAATTAATGGTCCACAGTATCAGCTTCAAGATATATGACCAGCATTGCATCATACGATATTACCATGTGGATCATTTAAATCCATGAAACAATAAAGAATCTTATAGAAATTTTTTTGGTAAACAATGAATAGCTTCGATAAAATCTTGTATAAATTCAATGGCCATCTCCATCCATAAGCTAACTGGAGGCACAAAAATCAATGGTATGCATTCATCAGCTTCCAAATCTATGGCTAATGTTGCATCGTATGGTCTTAACATATTGGTTTTTTAAAAACATGAACTGATGAAGAATCTTAGAGAAATGTAAATATGTAATCAATGGATGGTCCCGATCAAATCTGTCAGAAAATTGAGAAAATCAAAAATCATCTCCCTGCTCATTTGCATACAAGAATAAAACCCTCCTAAAAAGTCATATTGATGTTCGTCATGTGGTGACCTCATTTGTTTTCCATATTTCCTTCAAGTAAGGAAAAACTTTGTGCTTGCGGAGTGAGAATTTCCACTTGATTTTTGAGAATTTCCACTCGATTTGTGAGAGGTCACACAATCAACTACTGACAATCATGATTTCATTTAGAGAAGTAACTGAAAATACTTCAATTTTGTTTATGGGATTACTTCAGATGATTAGTCGAGATGTATTCCTCATTATTGAATATGACTAGGCAGGAATTATATACATATTGGGGTTAAATTATTAGTTTTATTCCTTTCCAGAGTGTTAAATTTTATAGTCAATGTGCTCCCATTAGGCATAGAATTTATGACAATTATCCATTCAACATTGCCTTTAGAAATCTAGACAATTCGTATTTAAATAAGGAAACATCAAAGAAAGATTAATTATATGTTTATTATAATTTTTCTAATTGACTTAAATTATTACTTTTCATTCTATATTGTCTTCAGAAACATTTAACCATATTTTACAACAAAAATTTTAAATATGTTTTTATACCCAATTAAGATAACTCATGCAATCTTTTGGCATGCCCAAAAATGGGATAGGTATTTTCATGTCTATTTCCCCAGTTTTATAGTGGTTGGGAGATGATCCTTATCTCAAAAGTGATATATAAATTTTAGCTATCTGATTAGTTAAGAATCTACACTTCCTTTTTATCTAAAAATAGAAGAAATTGAAGACCCCAATTATATACACATGATATTTTACATCTTTATCATTTATTGATCTTTTTCTTATAGTGACTTTTTGAGTATTGATCTTGAGTGCACGCCTTCAAGGGTGCACCGGTAAATGGGTGGGAAGGCTTGTGATGCTTTATGATATATGTTACTACTATATCATAATTACATCTTTCTTATCATCAATCCAGATGCTTCAGATTGTCCTACCACTTACTTCCTTCTATTATATCTTATTTAGTTATGTCAGTTTACCTTATATCATATGGCATCGATCACGCTGATACCATCTATTTAGCACATTTTCCCTTCCTGTATTGTATATGCCAGTTCAATGTAGTTTTGAGTCTATCTTCTAACATATGTATTGTATCAGCTTCACCAACATTGTTATGTGTTGGTTGATTCCTTTCAAATGTATTAGCCTAGACAATACCATTAGTTTAGAGTTTGGGTTTGTTTTAGGGTCGACGCACATAAGTGAGTCCCACTTGATGACCAAGCCAAGGGAACTCATGAAACGTAAAGGGGGGTTCAAACAAAGCCCCTTTGTTCGAACGTGATTTGAACAAAACACCTTTATTTGAAGCACCCCCTGTACATTTGACCTATGGTTCAAACAAAACACCAAAAAAAGGTGTTTTATTTAAACCATGTTTGAAAAATGGGGCTTCATTCGAACCCCCTGCAACAAAAAATTCTCCTCCACTTGCTTAAGATCCGTAAGCTACACATTCATTTGCCTATTTGTTTTAAGACTATTCGGTCAAAGCCTGTTCATTTGAAGCATGTTCGATCAAACCCTATTCATTCAAAGTGTGTTTAATTGAT
This sequence comes from Torreya grandis, assembly GCA_037957365.1. Lineage (NCBI taxonomy): Eukaryota > Viridiplantae > Streptophyta > Pinopsida > Cupressales > Taxaceae > Torreya > Torreya grandis. Next base: position 2,091,378 of record JARHVA010002487.1, read on the forward strand.
CGAATCCTGGTGAATGTGAGTATTAGTCTGCATATTCTTCTAAACAAGGTTCATTCTGCATGTATTAATCTTGTTATTAAAGCTTCTGATTCGATCTACATTTTCTTCTAAATGATGGATGATGGATGTTCAAACCCTCCTCTATCCCTCTTGAAAAGATAATTCCCATAGCTTCTAGTGTGATCTGCATGATGGATGCCCATACCCTATTCAAATGATAATTATTCTATGTTTTGGAGGCTTGTGTGGACTAGTTTTGCATAGTTTCAAGATGATGTGCTTCGTGGTGGTAGTTTCCCAACATATCTTGACTTAACTTGGCCCATGCATCATGGGAGATATTTTACTTTATGGTTTTGATTGCTCTGCAGTTTTCAAGAGGTCAAATTTTTAGGGTTTATGCTTGTCGGTAATGATGAAGAGGTCAGATTTTTAGAGCTTGTGTTTGTGGGTATTGGGGATGGTTGTGGTTCTTTTCAAAGGGTGTCATATTTTTAGAGTTTGTGATTGATCCACCAAGGCCTTATTATTAAACCATTTTTTTCCTTTCAAACTATAATTCTAGTACTGTGTGATTTTCACTATTGTGAGGCATCCCCTTTGTATTGTGTTGCAACCTAAGGGAAGGCATTTTATTCCTTGATTCAACATGCTAATCTGGTTATATTTTTATCTTGTTGTACTCCTCTTTCTTAGCGTGTTCATTTTGGCACTTTTCATAAAAGGTGTTCTCTTTTAACGTATTAATTAAACTAATATGCCTGGTCATTTAAAATCCTTTTAGATTTTTTGAGAAGGCCTCTACTATGTTAAGATCTTGTCTTCCTTCCATTATTTCTGTAACTTTATTCTATCTTGGCTTGGAGTTCATTTCTTTCAACTTTGGCACTTCAACTTGGTAAGTGTTGTATCTATAAGGCATTTTTTATTGAACCACAAAGTGATTTATTTCTATTATTTAGTATTCAACTCTGACATTTCATGTAAAATTCCTTTGTAGCTATTACCTTTAGGGTCTCACTTGTCAAGTTTTATGTTTTTGTTCTATTCTTGTGTATGGTGTTTTGAACTAGGTGACAAGCATCTTAAATAGCACCTTTCTTCTTAAAGTCTTGAACATAGCCTTGAGGTTTATATTTTATAGTTTTGCCAACAACATTTTCATACATAATCACACACTTAGGTATGTATGTCTTGGGTATTTAGATTAGGGCAGGTAGTTTCCTTGCTCATGGGGCTATCATGTAAGACCTTGAGGGCTTTGAATATGACTTCATCCCTTTGATACTCTCCTTTCACATGTTCTTGGCATTGCCACTCTCTTTAGTTTGGCACCTTCACTTTCTAGGCAACCCATTCTTCTGACTCGTACTCTGACTACACCATTCTTCTATTTTGTGACTATATCCTCTTGAATGTTTCAATCTCATTCTTAGTGTTGACTTCCCCTTTATGCATTCTATTTTTTCCTTCAAGTTCCTTTTTTAACTTTATTATGTTCACTTATGCATTGTTTTATTGTAGTTTGTTAGTTACTTGTGGCACAATCTACATTAACAAATTTTTATCTCAGTGTATCATCTTGTTCTAATTTTTTTCTGTTATCTAACCTTGTACTACTTCACCATTTTATGCATTTTCTTCTGTGTATCATTTTATTTCATCTGGAATAAATGCTAGTAGTTTTTCTAAATTTAATGTGTTTTTTACACAGACTTGGAATGGAATGTCTCATTTCTAGCTATAACACTTTGTATAATTTTAATGACTATGCTCTTTATGAAATAGTAATGCCTTTATTATGTGTTATATTATTTTATCTCTTCTTTATATCTACTTTGGCTATATATTTTTTGGTAGCATCTACCTTTTGTATTCTTTATATTAAACCATCATTTACTATTATAAGGGTCTCTCTTGTCTTATAGAGTAGTATTATCACCCAAGGTGTGATATGATTTCATAGGTAAATTCATTGTATTGTGTTTAACTGCATATGAAAAATATTTAAATTAATACTCTGATGAAAAATATATAACCTACCACTGAGTTTAAATTATTAATCATATGATATATTGGATGTCGAAAAAGGAGATAATGAGATATTAAATTTTCATTTGGAATTACAATTCATAGTATGGCATATTGTGTGTGTCTTCTAGGATCAATTGAATAGGTAATTTTAGGCCCAACATTTTGAGTTTGTTTACAAAACCAATTATCAGAGAATAGATGGAACCCAATACTTGAAAAAATAAAATGAAAGATATTATTCTTAAATATTATTTTGATAAGGATTAAGAAGAAGATAAAAATATAATTTCTTTAATTATATTATAATCCTTAAACATACTCATTTAGCTAATTGCCTATGTTACTCCTACCATGATTGGGTTTAAGACTAGTTTAAGCTAAGTCAAGGATTAAACGATACCCACTACATATGATTAGACCCTTCAATCCCCTTAAAAATGGATCAATACCTTACAACATGCTTAAAAAACTTCCAAACCCTTAGAAACAAATTCAAATTTTAAATTTTCCATTTTGGCATGAAATCTAAAAAGGACCTCTAAATGAGCTAGAATAGACAAATGAAGCTTGAGAAATGCTTATTATTGATGTAATATGACTTATTAGACCTCCTACAAACCTAAACAAGCACAATTTAATTCATTATTTATAATACACCTACATCAATTATCTTCATGCAATGTAATGCATACAAGAAGTTACAGATTGAATTATTTAAATCATTTCCACTTTTTGTGTCTATATTTAATTTTTGCATTCAAAAAATATGAAAACTACAAGATTTTTTAGTAAAATTTACTTAAGGTGTAGCTTGTGTATTGGAATAAACTATAAAACACTTCTATTATGTAAGATGTGGTAATATTGCAAAGGTGGATTTTCATTTAAATAATGTGGATTTATTATGACGATGCTAAATCATCACTCATTAAAACTCCATAATTCCTTTGATGTGGAATATTCCATTTTAAATTATTTATCTTTTTGGAATAACATGGCATAAATGGATATTTTAACTTCACAAAAGGTGACAAAAATAGGAATTACAAATTGAAATTGGGCTTGTGAAGAATTTTTTGTCATTACAAATCTATTTTAAGCTTGTAAAGCTCATACAAGTCTACAAAGATAATATATACTTGTGAATATTCATAGGCTTATCAATTTCATATAGAGTTATTAAACTTCAATTGCATATTAAGCTTTCATAATCTTTCAAAGCCTATAAGGATTTTGTGCCGACTATCAGTGATCCGTTATATGTAGTCATGCAATCAATTAACACTCCTTAAGGCCGATAGGCCATATGGTGGAGGATGAATGAGAGACAATGTTGAGTGTTTTATTGGTCAAATGAAATACATACAAATTCAATGGTGTGTTATCAAACATAATGGTGTACCTATTCATAGGATACAAAGTAATTCAACCATGGAGAGTAATTAGAAATTCATTGATTTGTAGTATAGGTGGCTTGTCTTGATTTTAGTTCCAATTATAAATTAAAAGGGAGTCCTCAGCATGTTTCTACCCCCTAAATTCCCTCATTGATTCCCTTTACTTTCTTAAGTTCAATTGACAAAATTTAGTTAAGTAAAACCATTCTCGAGAGAGGAGATTAGATAAGAGGTAAGAGGGCGTAAATACCCAAAAGTTGGAAAAGTCTTCCCTTATCGACTTTTTAAACCTCCTTGACCCAAACCCAACCTTTAATGGAAAGGTGAGTGATTGAGAGAATAAATTTCATAAACCTAGAAAATGGGCATAAGCATGCACATAAATGCCCATATAGTTGAGATTGTAAATGGCCTTTTGTCAAAGGGAGATTTTAAAGACCCTTTCATCAAAGGGAGATTATTACTTAATGGTTGTCGAGTCCTTCGAGGTCCTTGGCTTCTACTTCCTAACTTCAATCGACTCATTAATAATATTATCTATGTAACCTATAATCGATAGCTATATATGTAGATAATACAAATCTAATAGTTTGGAATATACACTCATAGTCTACAGTATCCATTTATATCAAATCTTTTTCTTCCTATCTATGTGTCATTCTTGGTTATTACATCCCTTGTATCAATTTTTTTTCCAATTTTCCATTCTCATATATGATAGGTGAAATGATTTTTTGATGATTCATCCAAGTACATATAAAATCTCGAAGCTGCCCCAACTCTTATGAAGATTCCCCTCCTGAAAACTATTTTAAGCCATTCCTCTTTTACCATGATTTGGTAGTCATTATTGGCCACCAATCAATTGAATGGATAGTTAAGTAGGAACTTTATACGATGCCTAAATTGGTATTCTAAGGGAAAATAGCCATATCTATTGGTCCACATCCTAAAAATATTTTTTGCCTAATATACCCCAACTATATCCATTGGTCTATTATATACCCTATTTAATGGGAAGGGGGTAGTGAATAGTGGTATTTGTGACTAGTGTAATTGATAAATGTTAAATTATTTTGCTCACACTTTATCTTGGTTCAAAAATCCTTTCTATATGTAATTAATATAATCAATTTTAATGTGGTGGTAAGTACTTTTTACGTGTGACATTTGGATATGACTTGTAGTATTTACTTTATAATTTGTAGTTGTCCTTTTCGAGCATTTTGATTGTCATGTGGCATTGTTCTTAATATAGTTAAAATCCAAATATAAATTATGTGTAGATCTAATTAGAATTCATAAAAAGTGTCAAACATTATCTTTTATCCATGTAACCTTTTAAATCAAAGGCATTTTTTTGTGACTTAATTTCATCTCATAAAAAAGACAAATTTTAAAATAAAATCTTGTTCCACATAATTCGTTATATGAATCTTTGACTTCTCACCAACTTCTTGTCTTAACCATGTATTTTGGTGTGCCTTAAAATTAGGCACTTTGATATTCAAATAAAGTGACATAATAATTTTTTAGAGGAAATATATTCATAATCAAAATTCTATTACAAACTTCTTATTTATCTATATTTCACATGGCAATTGTGTCCTTGTCAATTCTAGTCTCATTTTCACATTGTGAGCTTCATCCATCCATCAGTATTTAGATGTTCTTCAATATTTATATCTTTAGGAACCATTGTATACATCTCTAATTGACTAATATGTAATAATATTTCAATTCTCATGACTACCAATGTCATTCAGACCACTCAACCATTCTATTCATGACACTACTTTCTAAAACTCGAATAATAGAGATCAAATATTTATGTTGTATGTAGCTTCAATAAAATTTGGGACCATAATTTATGTGTTATTTCATTGGTAGTTTGGCAAATAGTTTGTATGCCTTATATTTGCCCCATTTTAAGTTTTCTAGGAAAGCCACAAATACCAATGATATATTATATTAATTATATAATATATACATAGATACATATTATGATTATAAATATATATTAAAATAATAAAATATTTAAAAAATTATTTGTGATACTTTTAAATTTGTTTGGATTGTTTAGTTTGTTAAGAATAGTTTACCTCTAGTTTCGTCTAGTGATGTTATTTATTTATGTTATTGTGTTTATCCAAAACTTATGTTTTATTATTTTGAATGGTATTTTGTACTAACATAAATAACGGCCTCCTTTTTGTAATAATTATATATAGTTTTTTGTATGATTAATAAATATATATTGATAAGTTATAATCAAGAAAGAAGAAAATGGGAATTAAATATTAATTAAAGTAAGATAAGAATAACTTAATTTTTTTAATAATTTTAATTTTTGTTGACAATTCAAATTAATTAGATTTTAGTAAAATAATTTTTGTTTAATGTTTTATGAATTTAAGAGTAATTTTATTCATTATAAGTATCTATATATTGTGTTGACCTCTTTGATTGCATATTTAATTATTATTTATAGGTAAATGTTTTAGATTTTTTTTTTCCAAAACTAGTAATTAATTCAATTTTTATTTTTATGAAAAATAACATAAATGGAAGATTTGTTTAGTAGAACTGATATGGAAATAGAGAAATTGGGAAAAAATATTGACATATCCCAACATTCAAGCATCGTATAGGGTTTATTGTGAAAATATTTTATTAGACTTGAAAAATATTCAAGAAATGCTAAAAACACACATCCCTTTATATCCAAAAATTCTTGATCAATTCAAGCAAAAATTAAAATATAGTGTTTTAGGAAGAGTGGGATTCAAATAATTAGGGAAACATATGATTAACAATTGTTGTTTTCTTAATTACAATGGATAATCTAGGGTACAAGGGTATGTAGTATCCAAATGTAAGTGAGATCTTATGGCTCCCTTGATATATCCTAGGTTTATCGCTACACATGGTCAATATCCAAACAATGACCAATTTCCTCTCTATTTTGCACAATAGTTATATGTTGAGGTCCATTTAAACCTTAGTGTAAATTATTGTGATATCCCTACATATTTTGGACAAGGGAAGGGAAAATTGAAAGATTGATATTCTTATCGACATGAGGGAGAACCTACACCTCCTAACACCCATGAATTTATAGGAGATAGATGTCAACTTTTTTTACCTAGTTTTGACCATGTAGCAGCACCATTGATTGTCACAGGGCAAAGGAAAGAAATAGAGGGCGTGGCAAACATTATTCACCATACATAAGTAATTTCACATGATTGTGTGGGTGTTTTTTTATTATGATGACCAGATACAAGCATCAGAGTATTAGAGGAGGCTTATGCAAGGGAACATATACTATCACCTAGTGACATTGATTGTATTGGTGATATGAGCTAGATGCATAGGGTTTCACATATTCTTGCCAATGATTTATTTCATGCTTATCAGGTCATAGGATCTGATCATGGTATCCCTTTTTCTTCTATTACTGGATATGTGGAGGATACTATCTGCAATATTGATAGTAGATCTAAGACATTAGACTCAGTCTTTGATAATGTGAGCATTATACCACCTAAGACTCACAGTGTACCTAATCAAGATATAGGACCATTGTTAGTATTCTCAACTCCTAAACAGAGTTTGAGAGCCCTTGTGCATAGTGTTGATCAACATGCAAGTAGTATTGATGTTCATCAATATTTTGTGGTATATTTTAAATTAATTTTTTGTGTTAATTTTAAATTACGTGTACATTTTATTTTTTTTGTTTTAAATTTCCTAAATTATATTATAAAACTAATTGGACTACATGTTCACATATACATGTATATAGCCTTTTACTTCTTTCCCTCCTATTTCACTACCCATTGAGCTAGTGTCACTATCATTTTTCATGCATGACACACATAATCAGTTAGAATCTCAATGCCTTCATCACCCCTAAGGATACAGTGCACTGCTTATGCATGAGAATACTGGTTTATCATTGGGGTCTCTTGGATGTGACTTTAGTTTGCATGAGGTTGAGGGGGATATGAGAGAGATAATTTCTATTGCTTCTACTATTGATCTTATTTTTCTACATGAGGGGCCTATGTTATCATTGGGGTCTTTTGGAAGTGATTTCAATTTGCATGAGGTTGAGGTGGATAGGAGAGAGACAATTTCTATTGATCCTATTATTCTACACACAACTAAGGGTAATGTTGTGCATGTTGTTGAGCCTACTATTTAAGTAGTAGATGAGGTACATCCTCAAGTTGGCATTCATACTTTATCGTTAGAGGTAAATTTAAATTCAAATAAATCTAACTTATATTTTTTCTTGGTTATAAAAAATTAATTTGATATATTCTAATATGTATGTATTTTTTTATATACAGGCATCTAATACGCACAGTTTGACATGGAGTGTGTGTTGTACTCATAGGCGTCTTGATTTGGAGGAGATGTATATAGAGGTGCAATGTTGTGATATTTATTTGAAGATTAATTAAATATTATTTTTAATTTTTGTATAGATACAATCATTAAATAATTATCAAGTTAATAATTTATGGAGTTTTAATTAAGATATTATTGTCTTTTAAATGCAAGATCAACAACATGATAGTAGTGAGGGATCAAAGACTCGCACTAACCAGTTGCAATGCTTGTAGTCTTTTATTTGTAATTTTATATTCATGTATAAATTTGCTTTCATGTATATTTACATCTACACTTTTATATATGACAAACCCTCAGTGACATATGATTATTTATATACTTTTGATTTTGGATTAGTTGAAGTTAGTAACATGCTTTGTGTTGGTGCACAAATATTATTAATATTATTGTTCTATTTCTATGAATTTATTGATATACAATTTAATCTTGTTATCTTGTCATATAATTTGCTTAAGACTATGTTCTTCAATGTTGTAACTTAATTCAATGCATTTTTAATCATAATTTTGCAATAACTTATGTCATCTTTATTTTGATTAAGCCTATAATCTTTATTTTGAAACAATGTATGTCAACTTATTTTGCAACAATGTATCTCATAGTTTATTCCCACCAATTTTTTATATGTGGAATCTAAGTATGTCTATATAGTTAATTAGGGATATTGATGAATGACATCATTTAATTTCACACAGATTACATGAGGTCATGCACCCCTACCCTTAAAAGAATTTAACCTTTTCATTGTTAAGTAATTTCACAACTTGATTTCCCAAAAACCGAAATGGCATTAATTGTGTTAGAACCTCTAAGGTTTCATTTTTCACTCAACTTCAAGTTGTCATTGAGATAAGATCACCAATATGTTTCATTTTATTTTTTAAATCTATTTTCACAATTTCTTTAATAATTCTATTCAGGCTTATTACTTTCTTATTAAATCATTATATGTCTAGACAAATAGATCTAATATTGACTTAATGTTGGATTTGTATCATACAAAACACAAAATGGTTCTTCAATTAGACATAATTTATAAATGGGGAAACCCATTCCATTTACTTACATGTTTCATAGTTTTTATCTTGATCTAATAAATATTCCATATTGAGTTAAATCAGAACAATATTCATTACATAAGACAATAGGGTGACACATGAAATCACTTGATCATCATTTATCTATTTGGAGAGAAATCCCTTCAATTTTTTTAGTTAATGTTATGATTAAAATGAAATGTATAATTCACAACAGGAAGGAACCAATTATATAATTATACAAGGAAAGTGCCATTTTTTATCATTCCAGGATAGACTCAATTTTCCAAAATTTCCATTATTTTAGAGATAGGAAACCTACTTAAGATGGCATACATTATATATAAAGATTCTAATAAGTTTAGGAGGTTTAATAAATCAAATGTAGAAGATTTAATTATTTTTGCATAAATGCTACATGTTTATCTTTTTTGTAAGAAATGAATAAAGTGTTGGCAAAAGTATTTTCATTAATTTCAAATGTAATGACAAAGTGGTGATTGATGAAGGATGATATCATGAAGTGACAAGAAGGCATTGTGTGTTTGATAAGTGATCCATGTCATTCGAGATGTCTTGATCAATGGAAAATGATATGACAGGCTTGTAAGATGTTCTTAGGTATTATAAGATGCTTTTTGAGCTATAAGAGTGGTCTGGTAGAAGCTCAAGGTGGTTTGGTGACAAGGAATCTTGAAGAGAGGTCATTGCTTAGGTATGGTCATGGCTTGTAGAGACAAGATGGAGATAAGATAGACCAATATGAGTTGGATATTGAGTATGGTATGTTTGGATAATGTGTATGAAGTTTTGACTTAGTTCATGACTCTCAAGAGTGAGCTACAGTAGCAAGGATTCATTAAGAGCTTGCATCTAGGCTTAGCCTTATGACCATAGGTGGTCTAATGAAGTAGTTTGAGTAGGATTGGTGACTTTTGAGCTAATGTGAGTTATGTTCATGATATAACAAGTTGTATCTAGCTTATCTATGTAGTTAAAATTGAAGGAATGAAGACAAAGGTGCATGAATAATGTCTTGGTGATCTCAAGGGTAGGCAATCCTAGGTAGGCCTGACCAAATGAGATAGGTTGATCAGTGCTAAGTAAAATATGGTAAAGGTGAGTGTTGAATAAGATATAGTATGTTATCTTGGAGATGTATGTACCAAGTTTTAAGTCATAAATTTTCAACAAAATGCCTAAGAGTGGTTTTGAATTTTCTTGAGTGTTTCTTGAGTTCCACCCATGTGATGTAATCATATGGCTATGTGGAAGATTTGAGTGTTTTCATCATATGTGTGGAGACATTTTATTTGGGATATTTAGGCCTAATATGTTAGGATATGTAATGTGTCCTAAGTAACTGAATATGTATTATTGTGCAACTGATTCACCCACCTCCTCAGTAGATACTTCCAACATAAAGAATGACCAAGTGTATGTCTACAAATAACTACATTTGTAGGCATGAAATCAATAAAAAAATGTCCAAGTGTATGTCTGTAGATATCTACATATCAATAAAATAATGGCATTAATTCAACCTCTACCAAACTTCAATATTTCATAACATTGTTAAGTTAATTTTTTTAAATATAGGCAAAAAGACAAATTATTAAAAAAAGACATGTCAATAATAAAATTAAATTCTATATAGATTTTGAGTTTCATTGACTATTAAAAATGAAGGCATCTTTAGTAGATTGTAAACTGAGATTTAATTGTCATTATAGAGTGTATACTTAACATCACAAAAAGGACAAATAAATCAATTATGAAAAACTATAAAAGACTGATTAGTTTAGATCACTCCTCAATAACATGTAAGATCCTTTCATGATCTTCTTTGTCTAGTTTCCACTTATTTTTTCCATGTGCTTGTTTCACTCTAGGAAGATATAAGCTAATTGCAATAACATGGTGGCTTTAATGTAAGACTTTGTTATCTAGTTCATTTTCAATAAAGTGAATCCCACTTGGAACAACCTTCACTTGTCTCAAATATGTCCCCTATAACACAACCAACCCAATAGGAAACAAGGTTCCATCACTTATCATATATTTTCTTAACTTGTTCCTTTATTTTGTGCACCGCAAGAAGTAATAACTAACATTTTTAGAGTTTTCAACAGCTATACTACAAATACATCCCCTGTAATATAAATAATATATTATATGATATATGAATTTTTATTAGAATCTAAACAAGAAAAAATTTAATTTATTCTATATTAAAGAATCATATATATAGAAAGGCTTGTATAGTTACCTATTTCAATTAGCCTAGATATGTGATCATAATCTGATGATATCAAAGGATCATACTCAAGGTTTTCATCTTGATCTACCCCATAGGAATCATTCACAACTAGCTATATCATATTCCATTTCCTAACATAACCATAGGCTTGAATATTATAGTTATCATAGTCTCCTACCATGTAATCATAACAAAAACAAAAATAATTTATTGATTTTAGTTCTTAGTTATGATTATTGGTGCTCATCACAGAATGAAATAACCTGGTATTGGGTATTATTTGATAATCATGCACTGATGTACAATTAATTCATGTTTAAATATGTAACCAATTTAAAAATTGAACATAATAACATGTGTTTAATAACAATGAATGGAATACATTAAATGCATAACATACTTGTAATTTCCCAAAACACCCTCTGTGGAGGTGGCTTCTTCCCAGCTAGAGATGCACTATTTGAAAAATTCAACCTACACCATTCAATGAAATTATGGGTATCAATCAATCTATATCCATCATAGTTCATACTTTGTTTCCTTAGAGCACTCTTGATGCAAGCCCCAGCACCATCAGGTTCCCCCTTCCGATGACCACTCTCAAAAAAACTCCACACATGAGGATTGTTAAGAAATTGATCATATCTACAAAGTGAAAAAAAAGCCTTAAAGATTTGAAATTTTTTGCACAACCATCTGACCAAACATAGTTTTTTCAAAATTTAAATGGAGCTTATCAAGATCTTCAAAAAATATTTTAAAACAATGTTGAACAAAGTGTGTGTTATGGTCTTTCTCATCACTAATGTAGAAGTGATATTCTTTTATGATCAATGGTTGAATATAAGAACTGGAAACTCCATCTAAATCCATTTTTTCATGCCTATAACACACATGCACCATGATGGTCACTTGCTCAGTGTGATAGTATTGTGTTTGAATATCCTTCTGATGAGAAAATAAATAGTTTTTTGTAAAGTCAACCACTAACACAATCGATCCTATGGGGAATGTGTTATTCAATGTTTTAAATTGATTTTCTTAAAACTTTGCATAGTGATAATGTTTTATATGAAGACCAATAAACTTATAAAAACTTTCCATGAATATGACAATAGGGGACCACATCCCTTGAGAATTCTAACCTTGTAGTAGGTTTTCCTATTTTTGTGTCATATTTTATGTATTTGAACCTACATACAAACACATATATATACATGTTAAAAATATATTATAAAATAATTCATATTTACATTTAAATAATAATTATACATAAATTAAAAATCACCACTTCCAATTCACACTCTGAATTATGTCATTATCTTCACTGCTTATTGGAAATTTAGCCAAAATTGCACATGTTTTGCAAACACCTTTAATACAAGGCTTGGGACCAACCACATCATCATTTCACTTGTTGCACATAATAGATGCTATAAAGTAGCTGATGCATTTAGGGGGTGCATTCCATAAACCATACTTTTATTCCATTAACTTTCTATACACCTAAATTAAATTGTTCTATAAATACATGTAAATGAAATAATATTGTGAACTTCAATATAATTTAATCAAACATGTGATAAATTCCATGAAATTTGAAATGAATATATTTATATACATGATAATGAAGCTCAAACTCAACATGATTACAACATGTTTTGAGGACTTTATTTTGCTTCACATACAAAGGTTTCAAAATCTCAAACATCCATTGCCCAATCTTAATATGCATATTTTCTTCACAAAATTTGACATACAACTCATGTTGTGTTATATCAATCTAATGTTTAGCATGTTCCTCATATTATTTAGGAGCAATCATATTCTTCATAACATGCCTAACATTTGAATAATCTCATGTATTATGATTTCAGAAATAAAAAACTAACCTTCAAATACCCTCCTCAATCTTATCAAAATAAGGTGCCTTGATCATTAGCGCCCAATTTATTTCTACACTATTATCATCTAGGACATTTCTCCTCTTTACATATCTAGTAACTGTCTTTCTAGAAACACTTAATACATTTGACATAGGGTTGACATGTCAAAATTTTGATATTTTTTCACTTACAGTTGAGCTCAACATCACTCTATGTGAAATGCTTTTATTAGTTGAGTGAGTATTTTTACCCATTGAATCCAACCCCCCAGACACATTTTCCACTAATTCCTCTCTAAGGGTTTGTATCTTGTTTTTTTTTAATCCACTCCCAATATCTCTAGATAATCGTTCATCCCATCATAATTTATAAGAGAAAATAACAATTGAGCATGACCAATTTCATTCAAACTTTTAAAGTAGATCAAGAATATGTAGTTAGAATATTTATGGATTGTAATTTGACATTGTCTGTTATCTTTTACATATTTTTCCAATTTCCCAATATCCATATTCATTAGATGGTTCACATTTTTCTTTGGTAGTCGATTCCACACTTTCTCAATAAGTTTTGCATGTGGTTCAGGAGATAGGGCACACTCATGGTCATTAGTCACATTGATAGTAATAGAGATTTCTTCTCTATTTTATGCAATCATATCAATAGTGGTAGGTTCTTCCATGTCTTCTTCAGTAACTATAACAAAAATAATTTATTTAATGACATCAAATGTAAATTACTAGTCCTATTTTTATAATGAAATGTACTCATAAATTAAGTCATGTGGTTTAATCTTGTTTTTATGAAGTTTTAAACACGTGTGAAAATACCAAGTAAAAAGGCTTCCTCATTCACATGGATAGTTTGATTAGATTCAACATTAGTGCTCATATAGTTTTTAGGTTCCATTTTTTTTCTTCTTATATAATTCACATCTTAGTCTATTTTTTAGTTTCATCTTCAACAGTAACTTTTCTTTCCCTCTTGCTTTGGCTATTCCTTTTATTTTCCATCTTATAAGTTCTTAACTTTGTACCCACACAAAACTATACCAAAATGATTTTAATTATTTTATAAAACTAGAAAACAAAAAACTTGCCCCTAATACTAGTTGACATGAGTCCATGTACTAGCTTATGCCACACGAAAGAACCTATATCGAGTTTCAAAAGAAAATATTTTTATTTTCCACCACATATGGGAACTCTGGTGGGTTAAATTGGAATTTAAATTATATTAAATGTGAATAATAAATATACATAGAGAATCAAGATAGTAAAAACAAAACTCATTTCAGTTAATATATAATTATTCACAACTTGGATTTATACATAACCCAACACTTGTTTGCAGAAAGAGATAAAAGAATCCAGCATTCATCATAGAAGTGCAGATTTATAAGGATGAATAACATCAAATATTTTAGGTTTGTACCTTTTTTATTCATTCTATAACTAGAGCTAAAATATAAATTACAATGTTGATCATACAGGGCACACAAATACCACTTGAACATTATACAACCCTTACCATTATTAATTAATCCTTTATGCTTTAGACTCAGATATTGATATTGTTTTCATTGGGGAGATTTATTTCTAAATATATGGTCCATAGAAAGATTACATAGTTTTTTATGTTGAACATCACATGATCATCATTAATATCAATTGTAATTAAAGGAGAAACACTAGCCATTGCATCAACATGATGATTATCTTTCCAAGAAATATTGTTAATGGAAAAATAAGAAAATTATGTTATTAGACACCATATCTTTATAAGGGATAAGGTTTTTTTTTGGAAAAAAAATGTTTAAAATTTTGGAAGAAATTATTAATATGCAGGTATACGTAGAAAACATGTAGAAAAGTGTGAATATGTCAAATAATACACCAATATGATGGGTATTTGTATAAGGTCTATTTATAGTGGTAATTAGTCTACCAATAATCCTCATAGTTTTGAGTTGAAAAAGTGATAAACATGGGAAAAAATTACTAACTAAATGTTTAGGATGAGGCCTTTTATTAGATGAGTGATGGGTGCTAGATTAGAATCTTGATAAGATTATGTATGTTGATAATACCTAGTCTAAGTATTTAGGAAGTGAAAATGAACATTTTAAAGGATGATGGGAAAATATGAGATGAATGTGGGATAGAAGATAAGATATAGGATGAGATGAATATAAACTATAAGATGTGTGTTAGGCAAATGGAAAATATGTTGTAAATATGGGATGTAGTTTGGGAAGATATAGGATGGACAAGATGGGTTATAGAAACTACTTAGGATAAGGATGTGGATGATATTAGATATGAAGGCTGTGGAAGATGTAAGGTGGGTAATAGATGGGTGACTATAGACTATATATTAGATGATGTGTAGGATAGAAAGTAGAAAATATGAGATGGGTAGATAATACAAGATGGGTAGATGATATAGGGTGGACTTAGTTTAAGATATAATGGGGTAGGTAGAGACTATAAGATGGATAGTAGATTAACTGGAAGATGGAAGATTAAGATGTGAAAGATATGAAATGAGCATGAGATGTAAGATGAGTGTGGTTTAGAATGATGAGAATGGATCTTAGCCTATGGGTATCTAAGGTGTCATACATAAAATGGGGTATGGCCAACTCAATTTGTAAACAATTAAAGTCTAACACAACACTCAAATAACACATGCAATGACAAGTCTTAAATATAGTAAATTGAATAAGGTGTGTAAATTAATGCTCACACCATCTAATGGCTTATTTGGTGAAGCTATAGGATGATGACCTGTTGCAAAATCAACTGAACCCTCTTAACCCCATTTGCACTTAACAACTTCTTAGGGGTTTATTCTTCCCCTATAGTGAAACACCTATTACAGCCAAAAGGTCCTATGTCAGGTTTGTATAAGGGTTTATAGGTGCACCCCTAATATACATAAAGGTATAGTGGGTCCTAAGTCTATATAAGATGTTGTCTAACTACTTTGTGTATTGGATATTAATCACCCCTCACTCCATGGAACCCTTTATGGGAAATGACACTTAGGCATCGAAAAATAGCTTTTCTAATTTTTATACTTCATCAAAACATAAAGTTTGGTTTAGTGCGTAGTGATGAAATCCATGTCACTGACCTATAATTGCTAATCTTGTGCATGGGGATAAATTCCACATCGCGTGCTATCCTAGACTTAGGCTGGGTAATAAATAGGTAAAACATGATTAATTTACCTATTAGTTATTTTATGTGAGAAAAACACATGTATATATAATCAAACCCTACATAACAAGCAAATATATACAAAATAATAAAACTAATAAATAAATGTTTTGGCACCCCTCCTACAAGCACAAAGGTTAGAAAACATAATGGGGTGCCTTGGTCGTAAGGGGTCTTGTCATTTATTTTTTATAGAACCATAACTCCCTGCAAAATCATAGTTACACAGTGTAAAATTACAACGAGAAATATGTGGAATTTGGCTATAACTAAAACTAAAGCTAAAACCTTGCTCTTATTAATACTCTTCAATCTAGTGTTATTGATAAAACATGTGGAATTTGACTTGCTAGAATGTAGATGCCCCTAAAAAGATTGAATTCTATCATAAATTTGAAATATTGTTCCATGAATAGTAATATTGTCATTTCTATGAATGGTAATATTATGATTTCCCTTTACATATGATAATAGGAATGTATAACAAACATCATGAGCTAAAAAAAACACATGGATAACCTCCTACTCCTCAAATGGAAAAATAAGGATCACATTTATAACTTACATGTATTTCATTGTTTAATAATTTGCATCAATTTGCCCATAATTCATAGCACTTACATACATCAATTTTTATGGATTTATATCACTTAAGGCCGTTTTTTCCACTCATTCATGGGATAGATTTAATTTTTTATCTTCTTTTTGTTTAAAGGAGAAAAAATATTAGTTTAGCTTAATGATTTAGAGTTGTCTGCTCTAATATAAGATTTGTTATATCATTAAAATATAAAAAATAAAAATTTACAAAATTAAAGAGTTAGATTTTAATATTTATTATATAATTAAAAATTTTGAAATTAAAGTTTAAAATATTAATGTTAAAAAATTATTAAAATTAAAGAAACATGATTTATAAAATTAAAATTTACAAAATTAAGATTTTAAAATTAATATTTATTACATGATATTGTAAAATATAAATATTAATATTATAAAATTAGATTTTTTTATATAATTATTATAAATTTTAATTTTAAGAAATAAAATTAAATAAATTATAAAATTTTATAATATAAAACTAAATTTTATAAAATTCAAATTTATTTATAAAAAATTCAAATTCAAACATTCTAATTTTATTTTAATTTATAATTTATAAAAATTATATTAATTACAAAACTATTTGTCTTACAAAAATCACTAATGGTTAAGTACAACCTTGGATAGATTTAATAGAGGAATTTATCATACATATAAGTCAATACAAATTTTTACAGAGTTAGTCAGAAACATCACTCAATAATAAATTTAAAATTTTACCTTTTATGACATGAAAATAGCAGTGTTAAGAAATTTCACTATTTATATTTTTTTCCTTTGAAAACTTCTGCAACACATCCCTAACACTCAATTTTATATACTAAAAAGATATCAAAATCTGCCCAGCTATAATATCAATGGTAAAACAAATATTGTAGTTTGTAAATTTTGTTTTTTAATTTCTCCAACTCGATGAGAGATGAACTCAAGAGCAGTTACACATAACTATTCCATTTTATCAATCTTTCTACATTTCATTGATATATATATATAAAATTTAATACTCTAATGTATATCAACATATAAAATTTAAATGAAATTAATGTAGAATTATCAATAAATTGAATTATAAGATTGAAATCTAAAATATTTATAATATCTTTATTTATGTTTAAACATATAGCATAACCTTATTTTAAATTTAAAAAGAGCCTATATTAAATTATAATGTTTGATAATTATATTTAGTAAACAGATTATATTAAATATATTTATATAAATTATATTAATTTAATTAAAGATTTGTTTACAAAAATAATAAATAAAAAATTATTGGATTTTATTTGTCAGTGCACATCATGCAATCCATAATATTAAAAAATTGGATTTCTAAAAATATAACAATTTATATTTAGAGGGAAGAAGCTATATTAATCATGAAAATTCTAAATTAATGTTTTATTTTAGAATCATGAGGGAATATAGAGATTGATCCAATGAAAAATTATAGTGGGTGTTTGGTAACCAGTCTCAGAAAGAAGCCTTCAAAATTATCATAATAAATATGGTGGAGATAAGTGTAAGAGGGTGGAGCATAGATCAACAGAGAAGGAGAATTTCAAGTCTCTAAGACCAAGATGTTTTATTAGGTGTATTTTAGGCCTAAAAGTGCAATAAAAAAGATAAAGGATGTTTTTAAACAAACCATTATGCCATCAATGAGATTAGGTGTAGACATTGAAAATCTATTATGATAGTTTTATTTGTGAATAAATAGAGTATATCGTAGTACATCTTCCATTAGAGGTATAGCTCCCACAATCTTCAGAGCATCATCCCACAATATTGATCTTTTGATGGAAATGACAGATGAATCTTTAGAGCATCATCCCACAATCTTGTTCTTTCACTGGAAATGCAAGAATCACTTTGAAAACTTAAGGATCTTTTTCTAAATTTCCCACTTTCGCTATGACTGTCGGAATCACTGCTTGAATCTGTAAGATCAAAGTCCCCATCACTCTCATCTCTCACAATAAATTTTAAACCCTCTTTGTTTAAACAATAATGACAAAAAATATATGGAAAGTGATGCAATGGATGAGAATAGTGGTGCGATGGTGGGAAAAATAGCCAGGCACATAATTCAAAGAGGGTCAAAATGAAGGGGTTAGAATAAAGGGGGTTCGTTCAAACCCCCTTTGTTTGAACCACCTTCATTCTAACCACATGTCGTATCAAACCTTGATCTTTTATTTGGAGAGCTCTTATTGGCTTGAAAATACCATTTCAGATGCCACATTTCAAGAAGAAAAAATAAAATAAACACATGAATCCACGTGTAAATAGGGATATATATATATATATTCAAACCCCCTTTGTTCAAACCCCCTTTATTTGAACCACCTTCATTCCAACCCCATGTGGCATAAAACCTTTCTCTTTTATTTGGAAAGTTCTTATTGGCTTGAAAATGCCATTTCGGATGCCACATTTCAAGAAGAAAAAATAAAATAAAAACACGTGATTCTATGTGTAAATAGGGCTATTTATTAGCTTTCTAATATATATATATATATATATATATATATATATATATATATATATATATAATTGAAATAATATTTAGTATTTATTTTGATTTATTTAATAACATATTTTTATTTATAAAGTATCATCTTTTCAGTGTACAAATAAAAGTATTGGATTGTGAGTTAAAAATTTTTAAAAATATTGACACAGTTGACTTTAATGTCCTTGTTCCAATGGTAAAAAAATAGATTCATTTAGACATATATATAAAAAAAAATCACGAGAAGTCAAAGTGTCGATATTATATGTCGTGATCATTAAAAAATTAATAAAAAATAAATAATTTTTCAAAAAATTATAAAAATATATATCTTACACTACGTCCATGTTCCTAGGACATCTTTGCAAAAAAAATTTAAAAAATATTACATTTTGAAAATATTATGACGAGGAGAAATCGAGCACTCAATAAAATTTCTATACATAAAACATACACACTATGTATTTAAGCATTCAAAAAACTATTTTTTATTTTTTATAATTTAAAAAATATATAAATATAATCTACACTTAAAATAACACATTTCATTAGTTTACACCATTTTCACATTTTATATGGTTAAGTCACTATTGACTATACAAAATGAAAAATGTGCACATTTTCATTTTTTGTTATCCCCTTTCTACTAAAAAAAATGGAACACACTATTATGCTCCAATCCTCTAGGTATTTGATTATTATATATAAGAGTCATATTTCATTCATATAATATCATATATACTTTATTCACTTTGCTTTCACTCATACTTTTGCCCTAATTCATATTTGGAGGTGTTGGGTCTAGAACTTTATCTTGAGGAAGCTTATCTTGAGGAAGCTTGTCTTGGGGAAGTCTTTGGAGATTCAATAGGAGGAGTTATTAGGATTTCCTAGGTACTTTACCAATGATTTGAAGTCTTCAAACTAAAACATCTTCTACAAATCTCCATTTGAGCCAAGGGAAAATTGATGCTCAACAGGGCCACTCCAAGGTAAGTATATTATAATCCTATTCTCTTTATTAATTAGTAGATTAGATGGTTATATACTTAGTGAATAAATGTGTGTGTATCCTTGTCTAGGTTCTCTCTACACCTAATACTAGTGTGGGTATAGGCTAGCATAGACTATCCATATTCCATTTTAGGTTGCCTAGACCCCCATTCACTTAACCATGGCACTTTACCAATTATGACCATTCTAACCCTTTAACCACTTTAGTTAGCTTAATTTATTTTCACTCTTACAACCATTTACTTTACTTGCATATTACCTACATATGAGGCCTAGTGAGAGCTATTCTCTTGTGTCATACGTGTTAAGCCTATTTTTGACACCCTTTTTTTTCTTAAAAAGTGAGTATATTTATATATATTATGCCATATTGACGACTTAATGTCATGACATCTAAAACCGCTTAGGGATCCTAGTCAATTGATTTCATTTTAAATATGCATTTTTATGTTAAATAATATGATGATCATTGCATTTAATATAATTTTTACTTTAACATTATAAAGTGGTTTCGAAAGCATGAGATTTTCGAATGAGATTCATTCGTTATTTATATATACTCAAAATACAAAGTGGCAATGGTTCTTGGTGTGATAATGATAGTTATAGGCCTAGACTTGCCTATTTTCACTTTTGTTCATCATGATTAATGTATTGGATAAGAAGATATCATCCTCTCTATTTGCATTGATCAAAGTGTTCTACAATCTAAGGTATTTTGAAATAACAACTATATCATGATAATGATATAGTAAATTATATCATGCTAATGATATAGTAAATTATATTTGAAAGTATAAGATTGTTTTAAATCTTTATGCATACTCTTAAACATTTAAAATGTTAAAGTTTCAAGTTCTATTTCGACGGTTAAGGTGATCATTCTAAGCATTATGAGTTTGGTGACTTAGGTAATCAAAGAATTGTTTGCCTATATAGTAAACCCGACTTATAAAATTAAAGTTAATTTGACTAGAGTGAGGTGGTGGTGCTACCATGGATTTGATGCATGTTAATGAGAATTTTGGGGTGAAGATTTTATTGGGATCTATTACGTGCTTGGAGGTGATATTGCATTAAATACTTAAGTACTTTCATCGGTCTATGAGGTACTGGCGGGATAGTTGAAAACCGTTTAGAGATAACTAGTTTGGTAATGATGTTTTATATCTTGATGGAGTTACTAAACTAGTTGGTGGCAGATTACATATCAAATTAGAATTGAACACGTAGTTTGAAATGGTTAACGCAAGCTTGGGTCATATAAAAAGTTTTTTTTTTGCATTATTTCATTTATTTTTTACAAAGCTTTTAAGCGGAAGCGAAGCTCAGCAGACAAGATGAGGAAAAGGTGGAAGATAGAAAATAAATCTATGATATATCTAGTTCATTTATAGGCACTTGGTATGTTGATTATATTTTCACATGAATGTTGTAGTTTGTTTGAAGCTCAAATGAAATGTCAAGTAAACATTCCTCTTTTTGTTTACATGGCAATAGTTGAGGATTTTGTGAAGCTTGAGTTGTCTGAATTTGTTTTCAAAAGGCTAAGGTGATTTTGGAACTTTGAGGTCTACATGCAGAGGATTTGTGTCTTTTAGTTTGGAAATATTTTAAGTCTACAAGGTTTTGTTTTATGGGTTAATGGTTTCTATACAGTTGATAGTGTTTTGATGGTTAGAGCATTTATTATCTGGAAGTATGATTTTATATTTCTATTTGATATCATTTTGCTTGACATTATGAGGAAAAAGTGAGATATGGATTTGTGGCTTTGTCTCAAATAATGATATAATTTCGTTTGAAAGTGGATTTCGGTTTCATATAAATTTCTACATGAAGAATATTATTTACTCAATTGGTTGTTTTAGAAGTTTGGAGTTTCTTCCAAATAATTTCTGGGTATTAGATTTTTTTTCTCGAGTCAAGTTTTTGAAAATTTTGTTTACCATGGAATGCGAAGTGGGTAAATACAGTTGGGCCATGGTAGTAAATGATGAATTAATGATGGGTTTACATTTTAGATTGAAAATTGGTTGAAATTTCTTTTGATGTGCAAAATTTGTGTTTTAATCACTTACAAAATTTTTGGCTATGTTAAATTTGACGATCAAATGATTGTTGCCACATCCAAAAATTACATAGTATGATGGCCATTTGAATGTCAAATTTAACCTAAATATTAAACCTGATAAAATGGTTTTTGAGATAAAATAAATTTTTTTCTATACTCATAATATTTTAATCTTTCATATCCTTTAGTCTAACATATTATTTGAAGAAATGATGAGTATTAAATTCATGAAGTTGGATGCATGACAATAATTTAATAATTCTGTAACATATTTCATTTTGGTTATATATATTTTACTGAATTACATGAAAATGCATATGGAATTAATTTGTAGTATTAATTTTATTTAATATTATGGTCATTATGATTATTTGAGATATTTGAGTGTTTATTTTAAATTTTTGGAATATCTTAAGGGCCTCTACCTGTTTAGATTTGTATTTAGTCTATTATTATTTAAATTTGATTTTAAGACTGTTAAAGTTTTGAACTTAAAATTAAGTTATAAGCTTTAATTAATTAATTGTTAATAGTCAATGTTAACAAATAACTAACTAAAGTTAGTTATAACTTATTTTTTTAACCATCTTTTGAAGAGATTGTTTAAAAGGAGATCAAGGTTACATCACAAATGAGGGGGAACATTATACAAGTATTTTTGAAGACTCTTATTTGCTTTAAAATTCATCATTATACTCTTTTTTGTGCAATATCTCTGAGATAGAACAACTTTTACAAATAGACCAAAGACACATTTTTTGACAATTAAGTAATATCCTTAATCAACGCAGGTATATCTAGATTATTTTTTTAGTTTTATAAACCAATTATCTGAAAGTTGTTAGGTTTAATATCTTATGATGATTGCAGATTTACAATCATAATAGTAGAATTCAGACTACTTTGCATGAATATTAATTAATACTTTGCTATGTGCAACACATTGTTGATCCATTTATATTGTATTGGTTGTTCTATCAAATGTTTTGTACCAAAATATCATTTCTTAATAAATATATTTTATCTTCACTAAGATGACTCTTTTTTAAGACTTGTAAATTAATCTTCTTTTCTTAGTTTTATTTAAGATTAAATTTTATTTGATGTTTGTTTAGACTCAAAATTTTGTTTTAATTTATTATTTCTTAGATTAAATTAATTTGTCTTATTTAGATTTAACATTATTAGTACTTTTAGTTTATTTTTACTTTTTTCTTATCAATTATTTGTTTGATTTTATTTCAATTTTTTTGTTCAGTCTTCTTTTCTGTTTTATTCAATTATTCTAGTCTTAGTTTATTTGTAGTTTAATCATGTCGTAATTATAGATTTCTAACATATTAACTATAGTCTTAAATATTAATTAATTTTAACTTTTATATTAGTGTTAGGTCTATTTCTATTTCTATTTACTTATTTTTTGCTTAGTTGTTTTGGATTAGATTTGTGTTAGTATTGGTTAGTTTTATTAGTTTTTTTCTTATTTTCATATTTTGTTTGTTTCTTTTACCTTCATCATTGTCATTTGGTAATGCATATGAGATACAACTTTCATCACATATGAATATTATGTCCTTCAAGGGATTATCCAATTTATAGGCTGATATTTATCAGATAGGTCAGATAATAATTATAAATCAGATTTAAGACTGATAAAATAGTATTTTAGAGTAGTGATTAGCATATTTGATTTGAGAATTGTTTATAAGTATATCATTCTTGACATGATTAATAATAATGTTAGAATTGATTAATTTATATAAACTTGATATAGATTTATTATTGAACATATTAATCTCCAAAACTTTAAAAGACCCTTCTACGCATCTTTGGAATCAATTCTCATTCCTTAAACCCTTACGATTATACTAGTATGATTCTAATTTAACCTTCACAATAGATGAAAGGGTTGATTCATTGACATGATAAT
The DNA here is from genome assembly GCA_037957365.1 of Torreya grandis. Classification (NCBI taxonomy): domain Eukaryota; kingdom Viridiplantae; phylum Streptophyta; class Pinopsida; order Cupressales; family Taxaceae; genus Torreya; species Torreya grandis. The sequence goes on from JARHVA010002487.1 coordinate 2,115,771, forward strand.
TTTGATCATTAACAATACATTTAAGATTTGGAACTCTTTCCTCTTGAATTTGTGTTATAGGTAACCCTATTGTTAGATCCCTTTTAATCATTGGTTACTACCTATAACATTAAGTGTGTGCAAACTCCATTTAGTTGACCTTCATGCGAGTCTGGGTCTATTAAGATAAGCTAGGTGTAAGTTAATCATATTCTATGCATAAATTTTGGTGAACCCTATGTGAATCATATCCCATCTTTATTTGGATCAGATTTATGTTTTTATTTCTAGATTCTTAGCAAAAAAAATTCAATCCTTTAGTATACTGCATCGACTGATTTAATACAATCTTATTTCTACTCACCAAAGGTATCAGCCAATCTAATATTATTTTGTGTTATCAATTACATTGATTGGGTTGATACAGTTTGTTCTTTCTAGTATCCATTAGTGTCGTATTTATTCAAAACTATATCATCTAACCTAATATAATTTTTGTTTAGCATCTTTAACCAACTATATGGAACAACTCAATACCATCTATCTTATTTTGATTAAACTTATTTTACATTAATTTTTTATCTTCTTCATCATATTTATATCATATATGACCACCATTTTAGGTAACGCCTCATGGAGTAATTATACAACACCTTTTCTCATGGCCAAGGATCCTAATGATACTCTCTCGACATCTAATGACACTTCTAGTGAGAGTGAAGATTATCAATATGGTCCTCCCATTTTTTATGATCCTTATGACCCCAATGATGATACATATAGTTGGATTGAAAATTGTCCTCCCATTTTTGAAGATCCCTATGAGGATCCTAATGATATCACCTTTGATACCTATAGCATTTGTGATGATCTCAATGATGATATTTCCACTTATGATGATACATGTTATAGCCAACATGCCCTCTTTTCTTTGAAATGGGGGACCCCTCTAAAATTCTCATGAACTAGAGCTTTAGGGTCCTTCCTTTTGGTCTCATTAGCAATACCTACTCAAATATTTGGAATATACATTGTTTTGATTTCCCCAGGCAGTAAGAGGTTTCATTCATTATTTTTTTAGGATGAAGGAGTGTCTATTATCTTTATGAACTCATAGTGTTAATATTGTAGGTTGGCTTTTGCTGAAATCTCCAAGAGTCTAGTTCCCTTCCTGAAGCAACAAACCCATTACCCTCCATGGTAAATAAAGATCTCCTTAATTGACAATTAAGTTTTAATCTATCATATTCATTTTAATTTCTTACTTAATAATTTTTTGAATTACACAAAGCCCAGCCAAATGTGAAGGTGCCACATCACCACTAGTTAGAGCAGTCAGTCTCCTAGGCCTATCAGAGATGTCAGAGCATGACCAAATGAGAAGGTTCCATGTTTCTAAGTGTTAGGTCAGCTAGTCCCCTAGACCTGTCATAGATGTTAGAGCCTAGAAAATCTTGACCAAATATAAAGGTGCCACATCACTAAGTGTTAGATCAGCCACTCCTCCATACCTATCAAGGATGTTAGATCCCAAGAGAGCCTAGTCAAATGTGATGGAACCACATCTCTAAGTGTTAGATCATTTATTCCCCCAAACTTATCAAAGATGTCTGAGCCCAAGAGAGCCCAACCGAATGGGAAGGCACCACATCACCACTAGTCAGAGTGACCAATCAACTAGACCTATCAGAGATGTCAAAGCTCAAGAGATCTCACTCGAATGGGAAGGTTCCACATCACTTAGAATGTAGATGGACTAGCAGCCACCTAAGTCCTCGATAAGATCAGAATAAATTACATATGAAACTTGAAAACTAATAAATATGTGCCACATGTCTCTAGTTGACACATCACCTAGCCTAGGGGAATGATGTGGAGTAATGAACCATGCCTAGGTGTTGACCATTATTGGGAAGACTAATGAGAAAATAACACGTGTTAAAAAGTAGGAGTTAGCTAAGAATCCTCTAAGAGATGTGACTACATGCCTACCATGTGTTGGGTATTAACAAAATGAGGAGCTAGACCCAATTAGATAGTTTTAAAACATTCCATCACCATTTTTATATTTGATGATGATGGAGGATCATGAACTCTAAATTAAATCTGAGATTTAGAAATAAAGAGAGAAAATCTACCCACCAACTCAAATTTGAATTTACAATAAGTGAGCTACCAAATGCCATTAATATGGGGGGTTGTATGCATGCACTTAGAAAGTCTAAGTGAAGATCACTAATGGTAACCATTGCTACCTTCGAATAAATATCTAACTATTTGCTTTCAATATTCCACATATCCCATGTATCTCATGCCTTATACACTCAAAGCTTCCAAATTTTCTCTCCATCCTACTCCAATGGTTACTTCATCTTCAAACCCAAAGGTCTAACCTAAATACAAGGACACCACATTTCTAGATAGCTTGACCAAGTTCAAGCATTACAATGATATATTTAAAGTGGTCAAGAAAGTCCTTAAATATTTAAGCTCAGATGATGGCCAATAGGCAGAGTATAAGGATGCCCTCAGGTCTTAAAAGAAGTGTGGACTCCATAGAGATACTACAAAACTAGAGGTGTTCCCTTGTGTTGACCTATTGAGTGACATCCTCCACAATGCCATATGCGTGCAAGGTAGGGTCAATGAATGGGTTTACTTTCCAACTCTCATCATTAGGTTACCAATATCTCTGGGAATGACTTCAAGGCATACTACTCCCTATTGGAATTCACTTTCTCTTATGATATAGTGATGGTGATGGTCTGGATGGGGACTTACCAAATATATGATGTTCTCCATGATTGAGCTAAGAACCTAGATTCTAAATGGGTTAATAAGGAGGAAATCAATGCTTACATAGTCCACACCTTTTAGGAGGAGGTATGAGTAGGCATGATGCTACTGAACTAGTTATTCAGGGGTTAAGACTACCAACACATCAACGAGTTGTGGGTACTTCTCCTTCACATGATCCTAACACATTTAGATGTCCCAAACATGTAGGGATTGATCAACTTAAATTTGGTCCACACCATCACATATGATAGAGCTAAGGACAACTTCTACATGATGAGATACCTACTAGACATGATCTATAGGACAATCTCATTTGAACCTTTGGATTTTCCTATGTGGGTTCTCAGGGGCTTGGCAGTCTATGTGGTCTTTTATAAACTCTAAATACACTAGTTTCACCATCACATCTAGGACAATTATGATCACTTATACCCAATGGTCTATCAAACCATTAATGAAGCTCTAATGTCCCAAATAATTATATGAGGATGACACTATGATCTAGATCAAGGTTTCCTCAAGGACCCCCTCTGCCTATCATATTATGTCCCTAGCCACCTAACAAAAAACATATATTTCCTATCAACTATGGAAGGCATCTTCAATTTTTACTTTCAACATCAGCGTAAGGCATTCTCGCAACTCCTGATTACCATATAACACCATGTCAACAAGACTTTCCCCTCAATATAGAATATAATGATTAGAAAAGATTCCTTCATCCTTTTAAAGTGTAAGGTTTAGTAATGGGACCCTAAAGGGATAACCTAAACTCATTTGTTTAACATAAATTATGTCTATCAAGCCAAAAATGATGATGAGCTTTACCTAAATTTCATCGATGACTAGGAGGTCCTATCTTAGATAGTAGCCAAAAATAAAAATATGAGAAAGAAGGATCAAAAAGGCCCCTTCATGCCTCCTCTAGCTCTTGTTTAGTCTACATAGGACTGAAATCTAATAGATCCAACTATCTCCTAGAGTATCTTATAAGGCATCTCACCACCTTCTCTTCATCGAGCTCCAAGTCCATCTCTACCTCTACCAATAACTCCTACTCTGCATGCTTCAATTCCTTCTCCATATTTTTAGTTTCTCTTCATGTTTTACTTCCTCTGCCTTCTCCTTTCCCTCACTCTTTAGATCCTCCATCACCTTCTTCGATAGCTCCAGTAATCAATCCATGACATAGTTATCCTTGGACTACACAATATGAATCAACCCAAGTGTATCTCACTCAGCCACTTGTACCTCAACCTCAAGTTGTATAGAACCTAAGGTTTAATGTGGATGATAGCCTGAGAGCAAGCCTATAGTGAAGTACCCAATAGGAACCCATCTAGGTTCCCCTCTCAAAACTTCATCTCTTTCCATTTCTCTTCCACCCCTCACTCCCACCAATTTCTAACTCCCTATTCCATCACCCACTAGTTCTACTCCACCCCCACAAGTTTCCCATGTGGTACTTCCTCTGTTTCCCATTAATCCCCCTTCATATTTTTCCCAAATATCTTGGGTATTGATCCTTTTGAGTGTCTTTGTTTCCTTTTTCCCTTTTGTTCCTTCCATCTTACAACCTAGAGTCCTCCTAATGCCTCCCTTGGATGTAACTTTGGAAATAGGTGTGACTATAGATTTCAAGATCATACCACTTCTAGTAAAGACCCTCCTAGTTCCTAATTCAACTAGTTTGGCTCTCCCCTCAGAAACTCCATGTCCTCCACCATCAACCCTTATGGCCCCTATCATCCTCATTAGACCATCTATTACAACATCTAGAATGAACCTAGGAAAGATGTTAAAGAAGAAACAAAAGGTGACCCATACTCTAGCTCTAATCTAAAGTCCTTGTGCTCTAACTCCACCTCCTCTGTAAGCCTCAATAGCTCCTTCAGCCTTAGAAATAACATCTCAATGTCTACCTCTTTATCCTTATTTGTCTATTACCCAAGGCTCCATGGGACTCACCTTCAACCAACCCATCTCTTTCCTGTTGTTCTATGACACATTCCCAAGAGCAACTTATATCAATTAAACCTGACTCAAGAATAATGGTGGTCATAAATGTTCTCATGGACTTCCCCTTTTATTTTCCTTCCTTTCACTCTTATGCCCCTCTACCTCCACTCATTTCCTCTTTCACTCCTTCCACTTCCTCCATCTCCCCTCCACCTCATCTTCTACCCTTCACCACCATTTTAGCCACACCTCCTACACCCATCATAACCTGAGGGATGGTTCTAAAGTCATAGGTACCCTAGATGACCATCTAGAGTGACCTGAACATGTAATAGAGTTTCAAATGAGACTCTAGGAGTATGAAGATAACACTCACATGGAGGTTTGTCTAGGAAAAGAACTTGATGGTCTGTCAAACCCACAAGGATTTGTTTTACCTCACCAAGATGAGGATGTCCATCAAAGATGAGAGGATGATTGAAGACCTATTGTCCATACTTTGAGCTACCCATGATATGTCTAAGAAGCACTTTGAGGATATGCAAAGCCAAGTTTGCACTCTAGAATCCTAAGTGAAGAACACTTTCCTAGTCATGTTAATTGAGTAGGTCAAGGATTCCCTCCTACTACTTTTCCCAATCCTTGGGAAAGTAGTGGAGACTTTGGTTGAGACTAGTGTGCTTATCCAACAAACTTAGGCCTACAAGGAGAGGATTATAGAGATCCATGGGAAATTTTGGAAGCTGTAAGTGGTGGTTAACAAAGGAATATTCCTAGATTTTAAACTTATGTCGACCTCAAATTTGGGGTTGTACCAAACATACATTGGGATTATGAGATTTGTAATGGAGGAGTGGTTGGCCCCATACTATAACAAAACCCTTAGAAGAGGGCAATAATAATATATTGACCTACTTCAAAGAGGTCAAGATCTCCATGTTATTCTACTCGAATGAAACCTTTATCGACCAAGTGGAGTTCAGAGTCCACTTGGGCTAATTCTATAGACATCCAATTTTGGCCACAACTGGCTTCTGACCAAACTTCAGATTGATTCCTACCAAACATTGTAAATTAAGACCAGTAATCATCAAACATCCTAATTTTGGCCACGCATCATTCATCAATGCTCAGAATCATGTTGAGGCATCCCTATTTGGGGTATTCTACTGTATGAAATAATAATCTCTCATGAATTCATCCCTAATCACATTGCAACATAACAACTCTTAGTTTAGCCTATGGACCCATTAAGTGGGGAACTTAATCAATTCTGTAAAGAGATAAAATACTAATCAAAATTAATCATCTAATTAAACTATATTAAATGATTAGTTGAATTATCCATTTGCAATTAATGAATATAAAAAAATGGAAATTCCAAACATAAAAAATATAAATCCTTTTCATCATTGACTTTATGAGTTGTCAAGCTCTTCCAAAATATCTCAAAATATATAATTTGAGAGCCATGCCTAATAATTTAAAATCATAATTACATGACAACTTTTAATTCAACTAGAGTTAGCCTCAACTCACCTAGGGTTAGTTTGAACCCATTCCATGTTTAAACTCAACCTTAACTCACCTTGGGTAAGAGTTAACTTTTGAGAATATAAATACAAGGCTATGCCTATTGATTTCTAATCTCTCTTGGTACAAATTTATTATACTTAAATGTCTTCAAAGCTATTATTGAGCATTTTTGTATGTTGTTGAGAAGTGTTGTCATTGGTGTTAAGGTTGTTGTCATTGATATCATTTGATGTCAAGTTCGATGTCATTGATGTCAAGATGTATGGTGTGTGGGGTATAAGCTTATATACCTGATATGAAGGCTTAGCATAAAACATAGTGAGATACGAATATCCTTAGTCAAGCTTTGAAGATTTGCCAGGTAACTTGGAATATGTTTCATTGAAGCTCTAAAGATCCACCTAGAAAACTTTGAAGATGCCCAACTATACTTTGTAAAATACTATAGCAACTCCAAAGATATCTATTGTATATATGTATATATATATACATATATATATATACATACATATATATATATATATATATATATATATATATATATATATATATATATATATATATATATATATATATAACTATATATATATATATATCTTCTTTTAGACCTTATTATTCATACTAATAGTCTAAAATGATCTAATAATGTTTCTCTATTAAGAGAGAATTTGAAATCAATCTGATGATTCTTCTGAGGTTGATGTCAAGTTTCAAGTTAAGGTAAGCATGTTTTGAAGTACTAGTATTTGAATACAAGGTGTCTTAAGAAATATAGTCATATCATGAGCATGTACATGATGAGCATAAAGCAGTATGTGTAGAGGTATGATATTGTCTAATGATCATGAAATGCATGTGATCAAGGTGTATAAGCATCAAGGAGTGTTTCAAGCTCAGTTGTCAAGCTTCAAGTGCTTGAGAAGTCTAGTCATGATACTGGTCATTGTATGAAGAAACCTTGTGAGAAGGTATGAGCTTGGTGGTCTAATGAGATGAATGTAAAAAGGTATAAGAGATTGTATGAAAAAAATTTATCATGATTATGAGGCTTTGGATTACTCAAGTGAGTTTTAGGGTAAGCATACATGTGTAAGACTTATAGACCTTGTATGCAACTAGACCACCTTTAGACCCTACTTGGCCTAATGAGGCATCATGAGATATTGATAAGACACATAAAGAATTATTGATAGTGTTTGACCACAAAATAGGTTTTTTGAGTTTTTAAATCAGGTGTTGATAGCTTTTATAGTGGTTAAAATCTTAGTTTCAAATACCTATTATGACTTGTAGGTCACAGGCTTAGAGAGCAAAGAGAGAGAGATGGTGGCCAAATGGGGTATCAAGATCAGTTTCCAAGGCAAGTGTGAGTGTTTGATCATTGAAAAATGTGATTTAAGTTGTCTTAATCATGTGCATGAAGTTTCACATCAAAAATTTAAGGTTATATCAAGAAAAGTGTTTTAAGGTCTCTTGAGTGCATAAAATGAAGAGTTGTCTACCCGAGAAGGTGTGTCAAGTGTTAATTGGCATGTGAAACATCTTCATGAGGACTTAAGATGTTAATAGTATATGGAAAAAATTTATAGATAAAATTTCCAAGCGTTGGTTTGTGAAATGATGGGCTAATTTTTATGAAAGATCGTTAAGACTAGAAGATGGTTTAAACCCTCAAAGAACCCTAATAGTGACCTGATATGAAAGATTATTATAATGTGTTAAGAATGGATGGTATGGCCAATTAAGTGATTATATCATGTATACGACTCTCGTAGTCACCTCTAGGTGTGATTGGTTTCTCAAGTGAGTGAGCAAAACCTATAAAAAAGTGTTTGTTTCTAAGAAATTTATTATAGTAGCCAGATTTGACCAAGTCAAAGTTGCTAAATGGATGAAAGTTAAATATTGAGACTTGTATTATATTTCCATGATGGTTTTTTAGTATGTTCCATACCTCAAGTTTTATTAATTGGTCATACAATTTGACCTATCACTAATAGACCTAATGGTGCAGACAGTGAGAAAACTAGGCAAAAGTGAGAAGTTGATTAGGGATGTGTTGTCATAGATTAGGGATGAATCCAAGTGCATGAAGATGTTGTTCAAGATCTATAATACATGTTTATGTTGGATATAATATTTTGAGGTCATTGGATATGATGAAAATTTTGTTCATAAGATGACATCTCTAGTGCAGATAAGACATTGAAGGTGTGAGGTTGTGAGATTGGTCTTCAAGACCAATATTTCCATATGACCATGTTATCTATATATTTGATATTATTATAATGATATTATAATATATATATATATATATACATTTTAAGTCTATGAAAGTGTTTACGCAGGTGTTGAAGGTTATTATCATCATGAGTGGTCTTCAAGGTAAACTAGTAGTTTTAAGTAAGTAAGCTGCAACAATGAGTTTGAGACTCTATGCCATGAGTTGATTTATATAATGAACATAATGATTTTATTTTGGACTTGAATTATCTATCCATATTTTTAAAAATCTTTGAGGTTATTGTAATAGGTTAGAACATTGAAGCCAACATGGCTTGTCTGGCTATGTAAAGACTATGAGAGAGAAGGTCAACAAATTGATCTACAAGACCAATAAATTCCATTAGATATTATGATTTGTTTGTTTGAGATTATTATAAGTGTGTTATAATATAATTTTCATAAAATAAAATCCCTTGATTATTTTTAATTAGGTGTCATAATTTCATGTTTTCTTGATTGTGTTTTGAGGCTAGTTGGTAGTTCTAAGTGGGCTACTTGTAAAGAAGAGTTTGAGCTTGTATACCTTGAATTGAAGCATATTATAATTTTTTTAATAACAATGAGTTAATGAGGTTTTTGGATATGTGATTTGTTTCCATGTTTATTTGTAAAAATTATGTTTTTACTTCAGTTGTTTAAGATGAACTTTCTAACTATGCACATGCCTAATATGAATAGTATTATTGGTGTGCTTCAAGTAGTGGTTTGAGCTAAAAATTATCATGAACAAAATATGAACCTATATGGGGTATATTTTAATGTAATATATGTTTTTTAATATATGGATTTTTCCAATGTGTTCCAATTAAGATCAAAGAGTAACGTGTGTTAAGTAGGCCTATTGGGATGAGCTCTCTATGAGACCTAAAGGAGAGATAAGGCCTAATTGAAGTGGGTCAGACCTAAATGGACTCAAATCAATTTTAATCCATGTATATGAGATTTATTAAGATCCATTCCATGTCTGACTTAAGAATATATTAATGTTTGGTTGACTAAGAAGGATATGATCAAGTGACTTGTATAAATACTAGGCAATTTTAGGATTATTTAAAGAGAATAAGAGAAGAATGTATGTAAGCAAATAATTTAAAACGAAGAGGAGTATAATTAGTTCATGTGGACCATAAAATTGGTTTTATGAATATCTAAAAAAAATTATGAATATGAGGATCATGGTCATATGACCTAATCAATTCAAAAAGAGGGCTAGTTAAGCGAAGAAGGCTAAAGACCAGTTTGACAAGGATAGAAGTGTGTGAAGAGATGAGGAAAAATATCATAATATGGTGTATGATAAACAAGGTATTATAAATTTTATCAAGTGTTTTATGTGTTTGAGTTGGTTTTGAGTCATCTAGGGGGTTGGTTCCTCCTTGCAAGTTGGTGATTGCTAAAGCCTAACTGAGTTGGTGCTTGCTTAGCTAGTGGGGGTTGGTGATCCATGTGAAGTGGGTGTTTCACTAAATTTGGTGTTTGTATTATAGGAATATAGTAAATTTGGATCATTGGTGGGTTTTATTATCCTTGAGATTTTCCCATGTATATACTGTGTTCATGTGTTTCATACTCTTGTGGACTAGTGTTTATACCTATTAAGATGTGCATGCTTATTTAAATGATATATGATTGCTTAAGTAAGATTGTTAAAGAAAATTATTAAAGATTTATTCACCCCCCCTCATTAATTTACCTTCTAAAAATTGATATCAGAGTATGGTCTTTTGAAGTAGGTTTAAAACCTAAAGGAGATCCTAGAAGTAAGGATGGCTAATCAGCGAGCTCAAGGTGGTTTATCTACCTGTAAGGCTTTGTTATTCAATGGATCCAATTATGCATTTTAGAATGTTATAATGAATATATATTTGATGTATCAAGGTCATGATATCTAGTAGTCAGTTTTGGATGGCTATATCACTCCTCCTATTCCACCAACTAATGCAGCAAGTAAGAAATCTAGTGCAAACAATTCCAAGGCAATGATTGCCGTTATTTTTGGCCTATCAAATGTATAGATTATGAAGATAATTCACTTTTAATCATCTAAAGATATATGGGACAAGTTTAAGACTATCTATAAATGAGATGCCAAGGTGAAGATATTCAAGTTATAGACCCACTGAATATAGTTTGAAATCTTGAATATGAATGAAGATTAAACCATTGCATGTTACCTATTAAGGGTTGATGAAGTTGTCAATGTCATTAAAATATTTGGAGAAGAAGTGAAATAATCTACTATTTTTCAAAGGGTGTTGAGATTACTAACTCCTAAGTTTGACTCTAAGGTGTATGAATTAGAAGAGATGCAAGATTTGGACAAGCTAGAGATGGATGGGTTTCATTGCATTTTGACTACCTATGAGATGAGAACTAATGAAGGAAGACCTCCCAAAAAGGAAGTAGTTTTCAAAGTTGAGAAGAATTCAAAAGCCAAGAACATCAAATAGGAGGAATCCTAAGATATTGATGATTGCCAATTAATAGCCATGTTTACAAGGAAGTTGAGGTTTGGATCTAGTAAATATAAAGGTAAGTTACCCTTCAAATGTTTCAACTATGGAAAGATTGGTCACTTTAGATCCAAGTGTCCTAACAAAGATAAATATGAGAATGATGAAAAACATGATGAACATTATAATAAGACATGTAAGTCTGATGAAAATAAAAGAAGCTTATACACTAAAGAAGATAACTGTTATGATGTAAGTGACTCAAGTGAATCTGATAGTGATGGTGGAAGTAGTGAACCTAAACATGACAATAATGAAACCTTATTCATGGCCATGGAATCAAACAATGAGAGTTGTTCAAATGGAAAAGGCCTTATGGTTGATGTAGAATTAGATGAAGAAAAATTAGAAGTAAATCTTGAGGTAAAATTGGTAAGTGCCTTAGAGTATTTAAAGTTTCAAAGAAGAAAGAATCACAAATTAAGATCAATAGTTAAGGATTATGATGAGCATATTGGCTTGTTTGAGGAGAGATTGAGTAACACCTCGAAGGATCATGATGATATCATCAATCTTGTTGAGGAACAGATAGAGATAGTCAATACAAAATTAAAGGTTAAAGAGGATGAATGCATCAAGTATGAAATTAAAATAGAATCCCTAAAAGCTAAGTTGGATCAAGAATCTAGTAAGGTGAAGAGCTTTATGAAGTTTGAAAAGATCCCTGAGGCTCTAAATGATATATTGAGTAGTCAAAAGTTTGTAAGTGACAAAATAGGTCTTGGTTTCAAATAATACGAAAAAGAGGCATCTCTAGTCAAGGATAATACTATTGAAGACAAAAAGGTTAACATGAAAATACCTATCAGATAGCCTAATGCTATAATGTATGCCAGTTCTTTCAATAGTTACTATTTTTTATACAGTCAGTTTGGTCATAGAGCAAGAGAATGTATCAGAACCTCCAATAATGAGTACTCATGGAGCTATAGAAGGAGTCACAATACATATCAATCAAATGGTATGTATAAGGTAGTTTTTTACAACTATCATAATGTATCTTCCACATTGTAAGATTCTATCATAACAAAGTTAGAAGGTCATCAAGTGAAAATAGGAAGTCTGAATCCCCTAGAGTGCAAGAAACAAGGAAAATGAATGTATGGAAACCAAAGATAATGAAGATGAGTCATGATTAGATTACAAACTCAAGTGTACTGTGTGATGTGATAGAGCATGCTTCATATGTGAAATCAAGTTAAGAATGCATGTTATCAACCCACACTGATAATCAAATGGATAATGAAGAGATCAAGCCTATAATGCCAATCAAGCCTAAAATGGTATTGAAGGAAATTTAATCTTGTGAGAGTTTGGATATTTAGGATTATCCTAAATTTGATTTATTCCAATTCCCTATGGAAGGGGTGACTCCATTAGGCTTCATAGAAACATTCATCAATAAGTAGAAGCATGGTGGATCCTTGTTGAGATTGGATAGGTGTTGTATGGTATGAAGACATGTTGAATATTGTTGAGTCTGAGCTAGAAGTGTAATATTTTGGCATATTGAGAGGTAAGTATTGGTACCAAGGTGTGTGTTCTATGTTGAAGATAGTCTATGTGTATTGTTAATTCATATGGTGAGAAAGTTGAGAAGACAAAGAGGGAGCATGGTTGTGTATTTCAGTATGATCATTCTTTGTTGAGTTGCTACAATGATAGACTTATTCTTGGTCTAAATGAGAGCTTGGTAGCTCTGAGTTCTTTGTCAAGAGAGTGATTGCCTTTGTTATCTAGATAGAGGTAAGCATGGAGTTAAGGGGATCATGATCTTTGAAATGTTTCATGATTCTATTTATTGAGAGTTGTGAGAGAGAGTTGAGTGTTATATATGTATCAAGATAATATTAAGTTCATATAGGACCAAGGCACATATTATATTATCTTAGTTTGAATATCATGAAGAAGACAAGTTATGATACAGGTTTGTCATAGTGAAGCATGTAAGCATAGACCAAGTTTATAAAATGATGCAAGGAAGGTGTCATAATGATGTATGTGCTATAGTTTCTTGAGAAACATGAAGGAGAAAGATTGATGAAAGAATAACATCTAAATATGTCTTATGGACATGAAATGAGTGATCTATTCTTCAGCATGAAAAATAATATTGTTCCCTTGGAATAATATCTTTGATAGCAGACATATCTAATTGACATAGTGGACACGTATTGAATACAAAGATGTTTTATGCTCATGGTAATTAAGTGTGATTATACTATGTGTTTAAGTATGACCTTTGGGTCATATATCCCAAGTTTATATAATCAGTATGCCTTGGTTGTGTGAGGTGAAGGTGATCAATCAAGATATAAGTATGGTGGATAGTGAGCTAGGTATTTTATAGTCCTAATGACTAATTAACTATTACAAGAAAGGTTATCATAATGTACATGGATTAGATATGACCTATGAGTCTTAGAGAAGATCAGAAGAGATTGTTTTCAAAATATATGATTGGATAATGATAGTTTGAGTGACATATTCAAGGTGAGATTGTTGAACATTATCTTCTCTCATTAGTGATCAAAATTGATATCAAAGAGTATCTTGCATAAGGTGGATATCAAAAGTGAATTGAGACAATTAGCATAGTATAGCTGGTAGTGATTAGGTGCATGATATATTTTTCATGATTGAGGTCATTCATGGAATAAGTTTTTGTGAATGATTTCCATGATTGGTTTCCGTATTTTATGGATATTTTGTGTCATATAGTGTCTTTAAGAGGGATTATCGGCTCAGGGGGTGAAAGAGAGTTTCCATAAGGTGTCTACAATAATTGATGAGCCTAAGGTGAGTACTTGGTCAGAATTTCATTGTGTGGTTTATTCAAATTTAGGCCCAAGGATAAAATAAGTTGTTTATGAAAGACCCTTTTTCATTAATGTCAAAGGGGGAAAAATACTAGTATGGGGAGATAAGAATGATCAATGTTCAGTATGGTTTGCCATCAATGAAAAAGGGGGAGATTATTAAACATTATTTCTATTGTTGAGAAGTGTTGTCATTGATTTCAAGTTTGTTATCATTGATGTCAAGGTTGATATCATTTAATGTTAAGGTTTATGTCATTGATTTTGAGATGCATGGTGTGTGGGGTATAAGTTTGTATGCCTGATATGAAGATTTGACATAGGACACAATGAGCTATGAACATCCTTAGTTGAGATCCAAAGATCTGATAGGTAGCTCTAAAAATATTCCATCAAAGCTTTAAATATCCACCCAAATAGCTCTAAATATATTCCAATAAAGCTCTGAAGATGCCCATTTGTACTTTATAGATTATTATAGCAACTCCAAAGATATCTACTATACATATATAGATTTTCCCTCTTTAGATGTCTTATTTTAGACATTACCATTCATAGTAATAGTCTAAATTGATATGATAAATTTTATCTATTGAGAGATAATTTGAAGGGAACTTGATTATTATTCTAAGGTTGATGTCAAGTTTCAGGTTAAGGTAAACATGTTTTGAAGTACTAGTATTTGAATACAAGGTGTCTTGAGAAGTATAGTCATATAATGACATAAATCAGAATGTGTAGAGGTATGATACTATTTAAGGAGCATGAAAGGCATGTGAGAAAGGTGTATAAGCATCAAGGAGTGTTTCAAGGTCAGTTGTCAAGCTTCAAGTGACTGAGAAGTCTAGTCATGACACTAATAATTGCATAAAGAAACCTTGTGAGAAGGTATGAGCTTGGTGGCCTAGTGAGATGAATGCACAGAGGCATAAGAGATTGTATGAGATTTTTTTAGTATGATTATGATGATTTTGAGTTCTCAAGTGATTCTTAGGTTAAGCATACATGGGTAAGACCTATAGACCTAGTATGCAACTACAACACCTCTAGACTCTGCTTGTCCTAATGAGGCATCATGAGCTATTGATAAGACACATGAATAATTATTAATAGTGTTTGATCA
The DNA here is from genome assembly GCA_037957365.1 of Torreya grandis. NCBI lineage: Eukaryota > Viridiplantae > Streptophyta > Pinopsida > Cupressales > Taxaceae > Torreya > Torreya grandis. The sequence continues at coordinate 2,130,785 of JARHVA010002487.1, forward strand.
CAAGAGAGGTTGTTTAAGTTTTTACATGATGTTTTTAGAGATTGTATATTGGTTAAAAGGTCAGCTTCAAATACCTATTGTGACTTGTAGGTCACAGGATTAAATAGTAAAGAGAGAGATGGTAGCTAGATGGGGTATCAAGATCAGTTTCCAAGGCAAGCATGAGTATGTGAGAATTAAAAAAGTTTATTCAAGTTTTTTTAATCATGTGCATGAATTTTCAAGTCAAAAATTTAATGTTATAGCAAGAAAAGTGTTTTAAGGTCTCTTGAGTGCACAGAATGAATAATTATCTACTTGAGAAGGTGGGTTAAGTGTTAATTAGCACGTGAAACATCTTCATGATGACCTAATATGTTAATGGTATATGGGGAAGGGTTTTATATAAATTTTCCAAGCACTAGTTTCTATAATGAGGGGCTAATCTTTATGAATGATCATTGAGACTAGAATAGGATTTAAACCCTCAAAGAACCCTAATAGTGACCTGATATGAAAGATCTTGTTATAATGTGATTATAGTGGATAAATATGGATAATTAAGTGATTATATCATGTATACAACTCTCTCAGTCACCTCCAGGTATGATTGGTTTCTTAGGTGAGTGAGTAAACCCTATAAGAAAGTGCTTATTTCTAGGAAATTTATTATAGCAATCAAATTTGACCAAGTCTAATTTTTTAAATGGATGAAGGTTGAAGATTGATACTTGTATTATATTTCCATGGTGGTTTATAATTAGGTTCCATACCTCATGTTTGATAAACTAGACATAAAATTTTACTTATCACTAGCAGACCTAATGGTGCAAACCATGAGAAAACTAAGAAGAAATGAGAAGTTGATTAGGGATGTGTTACCATGGATTAGGTATGAATATAAGTGCATGAATATGTTATTAAATATATATAATACATGTTAATTTTTTATATAATTTTTAGAGGTTAGTGGATATGATGAAAATGCTATTCATAAGATGACATGTCAAGTTTAGATAAGACAGTGAAGGTGTGAGGTTGTGAGATTAGTATTCAAGCCCAATATTACCATATGACCATGTTATCTATCTATTTTATATTTTTATAATTATCTTATAATATTATATACACACATTGGAAGTTTTTTAAAGTTTCTACACAGGTGTTGAAGGTCATTATCACCATGATTGGTCTTCAAGGTAAACTGGTAGTTTTAAGTTACAGTGATGGGTTTGAGACTCTATGCCATGAGTCGATATATATAATACACATAATGATGTTTTTTGGGACCTGATATTTCTATCCATGATTTTAAAAAAAATTTAATTCATTTTAAGAGGTTGAAACATTGAATCCAAAATGGCTTGTTTGATTGAGTAAAGATTATAAGAGAGAAGGTCAACAAATTGGTTTGTAAGACAAATAGTTTCCATTAGAGATTATGATATGTTTGTTTAATATTATTATAAGGATGCTATAATATCATGTTTATACACTCAAATACCTTGATTATATTCAATCAGGTTTTAAAATTTTATGTTTTTTTACTATGTTTTTAGGCTAGTTAGCAGTTTTGAGTGGGCTACTTGCAGAGAAGAATTTAACCCTGTATACCCTGAGTTGAAGCATCTGATAAAGTTTTTAATGACCCTAAGGCATGGTTTTTTTGTATATGTAAATTTTTTTCATGTTTTTTTGTCAAAATTATGTTTTTAATTCAGTTTTTCAAGATAGACTTTTTAAGTATGCACATGCCTAATATGAACAGTACTATTGGTGTGCTTCAAGTAGTAGTTTGAGCTAAAAAATATCATGGAAAAAATATGAACCTATATGGGGTATATTTTAATGTAATATGATTTTTTTCTACCATATTAGTCATTTTAATGTATTTCAAGGAATAAAAAAGAGTAGTGTGTGCTAAGTAGGCATAATAGGATTAAGTCTCCATGAGAACTAAAGGAGAGATAAGGCCTAATTAATGTGGGTTAGACCTAAAGGGACTCAAATCACATTTGATACATGTATATGAAATTTATTAAGATACATTACATGGCCAACCTAAGAAGATAATAATGTTTATCCAACTAAGAAGGATAAGATCAAGTGACTTGTATAAATACTAGGCAAGTTTAGGCCTATTTGAAGAGAGTAAGAGAAGAATGTATGTAAGTGAATAAAAGAGAAAAAAGAGGAGAAAAATGAGGTCATGTGGACAATAATATGTGTTTAATGAATATCTAATATAAGGTCTAAATATGAATATCAAGGTCATATGACCTAATCAAGTCAAGAAGAGGGCTAGTTGAGTGAAGAATGCTAAAAGCTAGCTTGAGATGGATAGAAGTTCACGAAGAGATGAGGAAGAAAAATCATTTATTGTATGATAAGAAAAGGTATACTAAAGTTAATCAAGTGTTTCAGGTGGTTGAGGTTGTGATGAGTCATCTAGGGTATTTTTGCCTCCTTGCAAGTTGGTGCTTGCTAAAGCCTAGTTGAGTTGTTGCTTAGAAAGTTGGGGTTGGTGCTCCATGTGAAGTGGGTGCTTCACTAAAGTTGGTGTTTATATTATATTAATATAGTCCATTTTAATCATCAATTATTTTTTTCCCTTGATTTTTTCCCACATATATATTGTGTTCATGTGTTTCATGTTCTTGTGGATTGGTGTTTATGCTTGTTAAGATGTACATGCCTATTTAAATGATATATGATTTCTTAAGTAATATTGTTAAAGAAAGTTTTCAAAGACTGATTCATCCCCCCCAATCATTTAGCTTCTAGAATCTCTCATAATCTAAAGTTATAATGCTAATTTGGAAATAGAAAAGCTTTACTTGTAATGTTACCATGCCAAATTCATAAGCCAAGCAACAAATCCAATGTGCCAAGGAGATAAGGAGTAAAGAAAGCTTCATTATCAAAGACTTATTTAATCATGAACTAAGCAAGCCACTTCAAAAATCCATTTAGATCTCTAAGGAATGTGAAAAAGTGTTTTCTTTTATCTTTTAGTTGTGTTTTCATATACATATGTGTTACCTATGCTCTCCCTAGTGCCCAGGCTAAAGGTGTTAAGATTTTAGTGTGTTATTTTGATTTTTTTAAATATTGTAATAACACAACTAACCTCCCATCTACGTAATCCTTTTTCACATGATGGCATGACCGATGGGACTAAATATCCTATATGGCCAAGGAAATTGATATGTTAGTTTTAGTTTTTCTAATGGATGCATATAAATCTTCAAGTTTTAACTTTGTTTTTTACGTATTTTTTTAATCAAGTCACAGGTTGTATTGATTGATGTTAATTTTTTAGATTGATGTCGATTACAAGAATCAACCATGATCTCTGTGTAAAAAATAGAACAAGGCAAGGAGCATGGCTATCAATGATTTTAATCAATTTTTCTTACCTTCATTTTGTGTTTGATGATCTACATGTTATTTTTATAACCTATTTCTTTCAAAAATATATGCGATGTTTCAATTTTAAGCTCAGTTATTAATCATTTTTATATCAAAATAGACTTTATTTTTATGTGTTTTATAAGAAACATCAACATTCAACTTAAAATTGTCATTGATCTTTGTAATGGACATCATTTTTTATGGGTCAATGATGATTAGTATCTGAGACAAGAAATCAAAAAACTTGAGAGTTAATTTTAAAATGTTATTTTTTGACTTGATTTTAGGCTTCTAAGCAGGCAAACTCTCTAACAATGTATAGGTATTGAGGTGTAAAGATCAAATTTTAATAATGATTGAATCTTACGCACATTGTATTTGGTGCTTAAAATTTACTTAGTTGTTTTCATCTCTTATTTATTGTTGAATTTTTCAAAATTATCAATAACAAAGCCAAGGGGCTCAAACTTCATAATGTATTTCATTTTGGTGTTATAAAAATGAACTTTCACTTTAGTTAAATACTCGTAAGAGTTTCATTTTTAACTTGTTTGTTGAAACTATTTGTTTAGAAAAATGAGTGATGCGTGTATGCTCTCCCCCCATCCCTTTTAGGGAACTTGGGTGATAAAAAATACTCACTCTTTATATTTTTTGCTTTGGTCCAAAATCATGGAAGGACAGTCGTTAGGCCCTCCCAAAAATCCATATGATTTGGGTTATCCCAAAATGACCCTAAAGTCCTTCCATTTTATCTTTATTTCATGTATTTTTGGATTGTGGGTGATAGTTCATCACCTCCTCACAAGTTCTTTAGGAAAACGTTGACCTATGAATTTATCTCTTAGCATCATTTTAACCCCACCCCATGATGGGGTATATAAATTTAGGGTGACCCATTGGGATGCTTTTTTGAGTGGTTAAAATAAGTTACGTTAGTGGTTCTCAATCTCAAAATGTAGGGGAATCTCAAACATCAAACTACATGATTGTGCCCTAGTGTTTCCCACACATATTGGACTATTTAGAAATGAATAAAATTTGATAGTTTAGATAACCCCACTTACTCCAGACATATTATTGATGTAAGGCAAATAGCCTAAATTTTGATGTCATCGTATAAACTCTTGAGAGAAGAGGGGGATTAAAAACCCTACTTTTCATGTGCTTTTAATTTTTGGATTAATAATTTGAAATACTCTCAATATAAAGTATATAGATGAAATTTGACAATATGATGTGACCTTGTCAGTTTTAGGATTTAGGACATTATAACTAGGTGTTTATATCATTTTATCCTTTTTACTTACATGGTATTGATTTAAAACTATTTTTTTATAATACCATGTCCAAAACATGTCTTGTTTACACATCGCTCCTTTGTTTAAATAGGTGTTATACCATCTATTTGACAACACACATTTGCCTTAGTCTTTTGTCAAACATTTATTTGTGTGTTACTTTTTTGAAAAATGTGTCGTTATGTTTCCTAATTCATTTCAGGTATTTTGCCTTAAAGTTATTTGAAACAAAACATTTTTTATACCTTTAGAGCATGATAACATCAATACACTACTCAAACTATTTGTGTATATTGATTATCAATTACAAAGTATAAGCATAAAAGATGCAAAATAGTAATCAAAGTATCAGAACATCTATATAATATCAAACTAGGATCCATTCCACTAAAAGTCTAAGTATAAAAATTGATAATGCAATATAAAAAATTGGCCCCATATAGATGGCCCAGCAAGCAAAAATATCCACCACATGTATCCCACCACCCAAAATAGAGGTGGTACCAAATATCAACAACTATGTAGACTTTTCTTCAAGTCCCCTCCAAGAAGTGGTGCATTACATTTGAATGTCCTCATACGAATCCACACACACATGTCCCTCAACATAGCTCATCTTTGACCCAGGTCTCAACTATTCCAGCCTAATAGTCATAAGTCAACCTTGTTTAACAAGGATTTCATGTTATTAGACCTAACATATTCAATCACCTCATCCACTTTGGTGGAACCACCCCTTTCAATGATCTTCTCCAATTTCCCAAAAAAGACATTAATATTATCTTCTATTAATTATCATACCTCACTTTGATCCTCAAAAACCTATGCCATGGAGGGGAGATTTATGGGGGAAAGGGGGCATAGAGTATCCTTATCATGGGAGAACAAATCAATAGCTAGTTCAATAATAGCAATAGATTCCTCAACTTCCTTAATTTCACTATGATTAAAACTAGTATTTTACACATCCCTCATCATATCATTATTGGCCATCAACCAACTATTTACATCATTCTTGTCATATTCTAAATAATTGACCCATTTATGAACTGGGTTATCTACCTGATCAAAATAAGAGTCCTTGATTCACTCTTATTCATGCTCTATAATTTTCACCTTAATGTTTAATCCATGACAAACTCCCCAATCCATGTATAGACTCAAATTGGGATAGGTGCTCAAATTAATTAGGTATGCTAACATGATCTTAAGCATTTTAGACCTCAATAATTGTTCTAGCTATACTTGTGACACCTTCAATTGGAGAAATATCTTCAAAGAAAAAATATGAAGGATTCCTTCAATAGTGAAGTCAGTAAGTACCTTAGCCTTATATTGAAAAACCTTTAAGTTTATTTGCCTCCATAAAAACCATAAAATCTCAATTGAGAAAACACGCCAAAACTTATGAAAAAAGGATGGACTTTTATTTTAGGATAAATACAACCAAAATCAATATTCAGTGATCCAATCTCATAGTCAAAAACAATATTCCAACCCTTGAGACAACATTTCTAAATATCAGAAGCATAAGGACAAGAGAAAAAAAGATGTTTAGTAGTTTCAACATTGCTACAAAAGAAATAAATAGACTGCCCAAATCCAATTTTAACTAGGATAGTACCAACATATAGTTTATTATATATCAAAATCCAATTAAAATAGGACTTTATAGGCTCAATACAAGAATCCCAAATAACATCAAACCTAAAGTACCAGGTTCGAAGGGGATCACACACATTTCAAATATGATTAAGGGTAAGATAGGGGACTTTGGAAAAAGAGAGTTTATTGTATAACATTTGAGTAGAGAACTTGAAAAGGGGAGGACCCTTTAACCACTTAACACTTTCCCATAATTTACCTTCCTCATCCATAAAGGAGACATTGGTATTTCCCTACAATGATTTTTGAAGAAGAGTATATGTTATACACTAAGTAACAGGGATTTTAAATCTAACTCTAATTTATGACTAGGAGGCCCAACCATTATGTGAGAAATGATCTTTGAAATCCCTCAAACCTTTAGTGAACCACTCAAAAGTAGAACATCCCCTGATGAGTGCAAGAGGCCTTATATTTACATAGATATTCCACCAGATGGATCTGTAACCTTGGCAGCATGTCCCAAACCAACTGAATATACGTTTAGCAGTGATGAAAGGTTTTATAAAGTCCTAAGCAGACTAGATATAAGAAAATATTGGTGACCCAACAACTTTAATAGAGAAGGGACTTATTATAAGATATGTAGTATTGAGCCCTTTCCATTTTGGTGTACCTTTAGGAGAGCCACATAAGATATTATTCTTGACTAAGATTTTCCAAGGCTCATCCCTTTTGAATGCTCTTATTATCTATTTGACTGCAAAGGTTATGCCTTGGATTATTATATCCTTTAGACCAAGTCCCCCAATATGTTTAGGCTTCAAACGAAATTTCTAGAAAATAGCATGTCGGTTCCTCCCTCCTTTGTCATCAGACCATAGGAAATCCCTTATAATTTTGTGTAAAAATTTTATCTAAGTTTTACTAAAAATCCAAGAAGAAGCATAATATATACTATATGAGGCAAGAAATTTTTGGCAGACCTAGATCCTTCCAAGTAAAGAAATCAAGTGTCTCTACCATTTTTTAATTTTATTATTAATTTTGATAAATATCTACTCCCAGATGAGCTTGAATGAAGGGGTAAGTGCAAAAGGAATACTCAAATATCTAACCAATTCATCTAGCCCTTTTCACACCCAACTAAAATATGTAAGCCAATCAGGAGGAGTGCCCTACCACCCCACCATACAAGATTTATGCATAGTGACCTTAGATCTAGAAATAGAGAAATATATATCTAACCTTGCAGTAACCCAATTTAAGTTACTTTTCTCAAATTTAATAAATAGATTAGTGTCATCAATAACTAAAACATCAATTAATTAACCTTCATTAGGTAGATAAATTCCTTTAATAGGAGGACCCACATCTAATAATCTTAGTAGATAATGTATAGTTTCATCATCCAACATAAATAAAGAAGGGGCAAGAAGATGACCTTATCTAATTGAATGTTGAAGCTCAAGTGATTCTATCAGTTCCCCATTCACTTTAGCTATAATAGAGGAATATTTGAAAATAACATTTATCATTCTTCAAAATTTTCCTTGAAAACCAAAGGCTCTAAGAATTATTTCAATGAAGCTTCATTATAGTTTGTCATAGTCTCTTTCAAATTCAAACAAAATCATGCCCACATCTTGATTAGAGTCACACACCCAGTACATCCCTTCCCATATAGTTATCTAGAATGTATCTTCCTTTAGCAAAACTAGTCTAGGTCTTAGAAACAATAGAGGTAAGTAGAGAAGAGATTCTCTTAGCCAAAATTTTATAGGAGACATTAAGGAGGGTAACTGGCCTCCAAATTTTGAATGTGGGTTCCCTTCCTTACGGATGATCTTAATAACACCTCTATTTATTTTAAGGCTAAAGGAACTAGTAGCAATAGCTTATTTATAGACCTCAATATAATATTTGGCTAACCAGTCCTTATTGGTTTTGTAACATTCAATATGGAAACCATCAATACCAAGTGCTTTTTCATTCTTGATCGAGTCAATGGTCACTTTAATTTCATCAAATTTGATATACTCATCTAGTGAAATCACTTGCATTCATGACACTTTATTTAGAATACGATACCACAAATAGCCTTATTATACTCTATGAGAGCATTGGATCCATCAAACAAAAATAACTTGGAATAGAATTTAAAGAAAACTTCTTTGATAATGCAAGAGTCATGAGAAATGCTACCCTGAAACTTAATAACATTAATTTTTATCCTTTGGTTTTTGGTTTTCAAGAAATGAAATAAAATTTTAGATCCTTTGTCACCAAGCTTAACCTATGTCATTCTTGAGTGAATTTTCACTCCTCTGGTAAGGTAGCATTGAGTTTTCTTGACAAGATTCTTTAGAGTGTTAAGCTCATCCACTAGTCTACCATTAGAGGGATCAAGTTGAAGATAAATTTTATCCTAGATTAGCTTTTCTTGGGTGACCCTAACAACTTTATTGCACTTTTTATTCTTGATTTGGCCATACATTCTTGTAAAGTTCATGGACATTTTCATACAAGAGTTCCACTGAGCAATACTAGAGCTAGAATTGCATGAGACTTTCCCTAAATTTCAAGAAGAATTAATACCATCCATACAAACTTGACCATTTAGGTGAGAGATATTAAAATTATAAAGTCCTTTGAAAAAAAAGGAACTTTTATCATCATTTTAATTTAAGGAATAACCAATTTCAATGGGATGGTGGTCAGAGATTGTGTAGGGCAAAACATTAACCACATTTCCAACACTAGTTGGGGTCACTTGAATGGAATCTATATTCAAGTAAAATATATCAAGTCTGGAATATTGTATTATATTATTATTTTGATTATTTCACTAGGTAAACTATATTATTTTAGTTTGATTTTTACATTTCTGTAATGAATCAAGGAGTTTGTGCACTCTCTTGAATTTGGACCATAAGAAAAGCTCATTGCATTTCTAAAACTAATGGTCACCACCAATTTTATCTTATTTTTCCTTGACCATTTTAAATTCACCTCCAAAAATACAAGGGACATTTTTTAGGTTAGTTTCAAACTAGTTCCATAGCTCAAATATTTCTCTGTAATCATTTAGGGAATATATAGTGCACAGACCAAAACATTGGTTTTACTTTTCTAGTAAAGTCCATAAAACTTTGTTACAGGGAGAAATATCATGGTCAATAATGGATTCCTTCATTTAAATATTAACCAATATAGAGTCCCCTCCTTTACCTCTTTGGTGAGTAGTAGAAAACTAGGCAACATTGGGCCAGATTAAATTAAGGACCAAGGATAGCTAGAAGCCCATAACCTTAACTTATTGAAGACACAAAAAGTCCAATTTGTCTCTCCAGTGTCTAAATTATCTCGTGATGGGTTTTCTATTATGGAATTCCAATCCCCGAACATTCCAACTTATAATTTGCATAAAAAATGGAGGTATGGGGGTCAAGTAGATTGATCAAGGGGTTTACCCCCACTATTATACAATATTTTGAAACAATCTAGAACATTATTTTATTTGGCCTTCCTCTTAATAACTAGGTCGGGGCTACTAGTAGGGATATCTTTAGCTTTTTCCTATCTTTTACAAGAGAATGATCAAGATGGGTAGAGATAGAGTCAATATTGAGTATTTTACCACCCCCCTTGGGCTTCCAATTTTTAGTAACATTAGGGTCCTTAAGGGATAAAGGATCAATCACTATAGTTTCCATATCAGAGCCAAAATTACTATGTTTTTTTTTTCTCTAGATAAATCACCATGGGGGAGGAATCATCTCATTTTTCATCAAGGTTGAAAAAGGGCATGATACCAAGGTTAGAATTATTACCATCATGAGGATTAACTAAAATAACCATATACTCATCTAAGGTATAATCCTTGAGTTGTGGGGCAGAAGAAACCAATAGAGATTTATGCTCAATAAAATCAACATCCAAGTTATCAGTCAAATTGTTAATCACATCAAGTTGAGAATTCACCATGTTAATAGATGGTGACAGGGAGCTACAAGATTGGGGAGAACATTGAGTCACAACTTTTCCTAACTCATTTGTAGTCACTGGAGAGTTTTCCCCTAGTGGTTCCTCAAGGGAGGCACAATAATTGGGTGGTTTACTATTAAACATAAGGATTTTAAAGACTTTTAAATCATCAATTGGTAGATAATTCATCACATAATCCTCCTTATGTGGAACTTGACTTTTTTTTACTACAAAGGTCCTCCTTGTTAACCAATAATGGATAATTATTTTTGGGATGTCCATCTTTTCTACAAAAAAATAAGCATTTAATCCTCCCATCCCTTTGATAACACAAAATGGGATGTCCCTTTGATTTTAAAGTTAAGGGATTAAAGGAAAATATATAAGGTCTCTAAAGATATTAGAACCCTAGCATTAATATGTGCTAACAACCATCTTGTGTCCTCAATTCTAAGGACTTCTCCAAGGGATTTCAAATTTTATGGTATAAAGTTCCATAGCTGGATAAGAATGTTTTCAATATCCACCCATTTGGGTGCCATTTTTAAAATAAGTTCATTATCCATATCTGGAATCCATGGGACCACCTTGAAAAAATACTAACCTACATTCCATAAGGGTTTACTAATGGCCCTTCTTTGCATATTAGATTTTTTAAAAAATCATAAAAACCCCTTTCTAAATCATTAGATAAAAGCTAATGTAGATACCTTGTTTCTTACCCCCAAAAAAATTGAGCCAATTATCAAAGAAGTTTCTAGAATGGAGAGTTCTTTTTCAAACATATAAAAAACACTGTCATTTTTTAACCTAACTTCTTCATGTTGTAGGTATTTTTCTATAAAAGTGTTCAGAATAAGAGTCAAGGAATTAATAGGGATAGGGCACTTATTGATTTGGTCTTCATCCCACTCTTGGTCTCCATGTTCTCCTTCACAGACATGGATGACAAAGAATTCTATGTATTTTATGTGTTTTGATGTTTCTTCTTGATGCATGACTTCATTAAACAACTTATTTGATGCTCCAAAAGATCCTTCTCTGACCTGTGATGAAAATGACAGACTATCCTTGAGATTACAATCTTTATCAAACCCTGAAGGACAAGATATCTCATTAAAACCACCATTTTCATCCCTCATCACATGTTCAAGACCATTTTTTCTAAGAGTTTACATAAAGATCTATAATTAATACCATATCCCTCTTTTTTCCAAAGGCTATGGGCACAAGGAACTAGGTGGGGGAAACATGGGATGGTATGAGGCATGTAAGAAGAGACACAAATTAAAATGCCAAATAATAAACACTTACCACAAACCAAAAATGAATCTAATGAAAATAATCATAAGAGCTAAAGAAACATGACCACCATGGGCACCAGAGAAAACTACACATGAAAAGTAAGGAAGCAAAGGTAACCAAGGTAATCAACCAAGAGAAATATTGAAATACCATAAATGGAGGATGATTATTCATCTACCTATTGCAGAGCTCTAAGCTTCTCCAAATTTACAATTGTTTCAAAAGACTTGTTGCCTTGTGTCCAAATTTTCAAATTTTTTAAACCACTTATGCCTTTTGGATATATTCTTAGTACTTTCGTGATGTTAGTTCTCGTCTAGCTTATTGTCTATTTTGAGAAGGATAGCCTTCTAAATCACGTTTGAAATTAGCCTTAACAAGTTTGATCCAAACATTGATTGGTTTATGTCTATGCCTTGTTTAATTTTGGCCCAAACATTAATTTTTCACTTTTGGGTTATGTAACTTAGGTTAATTCCTTGCTCTATTTAAAAACTACTTTTATGCTTAGATTTGGGGAAGAAGTCTATCTTCCATATGCCTAAAGTTCCATGTCTTTTTCCAAATGACCAAGTGTGTGTTTACATCTCAATGCCTAGTTTGTGTCAAAGTGTTTCAAAAAGTTAGATTTAATCACATCCATTTTAGACCTTGTTTTGTTTAAAGTCTAGATTTTATGCCTTATTACCAAAAGACATAGAAATGCATGTTTTGAGCCTAGCTTTTGTGCCTTGTTTTATAAAATACCTAAATTTTTTTGTTTATTTAAACCTAAATTAGACTTGTTTGAAACAATTTATACGTGAGTTTGGAATTTTGATTTTAGTCACCCACTCTACCCTTTTATGTAAGACATTTGATATTAGACATTTGACATTAGACTATTTTAGACCAAGATTTATCACTGAACCTTTTGGATATACAACTCAATTCCTTATACTAAGTCAAACCAAGTTTGGACCATTTTATCTTTTAGACCTTATTTTTTAGATTTTATATAACTTTAGGAATTTTTCATGAAATGTTAGTCATTAATTTGTATATATCTCATTACACTCATAGTGGAGCCATGTACAACCCAGGTTATGATAACATGGTCACACAAGATGACTTTGTTCAAGACCCTTATGGTGATGATGTTATTTGTGAGATGAATCCTTATCCTCCTTACACTATTTAATCTAGGGAAAAAATCCAAGATCCACTAGCCCACTATTTGGTTAACATGCCTCCATACTTAGAGCAGGACCAATAGCAACCATATAATACCTTGCTATCATACCATCGATTATAGAACAAGTTCAAAAACAATAATAGTACCTTACTACACCATCGACATATCATCCTTATTTGTTTGATAATCACTTGCTTGAGAATAAGGATGAGGTATTAGCCAGAGCTGCAAAGGTAGGGGCCAATTTTTCAATGGACTTCCCCCACAAAAATTTACCTAGTATAGTTAGATTTCCTCTCAACATACCTTATAACCAAACCATTGAACAAGCCTCTTCTAACAATCCTCAAGTGCTTGTGTTGATATCATATCAAGACCTTAATTTGCTTTTCAAAATAAATGGCCTCATGGAGGACCATTTTATACAAATGTAACAAGCATACCAAACTTATTTGAATCTATCATGTAATTTCAATATCATGGACATGTCAAATGTTCCACTCATAGAGCTAACTCCTTCAATAGGAGTATTAATTAAATTAACAAGTCAAGATAATCTAGGGATAGACCCATTTGCATAAATCACTTTAGTTCATGACATGTTAAATGTCTTGGCTATTGAATAAGTGTCTATTTTTAGACTTAGACTGAAGTACCTATCCCTATAGGCTTCACCTTAAAACTCTTTTATGTTACAATATGATCCGGACAACAATTTAGATGACAATTCGGGTGATGGGTCCACCTCATTTGATGGTAGAACTCCCGGGAGCCATAACTTTTGCACCATAGCTCCAATTAACTCACCATTTGAACCGTTGGAAAGCTAATAATGAGGGGAACATCGTGAGATGTCATTGAGATCTAATCAATGAAGTTTGACCACATAAAACCCAATATAAGTGTCCCAAACTTCAATTTTATTAGTCCAGTCTAAAATAGTAAGTTTCTAAAAATAGTAATTCCTTGAATTTTGTATTGTTGTAAATCGTGGAAGTCAAACCAATTCATCTCCCTGAAGATTGGTGACCTTACACATCCTCCCCACACCTTAAAAACATGTATAAATGAATATGTAACCAAAAAGGGAAACCAAACATCTCTTCTCAGAGATAAGCATATGTTTGGGTCTGCAATTTTGATAAATAAAACATCTCTTTTCAGAGATAACATTATTTGAATTGTGTTGTTCTTATTTTTTTTAATTATATTTCAACCAAATATTTTCGAGTTTTGGATCACGATACCTCATATGTATTCTTAATAAACCTTATACACTAACTCTTATTTGGAGTTTTAACATAAAATATTCGTGTCTAACTTGGAGCAGCTTCATAGCTACTTACCCAAATCTTCGAAGCTTGACTAAGGATATTCATAGTTCAATCAAAGCATCTTCATAGATGCATATGTAGATCTTCACAAATGACCTTATAATCATTTTTAAATCCCTTAACAACTCATTTATAAACTCAAACAACCTCTCCCATTATCAAATACAATCAATTATTCTTCATAGCTTCACTAAGGATATTTGTAGCTCATTCAAAGAATCTTGAAAACTGATTACATAGATATTTAGAGCATACATATTTTTATTTAAAGCTTACTCATTTCATCATTCTACCTACACTTACCATCTCACAAGGTCTAGACAAGGCTTTGAAAGATACTTGACATATTGACATCTACTTATGTTGATCTCAATGATATTTCTCAAGCTGACATAAGAACATTCATCAAATAGTACTCTCACATCATTGCTCTCATATAGTAACAACACTCACTATAATTTCAAAATAACTCATCATAACCTTTTACATCAATGAAAACATTAATACCAAAACTCAATAATCAATGATATCAAAAATCTCCCCCTTTGTAATTGATGGAAAATACACTCAGAAAACTATGTCAACCACTCTTGATGGAATTCATCTCTCAAACCTAGTTCAAATACACTTAGAAAATTATATCAACCAAAATTTATGGAAATCATTCTCAAATGTAGTTATTTCCTTTTCTGATCCTTTCTGATCTTTCTCCCCCTTTGACATTAATGACAAAGGTCTTCCACAACTATCATTTCTTTCAGAATAAACTTAGATTACAAGACCTCTTTAACATAAATCAATCTCAATCAACAACTTGACTAGCTCCCCCTCAAACCAAGCATCCACCATGCTTCTATTAATCATAGACATCAAGGGTCACATGAAACTACTAAAATCATACTTTCTCCCTTTGAGCTAATACTACCTCTCAAAGACACTAGATGGTACACAATATTCATATATTATAGCAACCACTTAAAAACTTCTCTTAATCAGGTCATTTTCCCAGCTAGTCCATAAAAATCTCAATAAATATAATCTATGAAGCATCTCTAACACATGCTTCCCTTAACTCCATGCATACCTCTATTTTGATATCAAAAGCAACTAGTCTCTTGACAAATAACTCAAAGCTACCAATATCCCCCTTAGACCAAGCATATCTCCTTTAAAAGAACTAGGAACCTCAAGATCACTTACCTTCCCTATCATGATTAAAGACGATCAAAATCTTGACCACACACAAGGATATCCTATTATTGACACCAACTATAGAATTAGGGACTCCCCCTTTGTCTTCACAACTCAACACATGAGTCAATAGATCTCTTAAACTATTCTTATTTTCCTTAAATCATATTGACTCCAATATCTCTTCTTAACATAGATCAAGCTCAACTACTCATAAAAATAGATATGTCAAAATCTTACCTCTCGTATACCAATTGACTGCACTTTGACCTCATAGTTACCAACATAAGAATGGATGATATCAATCTTCATCTCCTTGCTTATAACATAGACAACTTGAAATCTTCTCAAGATGAGACCTTTTATTTCAACCTCATGATTTTACTATTAGAATAATATCTCCATGAATCCTAATAGATCCACCCATTTTCATAGGGCTCTAAAACATCATGAAATCAGCATATTCTCATATCTCCATAATTTCACAAGACTAGATAATATTCAACATCCTTATGGGCTTGATTAGAACTATAGGATTAATCTCATTATCAACCATTTGATCATCAATGTGAGTTGAAAACAAACATTCCTTACTTTATTTCACACTTGAGTCATGCTCTATCACAAAAATAAGTCCACTTGAGCTTATAGACTAATCATGAATTATCTTTAATACCTTTGGTTTCCATACATTGATTGACCTTCTTTCTTGCACTCTAGATACTTCAAACTTCTTATTTTGACTTGATGACCTTCTAATTCTATTAGAATATAATATTTCAATGTATCTTACATTATGACAGCTATAACACACCATCTTATACATACCATTTGATTGATGTGAATTATGACTCCTTTTATAGTTCCATGAGTACTCATTCTTGAAGGGTCTTCTACATTCTCTTGCTCTATGACCTAACTGATTGTATTTAAAATAGTAACCATTGAAATAACTAGAATACCTCATAGCATTAGGTTGTTTGATAGGTCTCTCCATTTTTATATTTTTATCTTCAACAATATTATTCTTGACTATAGGTGCCTCCTTTTGGTCTTATTTGAAACCAAGACTTGTCTTATCATTTGCAGACTTTTGACTACTCAAGATATCATCTAGAGCCTTAGTGTTCTTTTCAAACTTAAATAATCTCTTTACATTACTAGATGTTTGATCCAACTTATTTTTCAAATATTCTATTTTAGTTTCATACCTAATGCATTATTCCCCTTTCGCCTTTAGGTTTGCATTAAATATCTCCATTTTTGCCTCAACTTGATTGATGATCTCATCATACTCCTTGGAAGTGTAGTCTAGTATTTCTTCAAACAATCAAATCTGATCCTTATAGTCCTTAACTAATTATCTTAGTTTTTGTATTATTTCTCCTTTAAAACTTAAAATCCTCTAGGGAGCTTACCAACTCTACCCCAAGATTTACTTCAGCTTCTCCTTCTTCACTGTCATAGTATACTTCTTCATCTGATTCTACATCAACCATAAGGCCTTTGTCATTTGAGAAACCCTTATTATATGATTCTATGGCCATGAATAAGGTTTCACTATTGTCATGTTTAGTTTCATGACTACCATCATCACTATTATATGTGCTAGAATCACTTACATCAGATGAGTTATCTTATTTGCTATAGAAACTCTTAATATTTTTGAATGACCCTTTCCTACCTTCATACTTCTTGAAATCTCTCTTGTCCTTATCAGACTTATATAACTTTATTTCATCTCCATGATGTTCATCATGTTATTCATTATGCACACCTTTATCCTTGTTAGGACACTTAGATGTTAAGTGACCAATCTTGCCATAGTTGAAGCATTTGAAGGGAAACTAGCATTTGTACTTACTAGTTCCAAACCTCAACTACCAAGTAAACATAGATATGATTTTATCATCATCAATATCTGAACATACCTCATCCTTGACCATCTTTTCCTTTTAATTCTATTCAACTTTGAAAGTTACTTCATTCTTGGGATCTCTTCCTTCATTTGTTCGCATCTCATAGGTAGTCAAGATTCCATGAATTCCATCCATCTCTAGATTGTCCAAATCTTGCATCTCTTCTATTGTAAACACCTTAGAGTTGAACTTAGGAGTTAATGATCTTAACACATTTTGGATAATAGTATATTCTTTCACTTCTTCGCCCAATCCTATAATGATATTGATAACTTCATCAACCCTCAATAGGTAAGATATAATAGTTTCATCTTCATTTTGTTGGTAATATGATTGTCATTGATGTCAAAAGGGACATTATTAATGTTTTTGATGTCAAAAGATCAGGCAAGATTGATGAAGAGAAGAACATTTTTTAAAGTTTCACAATACAACTTCGTCATTATTTTATAAAGACCATTTTTGGACCAATTGAAGAGCAATTGATTGAAGATATATTATGGGTTTTTTAAGAGAATCTTAAATATATGGTCTATAGGTTCAATTGAGAAGAAGTGAGCTCAGAATTGATCTATATTTGTTCTTAGACATTATAGGGTTTCTCAATTAAACCCTAAGGGTTTAAGCCATGGTGTTCACAAGCATGTTCTATTTTTATGTTGACTGACTATAAATGGAAACTGGTTACTTAATTTTTAACTTAAGCCTTCTTTGTCATTGTGCAGCTGACCCCTTCGATCTAGTAATTATCATCTTGAGAAAATGTTCTAATACTTTATATTTCCTAAGTCCTCTACTTAATATTTTTCCCATCTTGATCAATGGTTATCACTTAATCATATGTTGAAGATCCAAAAAATCATAAAAAAGTCAATTTTTCAAAGGCACCTCTAAGTAAATGTGTTAGTGACAAGTGTCACAATCACGAAGCTTAAACAATAAATTTATGAAGTGGTTTAACGTCAAATATTCAATTATTAACATGAGGATGCCAAGTGTCTCAATAGGATGAACTAATAGTAATGTATAGAAGGCATGCATTAGTACCAAGTGTCACATTCACTAGATCTTGTCAAAGATAAAGTTTGATCTTGTCATTAGATCGAATGGTGAGAGGGTGGTCATGAAAATAAGATCTAACAGAGTGAGTAGAATCAATGAGATAAAGTGATCAATGTTTAATGACACAAATGTGAGTTAAAGACTAAACTACTTTAATGAGTTTGATGGAGCATGTTCATTCTAAAGACTCAAGAAGTAGTGATATAATATTAAGAGCTTGATGTTTAATGTTAGACAAAGGTAAAATTTGATCTACTTTGAATATCTATTGGCATGTAGGATCTCAGATAAAATGATCTAATGGATGCACTTTAAAGGTTAAAATTTTAAATTTCAAAAGCATATAAAGATCCAACGGAGCATGTAATATTATCAGAGCTTGATCTAAAAGATGTATTTTAAAGTTGAGAAAATTGAGTGAGGATCATTATATCATGGTGAAAAACTTAAGATAAATGGTCAATATTTAAATATTTGATCATCCCAAAGGTCAGGCAAAGAAACATGCAAGAAATATGAACTATACGACATAGACAATGAAATAGATTATTTTAATTGATCAAATTTGTGTAATATGGCATGTACATCAAAATTAGAGCCTATTATATGCTAAATATAGTAATGAGATAAATAATCATGGTGGTGGAGCATGAATTCAAGACATGGTAAACTTGTTGTTCAAGAAACATGAATCAAGTCCATAATTGGCATGATGTTTTAGTAAACAAGTGTGAACATAAAGAAGATGCAAGACATAGATACAATACTTTATGTGTGTGTGTGTGTGTGTGTGTGTGTGTGTGTGTGTGTGTGTGTGTGTGTGTGTGTGTGTGTGTGTGTGTGTGTGTGTGTGTGTGTGTTTGTGTGATCTAGGATACAACAAAAGTTTTTAGTTTTATTGAATTGTGTCTAATAGTGAAATATAGAGACACAAAACCAGAGGGGTAGAGTGGAAGAAAAGAGAGAGATGAAGAGTAGAGTTTGAGCAGTTATAGACCAGGCCTATAGTAGACAACATAAAATTGGATTAATTTATGAATCTATTATAATTTAGAGTTGTATATCCATATTTTTATTATAGATATAATTATTGGGTGCCATCAGATAAACTAAGTTGGTGCTCAATTAGGTAGTTGGTTCTTCCTTAGAGTTGGTGCTCTTAAATTAGGAGATTGGTGTCTCCTTAGGGTCGGTGAAAAATGTAACTAGTGAGGTTCTCAATTGTGAGTCTAGATTAGAATAATAAATTCTATCAGCTATTCTCATGGTGGTTTTTCTCATATTAGGTTTTCCATGATAGATCTAGTTTTATGCATATTTGTATGTATGTGATCTCTGTATATAGTTTTAATATGTATTAAAATTTTAAAAAAGGATTAAGTTAGTTAATATACTAAATCACCCCCCCTCTCAATAGATATTTATGTTCCAATAATTGATATCAGATCCCTGGTTCCTTAATATAAGCTTAATCAACTCAAATAGATCGAGGATGGTGAACACAAATGGCTAGTCAAGAAGGTTCTTCCTCAAACAAAGCACCTCTCTTTGATGGATAAAACTATGCATTTTAGAGAATTATAATGGAAGAATATTTATGTTAATTAGGGTTTGATGTATAGATTTTTGTTGTAAATGGATATACAACTCCTGCTATAACTCCTACTGATCAGGTTGTCAAGAAAGCATATGAGAGCAATAACATGGCTAGGAATGCTATTTTATGTGGATTGTCTAATTCAGAGTTTGTCAAACTAATGCATTTTAAAAATGCACAAGATATCTAGAAAAAATTGAAGATCATATATGAATTTGGTGATAAGGTAAAGCAAGACAAGCTACAAACATATAAAGGCAAGTTTGAAAGCCATAAAATGAATGAAGAAGAGAAAATTTTAGACTACCTCCTCAAAGTAGATGAAATAGTCAATACAATCAGAGGCCTTGGAGAAGATATGAAAGATATTATAAGTGTCAAAAAGGTCCTAAGATCTCTACCATCAAGGTATAACTCAAATATATCTACAATAGAGGAAGCAAGAGATTTGGATAAAATCATTGTTGATGAGTTGCATGGAACATTCACAGCTTATGAGATGAGAATGGAAGAAATAAACACCTTCAAGAGAGAAGCTACATTCAAAGCATTCAAACTAGTAAAAGAAGAAGCACCTACATCTAGATCTAAGGAAGCTGATGAAGAAGAAGCAAAATTTGTCAAAATATTAAGAAGAGGCTTTGGAAAGTACAAAGGTAAGTTACCCTTTAAATGCTTTAACTATGGTAAAGTAGGACATTATACTAATAAATTCCCTTATAATAAAAAATATAACTTTGAGAAAGAAGAGGATAGTAAAAAGGTGAAACCCCACTATTCTAAGAAGAAGGTTTAAAACAAGAAAAACATGTACAAAAAAGAAGACAGTAATTCATTGGATGAGAGTGATAGCTCAAATGATAACCATGATTATGCCTTTGTGGTTGAGGGAAATGAATCCCTATTCATGATTTTATGATCAGATTCTATGGATTAAGAAGTTAAAGTCTCAAATGAAGTAGAAGTGGATCTAGAGTGTGAAATCATCTGTGCTCTAGATTAAATTGATAAGCTAAGAAAAGACAACTCAAAACAAAAGAAGCTTAGACAAAAGGAGATTGAAAAAGTGTCCAAAATTATTGAAAATTTTATTCAGATGGTGGCTAGCCTAAAAACAAAAGTTGAAGAGGCCAAAATAATAAAATATGTAGTCAAACTTGAACTACTATCCAAATATAATGAGTGCATAAAGTTAGAAGTAGAAATAGTGGCTTTGAGAAAAGAACTTGATAAAGCTAAAGGACAAATAGCCAAAGGTATGGAGCTAAAATGAGGATAAAAAATTCTTGATGAATTGATCAACTCTCAGATACCATCAAAAAAATATCTGGTCTTGGTTATGAAAAGGGGAAAAGTCTCATAACCGATACATCTGCTAACCTATATGACAACTTCAAAGTAGAAGGAAAATCAGGATAAAATAAAGAGAAAGCTTGCATGAATGCCTCCAAAGATATAAAGACAAACATAATAACTGTTGATGTGAAGAAAGGATAAAATAAAATTGAAGAAAAGAATAAGACAAAGGTAGTTAATGCATATGGTTTTATAAGAGTGAAATATTTGAAGAAGCTAGAATTTAGAAGAGTTCCTCATCTTTAAAAAGAAATGTTATGATCAAGTATTCCTCATATTTCTATGGTTATTTTTATACCTATAATTAGTTTGGTCATATGAATATTAAATTTAGGATTGTACCTAAAAGGAGAACAAACTTTTTAATTATAAATTCATTTTCACCCTTGTTAGATACAAATGTAATATGTTATAATTATAATAATTTTGGTCACATAGCTAGGCAATCTAGAACAAACTTTATAAGACCAAAAACTCAAACTAAGAAGAAAGGTATGCCTCGTAGTGTGAACAAAGGTTCATAAGTCTCTAAAAAGGATAAAAAGAAGCCAAATAAGAAACCCAAGGATGTGTGGAAAGTGAAATATCAATCTATGATTGGTCAAACTACACTCCATGCCAAGGAGTAGAATTTATGGGTAATAGATAGTGGTTACTCAAAACATATGACTAGTGACAAGAGAAAATTAATTAAATTAAGTAAATGTAAGGAAGGATATATCATCTTGGGAGATAATACTATAGTAAATATCTAAGGTAAAATAACCTTGAACATAAATGTAAAATTGCCTACAGATGTTGTCCTTTATGTTTAAAGATTGAAGCACAATCTACTAAGTGTCGGTCAAATGTGTGAGAATGGATATAAGGTCACATTTAATGCATAAGGTTAAAATATAAGAAGATCTAGAAGTATAGTTATTGAAGGGAAAAGAACTAAAATCAATATTTATAATCTCAGTGAAGTGAATGGAAATTATTGTTTGATAGGAAAGATTGATGAGAGTTGGTTATGGCATACAAGAATGGGCCATGTCAATTTTGATAACATAGTAAAGGTGAGCTCAAATAAAGGTGTTAGACACATGCCTAAGATAACCAAACTTGCAGACACTACTTGTAAGGAATGTTAACAAGGCAAGCAAACAAGAGTTAGATTTGAAGAAAAGAAGAATACAACTACAAAGCCTCTAGAATTAGTTCATACTGATCTTTGTGGTCTTACTAAGATAACAGGATATAAAGGAGAGAGATAATTGTTATTTGTAGATGGTTACTCAATAATGACATGGGTAACCTTTTTGAAGGATAAGTCTCAGGAATTTGAAATATTCAATATATTTAGGGCCATGGTGGAGAATGAGATTGGATGAAAAATTAAATGCTTAATATTTATAAAGGTGGAGAATTCACCTCAAATGAGTTCATAGAGTACTATGAAAAGTATGGAATCAAAAGGCATTACTCTATAGCAAGGACTCCATAGTAGAATGGATTTGTTAAAAGAAAGAACAAGACAATCAAGGAAATGGCCAAAATAATGTTAAAAGAGGCCATGTTACCTTATGGATACTCGAGATAATAATTACAAACAATAGTATATATCTTGGACAGAGTTGAACTAAGGGTAAACAATGACAAAACTCCCTATTAACTATGGTATGGAAAACCTACCTTTATTAAATACTTTAGAGTGTTTGCCAGTAAATGCTACATTAGGAGAAAATAATTTGGGAAGCTTTGAATCAAGATGTTTTGAAGGAATATTGATTGGTTAATTCCACCAAAATCAGATCATACGTATGTTATAAAAAAAGGCAACACAACTCTGTAGAGATCATCAATGTTAATGTTGAATAAGGCTTAAAACATGCTAAACCAAACAAAGACATCTATGAAGAAGAATCAGATTATGAAGAGGAAATAGATAATAAATAGCATGAGGATGTAAATCAAAATTCACCTATAAGATTTTTTCAAAAGGATCATCCTATAAAACAGATCATTGGCAATAAGAATGAAGGAATTTAGACAAGGAAAATAGTTGCAATGAATAAGGAGCGAGTAAGTTTTGCTCTAATGTCTAAAATTGAGCCTAAGATCTATGTTAAAGCTAGAAAGGATGAGAATTGGATAAAAGCCATGGATGAATAACTAAGCCAAATTGAAAAGAGAAAAACTTGGGAATTAGTTCCAAGACCTCCAAATAATAATGTAATAGGTACAAAGTGGGTCTTTAGAAACAATCTCAATGAGGATGGAATTGTCATAAGGAATAAGGCAAGAATGGTGTGCAAAGGATATGCATAAGTTGAGGGCATAGATTTTGAGGAAACATGTTCCCCAGTTGCCATATTGGAAGCCATAAGAATTTTTATAGCATTCTCTATTTATAACAAGTTTAAAGTCTATCAGATGGATGTCAAGTTTACTTTCTTGAATGGTAACCTAGAAGAGGAAGTCTACATAAAACAACCTAAAGGTTTTCAACTATCAGAGGAAGAAGATTATGTGTGCAAACTGAAGAAATTTTTGTATGGTCTAAAATAAGAACCTAGAGCATGGTATTCAAGATTAGACCAGTACCCAGAACAACAAGGATTCAATAAAGGATGTGTAGACAACAATCTATACTTGAAATCATAAAGTGAGCATGTATTTATTATTGTTGTATATCTAGATGACATCATTTTTTGTGGTAACAACAACAGAATGTGCAAAGGTTTTACTAATCAAATGCAAAATTAGTTTGAGATATCTATACTTGGATAACTTTGTTTTTTCCTTGGCCTACAGATAGTATAAACTGATGAAGGGATATTTATATCTCAAACCAAATATGCTAAGGAAATTCTCAAGAAGTTTGGAAAGGAAGATAGCAAGCCATTAGGTACTCCCATGATAATTAAATGCAAGTTGAGCAAAGAGGATGAGTCACTTGAAGAAAATTAGACTATTTACAAATCAATGATAGGTAGATTATTATACTTAACTATATTTAAGACTTGATATCATGCATGTAGTGTGTATGTTTGAAATATTTCATGTTGATCCTAAAGAGTACATGTCAATGTAGTGAAAAGAATCTTTAGATATATCAAGAGTATAATTGACTATGGGTTATGTTATCCCAAAGGTGAATATTTCACTAACAATGTATATAGATGTTGATTGTGCAAGAAGTGTAGATGATAGAAGCAACACTAGTGGTGGTGAATTTTTCCTTGGAAACAAACTTGTTTCATGATTGAGCAAAAAATAAGAGTTGATTACTCTTTATACAGTAGACACAAAGTATGTGGCAGTAGTGGCATGTTACACTAAGGTCTTATGGATGAAGAAAACACTTATAGACATCAAGGTAGAGTACAAATCACCTATCTCTATTATTTTTGATAATTCAAGTGCTATTAACATATCAAAGAATCCAATGATGCACTTTAAAACTAAGCACATATCAATCATCACTTTTTAAGAGAAAAGATTTCAGATCAAGAGGTCACAATGGATTATTTGCCTACTCAAGATCAATTTGCAGATATATACACCAAACCTCTTCCCAAGAAATAATTTGAGTATCTAAGACAAAAATTGGGAGTGGTGACTCCTACATTCCATCACTAGATCCCAGTGATAGGACATGAGTCCACAGGAAGAATCATAGAAGCTTTGTTAATCCTTAGAAGAAGAGAGAAAAGTCAACTCAAGTATGCATACTTTTACAAATTTATAATGAGTTGATGGTTGTAGATTCTTGGACAAACTCATTTATTTGATAAAGGGGGAGAAAATTTTGGATAAATAGTGAGAAAGAATCCCTTTGTCATTGATTTCAAAGGGGGAGAAAAAATGCAAATGCTTTATATGGGAGGAAAAGTGTAAATTCTCTCTATAAAATTTTGAAAGAGTAGAGCATGTGTCCAAGTTGAGTTTAGGCAAATGTTCCATTGCCTAAGGTTGAGCAAGTTTGGTATGATCAAGTTTTAGCTCAAGTTAATTAGAATATAATAAAGGAAAAAAGTATTATAAGATCAGATCATTTAGTTTGCCATCAATGCCAAAGGGAGAGATTGTTGGTAATATGATTATCATTGATGTCCAAAGGGACATTATGAATGTCATTGATGTCAAAAGATCAAGCAAGATTGATGGAGAGAAGAGAATGTTTTAAAGTTGCACAATGTAAAGTTATCATGCTTTTATAAAGACCATTTTTGGACCAATTGAAGAGCAATTGATTAAATATGTGTTATGGGTTTTTCAAGATCTTCTTAAATATATGGTTTGTAGGTTTAGTTGAGAAGAAATGAGCTAAAAATTGATCTATCTTTACTCTCAAACATGACAAGGTTTCTTAGTTAAACCCTAAAGGTTTAATCCATAGCATTCACATGCATGTTTTATTTTCTATGTTGACTAGCTATAGATGAAAACTAGTTACTTAAGTAATAACTTAAGCCTTCCTTGTCATTATGCAATTGGCCCCTTTGATCTAGAAATTACCAAATCAAACAAAAATTCTAAGACTTTTTATTTCCTAAGTCCTTGACTTAATATTTATCCCATTTTGATCAATGGTTAGTGCTTAATCATGCGTTGCATATCCAATGAAGCATAGTAAAGTCAATTTCTCAAAGGCATCTCAAAATAAATGCACTAGTGACAAGTGTCACAATCATGAAGCTTTCATAGTAAATCTACAAAGTGATTTAAAATTCAAATAGTCAAGGATGAACGTGAGGATGCCAAGTGTCTCAAAATCAAGAACTAACAGCAATGTAAAAAAGGCATGCACTAGTACCAAGTGTCACATTCACAGGAGCTTTTAAGAGATAAAGTTTAAGCTTATCAAAATATTGAATGGTGAATGAATGATCTTGCAAAGAAGATCTAATGGAGTGAGTATAATCAATGAGATAAAGTGCTTGATGTTTAACAACATAGAGTTGAGTTATAGACTGAGCTACTTTGATGAGATCAACAAAGTGTGTTCATTTTGAACACTCAAGAAGCAGTGAGATGAGATTAAGAGCTCAATGTTTAACATTAGACAAAGTTAAAGTTCATGCTACTTTGAATATTTAATGACAAGCAGGAGCTTGGATAGAATGATCTAATAGATTTAATTTAAAGGTTAAAACATTAACGTCCAGAAGCATATAAGGATCCAACAGAGTGCATAATATTGTCAAAGATTAATCTAATGTACGCATTTTAAAGTTGATAAAATTGAGTGAGGATCATCAGATCATGATATTAAACTTAAGATTAATGGTCAATATTTAAATATTTGATCATCACAATTATCAGGTGGAGAAACATATAGGAAAGATGCACTATATGACACAAACAACAAAATAGATTGTTGTGATTCATCAAATTTATGTAATATGGCATGTGCATCAAAACTAAATCCTAGTATAAGTTAAATATAGTAATGAGACAAATAACCATGGCAGTGGAGTATGAATTCAAGATGCAGGAAACTTATTGTTCAAGAAACATGAACCGAGTCCAGAATTGGCATGATGTGTTAACAAAAAAGTGTGAACATAGAGAAGAAGTAAGACCTAGATACAATGCTTATATATGTCATCTAGGATAAAACAAAAGATATTAGTGTTATTGAATTGAATTGTGTCTAACAGTGAATATAGAGACATAGAACCAGAGGGGTAGAGTGGGCGAGAAGAGAGTATCAAGAGTAGAGTTTGAGTAGTTACAGACCAGACCTGTAATAAAGAATAGAAAATTGGATTCATTTATGAATCTATTTTAATCTAGATTTGTAGCTCCATATTTTTATTATAGATCTAATTAATGGGTACCATTAGATAACCTAAGTTGGTGCTCAGTTAGGGAGTTGGTTCTTCCTTAGATTTGGTGCTCTTAAATCAGGGTATTGGTGTCTCCTTAGGTTTAGTTACCTTAAACATTGTAACCAGTGAGGTTATTGATTGTGAAGGTTGATTAGAATAGTAGATTCTAGAAGCTATTCTCATGGTGGTTTTTCCTATATTGGGTTTTCCATGGTATATCTAGTGTTATGCATATTTGTGTGTATGTCATCTTTGCATATAGTTTTAATCTATATTGAAAGTTTCAAAAATGATTAAGTTATTCAATCTACTAATTAACCCCCATCTCAATAGATAGTTGTGTTTTAATAATTGGTATCAAATCCCTAGTTTCCTTAAAAGAAGCTTAATTAGCTTAGGTAGATCTTGGATGATAAACATAAATGGCTAGTCAAGAAGGCTCTTCTTCAAATAAAAAACCTCTCTTTGATGGATCAAACTATGCATTTTGGAGAATTATAATGGAAGCATGTTTATCTTCATTAGGGTTTGATGTATGGGTGTTTGTTGTAAATAGATATACAAATCTTCCTACAACTCCTACTAATCAGGCTGCCAAGAAAGCATATGAGAGCAATGTTATGGCTAAGAATGTTATTCTATGTGGATTGTCTAATTTAGATTATGTCAAATTGATGCATTGTCAAAATGCACAAGATATCTAGAAAAAATTGAATATCATCTATGAAGGTGATGATAAGGTAAAGTAGGCTAAGCTACAAACATACAAAGGCAAGTTTGAAATCCTTAAAATGAATGAAGAAGAGAAAATTATAGACTACTTCCTCAGAGTAGTTGAAATAGTCAATGCATTTAGAGGCCTTAGAGAAGAGATGAAATATCTAGTCGTTGTCAAAAAATCCTAAGATCTTTGTCATCAAGGTATGACTCCAAAATCTTTGCAATAGAGGAAGCAAGAGATCTAGACAAACTCACTGTTGATGAGTTACATAGAAAATTTATAGCCTATGAAATGAGAATGGGAGAAACAAATACATTCAAGAGATAAGATACATTCAAACCAATAAAGGCAAAAGCACCTGCATCTAATTCTGAGGAGACTGATGAAGAAGAAGTAAACTTTGTTAGAAGATTAAGAAGATAAGCTGAATTGGTTCTCAATTAGGGATTTGGATATTCCTTAGAGTTGGTGCTTTTGAATCAAGGGATTGTTGTCTCCTTAGGGTTGGTTCCCTTAAACATGGTAACTAGTGAGGTTCTTGATTGTGAGGATGGATTATAACAGTATATTCTATTAATTATTCTCATGATGGTTTTTGCAATAATGGGTTTTCCATGATATATCTAGTGTTATGCATATTTCTATGTATGTGATCTCTGCATATAGTTTTAATCTGCATTAAAAGTTTTAAAAATGACTAAGTTATTTAATCTACTAATTCACCCCTGCCTCTCAGTAGATAATTATGTTCCAACACATTCATCTTTAGGCTTTCAAACTACCTTTGGTTGGTCTATAACTTGTCCATATTTACCTTGGTGTATCCTTCATATATGGTATTAAATTTGTCCCATATATATTTGTCTAATATAAAATTCATTATTTTCACAATATCTGTCTTTGATAGGCTAAAAAGAATGGCATTCATTGCCTTGGAGTTATTTTCACTAGCCTTCTTACCTAATGCATCATTTAGTAGAATAGGAGGTGCAATATAACCATCCATAACTAACTACCAAATATCATGTCCTTATGACATCAAATATATCTTCATTCTAAAATTCCAAAATTAATATTTAGATCCATTGAATAATAGATCCTTACTAGTATAAAAACCACCTTGAGCTTGTTAACTAGCCATCCTTGCTTATATAATCTCCTTTAGGATTTTAGACCCAATTCAAAGGACTAAGATTTGATACCAATTATTAGAATAAAAATGAATAAGTGGAGGTGAATTATTCTTCAAAACTTTCTTTAACAATCTTACTTATGAAATCATAGATCATTTAAATAAGCATGTATATCTTAACAAGCATAAGCACCAATCCACAAGAGCATGAAACACATGAACACAATGTATATGTGGGAAACCCTTAAGAGGAGTAAAAACCATTGAAGATGAAAATGTACTAAAATATTATAATACAAACAAAAACTTTAGTGAGGCACCAAATTCACATGGAGTACCAACCCCAACTAGCTAAGCACCAACTCAACTAGGTTAGAAAGCACCCACTTGCAAGGAGACACCAACCCCTTAGATGACTTAGTAACAAATTATCTACTTGATACACTTTATCATCTTAAAAAAATATTTTTTCACATGAAATTTATGATGATAATCTTCCTCATCCCTTTTCACACTTCTATCCCTCTCAAACTGGCCTTTAGATTTCTTTGCTCAACTAGCCCTCTTCATGGCTTGATTAGGTATTTTAAACTTGATATTCATATGATATGATATTAATGACATCCCTATGATTTTATACATGACCTTATTGTGCTTACCAATGTTCTATTTCATTCACTTGTTCTTCACACTTTCTCTAAGCTTACTTAAATAGGCCTAAAACTACCTAGTATTTATACAAGTCACTTGATCATATCCTTCTTAGTCAGCCACACACACTTAAAAAATATAAATTCAGACATGTAATAGGTATTATCATACCATTATAGCATTATTAAATATTAATTTTATCACACATAGGTTTGTCATAGATCAATTATCTCGTACTTCTCTTTTAGGTCTAATGGAGACCTAATAGGCCTTCTTAGCAACACATTACCCTTTGATCTTCTTGAAATACTTTCAAAATATAAAAAAAGAAATAAAACTTCATATGTCACTCCAATATACCTTATCCAACTTAAATTTATTTCCACATCACATTTTAGGCTCAACCACCACTTGAACCCTTTATAAAAACATTGTTCACAAAGGCTTGTGCATACACAAAAAATATGTTTTAAACAACTAAAGAATAAACTTAATTTTTACAAACACCCATGGAAAAAAATCATATATACAAAAGCCTCATGACCTCAATATCATTAAAAACTTCATCATATTATTCAACTTAGAGTATATAGGCTCAAACTCTTCTATGCAAGATGCTCACTCAAAACTGCCAACTGACTTCAAAAAATAGTCAAGGAAACATGAACTTCTAACACCTAATTAAACATACTCAAAGGATTTCAATGCATGGACATGATCTCTTTTATCCTTTTGTTTTGATTGCATCACCTATCAAGGACCCATAAATTTAATGTACAACCAACCAATTCTCCCAAATGAATAAATATTTTGTTGCCTTTTTTTCAAACTTAAATTACTTCAGCCTTCATTCTTTAACCTCCTCTAATAACAAACAAAATGTTTGCAACCCAAAATTATCTCACCCACACTTCTATATACATGTTTCCAATATTTTCTTGAATTCACATCATCTCAAACTCTACTTCATGTTTTCTAAGGAGAACATTGTGGATATGCCTTATTCACTACTTTTTATGCTTGTTTTAGCTCTATAATTATTAAATTTTAAATAGTAAATATGAAAATGAGAGGCCTTTAGGTACTTTATAGGTGAAAAAAAAATTTACATTAACTACCCTCCACATTTATGTCCATAATTTCAACCATTAATACCTCAAACACCATGCCTTAGTGCCCATTTAACACACTTACCATTTATGCTATTATGTCATTAATAAATGCATGTTCCATCCTTCCTTTGAGAGTTATTGCACATTTCTTGTAGTGCATGCCAGATGTAAAAATTCAAATTTCTCATTTTATTTATGGTAAATTCCTTTTCATTTTAACCCATATTTATAAAAACATTTCCCTTGCCATATTCATTCCACATTCTTTGGTCACACACTATCTCTTATGCACTTTTGTCACATGCCACCTTGTCCATGCCTCTTTTACGTGCCAACTATTATGTGTCTCCTTGTTCTAATATTTTATTTGATCCTATGCGATTCCTCCTAAAATTTCATTACGTGATTTAGATTAATTATTTTATTGACCTTCAAACTTATCCCCCACTAAATTATGTGTGTGATGTTCCATGACATAACCAAATGACATCCAATTGTTAAGAAAGCAATAAATGTCATAGTTTTGAATACCAAAGAGCACCAAAAGTGTTAGAACCAATCTACAAAAGGTATGAAACCAATGTGATTTTTATTTTAAATCAAAAACTAAGTCTTAAACTAAACTATTGACATATGCTTTATTTACTGAACTTAAAATAATTACATAGAATGGTAGGGTTAGATCTGACTACCATTTAAATGTCCTAGAAAGAATTGGCCATCTAATATTTTTACCTTGTAGGCACTTATTATATGAATATCATGAATGATAAAATGACCATTACATCAAATGCATATTTTATGTATATGGTGTGTAAACTTTGAATCATAGACCAATACATGCATACTAGGATGAAAAACTTTGGTTTTGAAATGTTGATCATGTAAGGTTTTTTTTTTTTTTTTTTGCTTCTTAACCCCTTGAATCTAGTGTGTGAGAATGCATGCTTCATCCAAATGAATTAAATCATCTAGGTTATATTTGAGGGAATATTCTTCATATAATATGCCCACATGCATAATACACAAGGAATGCACAAGGAATTCCACTGGTAACAGAAGGTGTCATGTTTCATCAATAAATCTTGTGTTCCAATGAAATGCAATTATTAAAAATGATCTAATACCTAGAAATACCATAGAAGGAGATTTGTCATTTTATCAATTATAAAAGGGAGCTCATGTTTCTCAATTCTATCCAAATGGTAAATGCTTCACTAGTCTATTATTGACAATATGAATGTCACTAATGTCAAAGGGGACATTATGAGCATGACATTGATGTCAAAATGGAGATCATTGGAATTTTGTGTGTCATTGATGTTCAAGACTAAGTATGGTGATGTGATGATGTGCAAGGGATCCTATCATAGGTCAAGGATGATTGGAATGGTTGTGTGCATGAGTGGAATTCAATTGGTTCTTCATATTATTCATCTAGACATTTTGGGTCTATGATAGGAAATTTTGAGAAGGTATTTTGTTGATGTCACCATTGCCACATGTGAATGAGTCTAGGGGAGTTGCTAATATGGTTGTTATCACACTAGTCCATAGTTGTTATGTGTTAGATTTAAATACATGCGATGAAGTGCAATTGAAGATATGGTGATGCAAATTTGGATACTTAAATAGAATTCACTAAGTTCCAACATAGCCAAATTTTCAAATGGGCTAAATAGAACCAAGTAAGCATGTTAATGAGTTCAACATTTGCACACATGTATATGTTAAGATAAAATGATCATATGGGTTGGTTAATTTTTGTACCTAGTTTTTATGTGGTGAATCTTAGGTCATGCAATTTAGTAAAACAAAATATATGCATGTGTAAAGTAGGGATCCTAGACATTTTGACAATGTTTTCTCACACTTAGTCAAATTTATAGGTTGTAAGAAAAAAGTCAAGTAATAATTTTTATGATGTCATATCTTTCACATATTAAGGTTTCTAGAGAATATGAATATATGGATGGAATCCCCTATGTGAGAGGATCTTATGCACTAAATTTCAATTCATGTGGCTAAGTGTATCAAAATTTATGTAAGATCAAATTTGGCCTTCTAGGGAGTTCTAAACATAGATTGGCTCTTTGGTAGAATAATCTAAGTGAGTATATTAGTGTCATGATATCTCACATGTGCTAATGATTCAGGAATAGATGAGCATATGGGTTTGTTCATTATCATGTTTAGTTTATATAGTCCAAATATTAGAGTAGGTAGATGAGCAAAACAAAAGATATGAAGGTGCAAATTTAGCCTTCTAGGCATATAAATATGGTCCCCATACTTATTCAAATATGCACAAGGTAAAGCTCAAGCTTTATAGAAGATATAATGGTGAGAACTTAATCGTATATTGAAGATACAATGACATGCAACAATGTCAATATGTCAAAGGTACCTATGAGTGAATATACTAGTGATAAATGTCATAATCATAGAACTTGAACAGTAAATCTATGATGTGGTTCAAAGTCAAATAGTCAATGATCAACGTGAGGATGTCAAGTGTCTCAATAGTGGTAACTTACATTCATGTACATAAGGTACATGCTAATGCCAAGTTTCACATGGGTAGGATCTATGCAAAGATAAAGTTTGAGCTTGTTAGAAGATTGAATGATGAGCATCTGATCATGTAATAAAGATCCAATGGAGCGAGTGGACTCAAATGAAATAAAGTGTTTGAGGTTTAACCATAGATGGAAATAAAGTTCATGCATTTTTGGATATCCAATGACACATGGAATCTTGGATTAGAAAGATCAATGAGCATGTTTTAAAGTTAGATGTTAATGTTTAGAAGTGTATAAAGATATAATGAAGCACGTAAACTTGTTAGAGCTTTATAAAACAAATGCATTTTAAAGTTGAGAAATTTGAATGAAGACCATTAGATCATGGCATGAAATTAATATCAATGATCGATATTTAAAGATATGTTCATCCCAATGATCAGGTAGATAAACATGTAAGAACTTGAAGTTAATCCATAAAATACAACACAAATAATGATTTGATTATAATGATCAACCAAATTTATGTAATAATGCATGTGCATCAAAACCAGATCTAGTATATGTTAAAATAGTAATAAGACCAAAAATCATGGTGGTGGAGCAGGAGTTTAAGACACAGGAAACTTGTTTAATAAATATGAACTTAATCCATAACTAGCGTGATGTGTTAAAAAACAAGTGTGAACATAAAGAAGTTATGAAACCCTAGAACACACACACACACACACACACACACACACACACACACACACACATCATCATCATCATCATCATCATCTAGGATATGAAAGATGTTGTTGGAGGTATTACTTTTACTAAAAAGTAGATTCAAATTGAGACAGAGAGGCAGAGAGAAAGAGGATGATGAAGTGTGTCAAATAGAGAAATATAGAGTCACAGAGATATAAGGGTAAAGAAGAGAAGAGGAGGGAAGAGAAGAGAGAAGTGTAGAGCATAAGTAATTATAGATCAGACCTATAATAGATAATAGAGGATAAGATTATTTCATGAATCTATATTATAATTTCAAGTTTTTTCTCTATATATATCTGATTGGTGGGTGCCATCACATAACCTGAGTTGGTGCTCAATTAGGGAGTGGGTTCTTCCTTAAAATTGATGCTCATAAACCAAGGGATTGGTGTCTCGTTAGGTTTGGTGCCTTTATACATGGTAACTACTAAGCTTATTTATTATGAGGATGGATTAGAACAGTAGATTCTAGCATCTATTCTCATGGTGGCTTTTCCCATATTGGGTTTTCTAATGTACATCTAGCGTCGTGTCTATTTGTGTGTATGTGATCTCTATGTATATATTTACTTCGAATTAAAAGTTTTAAAAAGGACTAAGTTAGTCAATCTACTAATTATCCCCCCCCACTCTCAGTAGATAGTTGTGATCCAATAATTGGTAATAGAGCCTTGGTTCCTTAGAATAGGCTTAATTAGCTTAGGTATATCTTGGATGGTGGAAACTAATGACTAGTTAAGAAGACTCTTCCTCAAATAAAACACCTTTCTTTGATGTATCAAATGATGATTTTTGGAGCATTATAATGGAAGCATATTTATATTCATTAGGGTTTAATGTATAGATGTCTATTGTGAATGGATATACCTCCCCTACTACAACTCCTATTGATCAGGCTGCAAAGAAGGCATATGAGAGTAATGCTAAGGCAAAGAATGCTATTCTATGTGGTTTTTCTAATTCAAAGTTTGTCAAGGTGATGCATTGTCAAGGTGCACAAGATCTCTGGAACAAATTAAAGAACATCTATGAAGGTGATGAAAAGGTAAAGTAAGCCAAGCTACAAACATTCAAAGGCAAGTTTGAAAGCTTTAAAATGAATGAAGAAAAAAATTTAGACTACTTCCTCAGAGTAGATGAAATAGTCTATGCAATCAGAGGCCTTGGAGAAGAGATGAAAGATCTTGTCATTGTCAAAAAGGTCCTAAGATCTCTGCCATCAAGGTATGACTCAAAAATATCTACAATAGAAGAAACAAAAGATCTAAATAAACTCACTATTGATGAGTTGCATGGAACATTCATAGCCTATGAGATGAGAATGGGAGAAATAGACACTTTCAAGAGAGAAGTTGCATTCAAAGCATCCAAACTAGTAAAGGTAGAATCCCCTACATCTAGATCTAAGGAAATTGATAAAGAAGAAGCCAACTTTGTCAGAAGATTCTTTGAAAAACTATAAAGGTAAGTTACCCTTTAAATGTTTAACTATGGTAAAGTAGGACATTTTATTTCTAAATGCCCTTATAATAAAAAGGATAACTAGGAGCAAGAAGAGAGTAGTAAAAAGGTGAAACCCCACTATTCTAAGAAGAAGAACTTTAAAATCAAGAAGAGATTATATATAAGAGAATATAGTGACTCTTTGGATGAGTGTGATAGCTTAGATGATGATCATGATTGTGCCTTTGTGAGTGAGGGAAATGGATCCCTATTCATGGCATTAGGACCAACTTATATAGATATAAAATAAGAATAAGTTGAATAAACTGATGAAGAAGAGGAAGGAGAATTATATCTATAGTGTGAACTCATTTGTTCTATAGAGTAAATTATTAAACTGAGAAAAGAGAACTCAAAATAAAAGAATCTTTAATAAAAGGAGATTTATAAAATGTTCAAAAGTCTTGAAAATTCTGATCAAATTGTGGTTAGCCTAAAGACACAAGTTGAAGAGGCTAAAATAATATAAGATGTAGTCAAACTTGAAATACAATCTAAATCTAATGAGTGCATGAAGTTAGAACCAAAGATAGTGGCTTTGAGAAAATAAATTGAGAAAGTTAAAGATCAAACAGACAAAAGTTTGACGCTGAAAGGAGGATCAGACATTCTTGATGATTTGATCAACTCTCAAAAGCCTTCAAAAGAGAGAGCTGGTCTTGGTTATTAAAAAGGAAAAAGTTACATAACTAGTGCATTTGCTAACCTATATGGCAACTTCAAAGTAGAAGGAGAATTAGGAGAAAATATAGAGAAAGATTGCGAGGATAAAAAGAAAGACACAAGCATAGTTAATGTGAAGAAAGATGAAAAGAAGCTTGAGGAAAAGAAGAAGACAAAGGTAGCTGATGCAAATGGATACATAAAAGTTAGAGACTTCAAGAAACTAAAGTTTATAAGATCTCTTTATACTACACAAATAAATGTTATGACCAAGTATTCCTCATATTTCTATGGTTATTATTATACCTATAATTAGTTTGGTCATAGGGCTATTGATTGTAGAGTTTTACCTAAAAGGAGAGAACATTTTGTAAGCAAAAATTCATTTACTCCCTTATTAGATACAAATGTAATATGTTATGATTTTAATAATTTTGGTCACATAGCTAAACAATGTATACAAAACTTTGTAAGATCAAAAACACAAAGTAAGAAGAAAGGAATGCCTCCCTATGTGAACAAAGGTTCAAAAGTCTTTGAAAAGGAAAAAAAGAAGTCAAATAAGATACTCAAGGATATGTGGAAAGTCAAAGATCAATCTATGATTGCTCAAACTGCACTTCATGCCAAGGAGCAGAATTTGTGGGTAATAGATAATGGTTGCTCAAACCATGTGACTGGTGGTAAGAGGAAGTTATTCAAATTAATAAAATTTAAGGAAGGATCTATCAACTTAGGAGATAACACTGCAGTAATGATCAAAGTTAAAGGAACCTTAAACATAGATGGAAAAATTCCTACACATGATATCCTTTATGTTAAAGGATTGAATCATAATCTGCTAAATGTCAGCCAAATCTGTGATAATGGATATAAGGCCACATTTAATGCAGAAGGTTTCAATTTAAATAGATTTGGAAGATTAGTTTTAAAAGGAAAAAGAACTAAAATCAATATCTATAATCTTGTTGAAGTGAATCATAATAAATACCAAATAGGAAATATTGATGATAGTTGGTTATGGTATAAAAGAATGGGTCATGTTAACTTTGTTAACCTAGTCAAAGTAACCTAAAATAAGTGTGTTATACACATGCTTATGATAACCAAACCTATAGACAATACTTCCAAGGAGTATCAATAAGGTAAGCAAACAAGGGTTAGATTTCAAACAAAGCAATATGCAACTACAAATCCTCTAAAATTAGTTCATACTAATATTTTTGGTCCTACTAAGACAAGAAGATCTAAAGGAGAGAGATAATTAATGTTATTTGTAGTTGATTACTCAAGAATGACATGGGTAACCTTTTTGAAGGACAAGTCACAGGCATTTGATAGATTCAAGATCTTTAGGGCCATGGTGGAGAATGAGATTGGACAAAAAATCAAATGCTTAAGATATGATAAAGGTGGTGAATTCACCTCAAATGAGTTCATACAGTACTGTGAGAAGCATGCAATCAAAAGACATTACTCTATAGTAAGGAATCCACAATAAAATGGAGTTGTTGAGAGAGAGAATAGGACAATCAAGGAGATGGCCAGAATAATTTTAAAAGAGGCTAAGTTATTTTATGGATATTGGAGAGAAGCAGTCCAAAAAATAGCATCTCTTGGATAGAGTTCAACTAAGTGTAAACAATGACAAAACTCCCTATGAAGTATGGTATGGAAATCCTTCCTCTATTAAGTATTTTAGAGTGTTTGGAAGTAAATGCTACATTAGGAAGAAAGAAGACAAATTGGGAAGCTTTGAATCAAGATGTAATGAACGATTATTTCTTGGTTATTCCACCTAAAACACATCCTACATATGCTACAACAAAAGTCTACACAAGATTGTAGAGAGCATCAATGTCAAGTTTGAAGAAGGCTTGAAACAAGGTAAACCTAATAGAGAAATCTATATTGAAGAATCAAATTTTGAAGAAGAATCTAATGAAGAGCATGATGAAGTAAATGAAAGAGAACCTGAAGGATTTTTTTAAAAAGATCATCCTATAGAGTATATCATTGGAAATAATATGAAAGAGTTTAGACAAAGAGAATAATTTCACAAAACAAGGAGCAAGTAAGTTTTTCTCTAATGTCTAAAATTGAGCCTAAGAGTGATGTTTAAGCTAACAAGGATGATAATTAGCTTATTTCCATGGATGAAGAATTAAGCCAAAATGAAAAGAACAAAACTTGGAAGTTAGTTCCAAGACCTTCAAATAAAAAGGTAATGGGTACGAAGTCAATCTTTAGAAATAAGCTCAATGAGGATGGAAATGTCATAAGAAATAAGGCAAGATTGGTGTGTAAAGGATATGCACAATTTGAGGGAATATATTTTGAGGAAACATTTTCTCTAGTTGCTAGATTGGAATCCATAAGAATGTTTCTAGCATTCTCTATTTTTAATAAGTTCAAAGTCTATTAACTGGATGTTAAGTCTACTTTCTTGAATGGTAACCTAGAACAAGTCTATATGGAAAAACCAGAAGGTTTGTAGCTATCCAAAGGAGAATATTTGTTTTTTAGATTGAAGAAAGATCTGTATGGTCTAAAGCAAACACCTAGAGCATGGTATTCAAGATTAGACTAGTACCTACAATAAGGATTCAACCAAAGATGTGTAGACAACAATCTATACTTCAAATCAAAAGGTGAGCATATGTTGATTGTTGTTGTTTATGTAGATTATATCATCTTTGGTGGTATAAATAATAACATGTAAAGAATTTGATACATAAATGCAATGTGAGTTTGAGATGTCTATGCTTGAAGAACTTTCTTTCTTCCTTGATCTACAAATAGAACAAATTGATGAAGGGATATTTATATCCCAAACCAAATATGTTAAGGAAATGATCAATAAGTTTAGAATGGAAGACAACAAACTAGTTATGAATCCCATGATAACTAGATTCAAGTTGATCAAAGAAGATGAGTCCCTTGATGCAAATCAGACTAGTACAAATCAATGATAGGTAGCTTATTATACCTAACTACATCAAGACCTAATATCATGTATTAATTATGCATGGTTGCAATATTTCAAGTTGCTTCCAAAGAATCACATGTCAATGCAGTGAAAATGATCTTTAGATATATCAAGAGCATAATTG
>JARHVA010002487.1:2175000-2260000 GCA_037957365.1 Torreya grandis
TATGTATGTATATGTATATGTATATATATATATATATATATATATATATATATATATATATATATATATATATATATATATATATAAATAAATACAATACACACACACACACACACACACACACACACACACACACACACACTTGTAAGCATTTTGATGCTACTCGTCAGTTGTTAGTAGTTTATGGATGGGGTTCTCCTACTAGCATCGAGCAGGGAGGTAGTTATTTGTCCTTGACAAAGATCCACTCTTTATGGGAGGCTATCCAGATTTTGAGATAGGATTATATGCAGTTGGTCGCCGACAGAGATTATCTTATGGAGTGGGGTCACACAGCATATGATGCATTGTTGGTCGGGGAAGATAAGGTGAGTGAGCTTACTCAGCAGCTAGAGGTGACTTCTGAGATTCTTGAGACTACGCAGTTAGCTTATGAGGAGTCACAATTTCATTTGGCTGAGATGACCATGGAGTTAGAGCATTTACAGTCTTCACCAACCCCAGACTCAGAGGTTAGTACATTGAGTGTTGTTGGTGAGTACGTTCCTATAGTTGTAGTTGAGGAACATGTTATTGAGGCTGACACACCGATTCAGGATTTGGGAGTACCTAGTTCTGATGAGTTTGGGATACCTCTCCAGATTGATTCTTCTCACACAGATGACAGTGTGGTCCAGTTGGTTGTGCCACCTTTACAGAGAGATCAGTTGTGGTGTGTGGGGGAGTACGTTGATGCTTCCACATATAATTTTTACTGCACGGAGTCATTCATGGAATATTTGATGGATAGTGCAGGTGTTCATCTAGATTCACATAGGGTGACAGAAGGTGTTCTCATCCAAGGTACTGGTGCTATAAGCAGATTGGGTGGGGAGATTATAGGGATCCTATTTACTATGCTACCTCACAAGGATTTTGAGGTGGGGTATGCTCATTATTCTTCTTTTGATCCAGAGAGAGAAGATTTGATTTCACACAGGTGTAGATCGGCTCCAGTTTCTTACCATCCATTATGGGATGGATTGGCACCATCTCTTGCAGATGGAATTGGCAGTTTGAGTTGTCCATTCTACTTGGGTTATGATGCTTCGAGAGTTTGGTTCTCATGTGTTCTTGACTATGGCAGTTGTGCTCTTAGAGTTTGGTTGAGTTCCATTCACCAATTTGATTTTGGGTTCCTCTTTGTTCTACTTCTGCTGATGTTGCAGGTACTTGCATTGATTCACAGTAGTGCAGAGCATAACTACATTTGGGATCCAGGTGGATCGAGTAGTTCATTGTTCCGAGATTGCTTGGGGACAAGCAATTTTTGGAGGGGCGGATTGTCATGTCCCCTTTTTCGTGGACATTGATAGGCTTGATGATTAGCCTATTATGTGACCTTCGTAGGCTGATTGGATGGATAGAGGGTCATGATGGAGATTGGCTTGGCTTTGATTTACAGAATTCCTATAGTTGGCTCTCATTCAGGTTATTTTAGACACATTGGGCCTGAGCTCCTATTATTTAGGGATAGTTGACATACAGCGGAGCACCCTTGTTTTGATATGGTCATGTGCAGAATCACTCCCTAGTTCACCAGCTTCAGACAGTTCGAGGATCCGACATGTATTGAGGGAGATATTAATATTTGATTGATTTAATCAAATATTAATTATTTGGTCTAATTTTAAATTATATATTAATTAATTAATTATTTGGTCTAATTTTAAATTAGATATTAATTAATTATTAATTATTAATTGGTCTAATTTTAAGACCCAAATTCTAATTTAAGAAGCCCAAGTTCTAATTTGAGGAATTCTAATTTTAGAACCCCAAGTTCTAATTTGAGGAAATCTAATTTTAGCAAGCACACCTTTGGAAGGGTATAAGAGTTCTCATGGAGAGAGTTTGGAATTATGCATAGATTATTGATTATTGAAAATTGAAGAAATTCTTCTGTGAAGACTGAGCCAAGCGTTCCAGGATTCCATTGCAGTGGAGAACGTCAACTCTTCATTGTGTGCGATTTAGAGGCTGTGAAATATCAGCTGATTTATTGCCAAATTGAGAGATAGCTTCATCCAGAAGTTATCACAGAGGTACAGATTTGAGAGATAGCTTCATCCAGAAGTTATCACAAAATTTCAGGTTTGAGAGATAACTTCACATAGAAGTTATTACAAATATTCCAGGTATTTCTTATTTAGTTTTTGATCCAATAAGTTATACATATATAGATCTGCTATGTTAGAATCGTATATTCTTGAGATTAGGTTGTTCAGCTATCAGGGGTTAAGAATAGACAGGTTGGCATCTGTACTAAGTCCGTACAGGTCCGTACAAATCTGCTCAGGCACCGACCTTGGCAGACAAAGAGCTTCCAGTGACCGACATCGGTCGACTGAAGACTGACGTTGGCAGAAAGCCGATCGACAGTCACCGACGTCGGTGAGATATCGACCGACAACGGCATCTGTGTGTTGACACAGAAAAGCAGAGACCTTCCAGAATCTAGATTAGCAAAAGCCAGGGTTTTAAGACCAGATTTTAATATTCTTTTATTTGTATAACAGAGACTCAATTGTGTAATCGTCTAGAAGAACAAGTGATGAGATCTTTGATTTGCTATTGAGATATTATATTGTGATTTGTTTATGCATATGTGAATCTATTCTACAAAATTGTATCTTGTTCAGAGCTTTATGTGTTTATATATTCCCTGTTTGAAAGGGGATATTACAGTTGTTTAGAGCTTTTGTAGGAGAAAAAAGAGCCTCTAAGTAAGGGACATCACAGTTTTAAATTCTAGTGCCTCTTTCCATGCATCCCCAAATAGGGAATTTTTTCATGAGTATGTCCAGGGAGACTTTGGAGAAATTTAGTTAGGGGATGGTAAGCCTTGTCAAATGGTTGGCAAAGGGAAAGTGAAGCTGAAATTGCAGACGGGCAACACATGGGTGTTAAAGGAGGTCATGCATATCCCAGTCCTGAAGCAAAATTTGATTTCTGTTGGAAAGTTGGGTGATGAGGGTTGCACAGTAACTCTCACAATAGACTCTTGGAAAGTTTCCAAGGGTGCACTTATTGTAGCAAGAGGTAAGAAAGTAGGTACACTTTATCTATCTACTTGTATTACTGATTCTCCTTCTGGTTTATCTACTTTAGCTATAGATTTGAAGATGTGGCTTAATAGGCTTGGTCACATGAATAAGAAGGGGATGCATGTTATTGAGTCAAAGGGTATGCTTTCAGATTTGAAAAGCATGGATCGAGATTTTTGTATGCAAAGGAAGAAAGTGACATTTCTTGAGAAATCTGATATTTGTGACAAGAGCAGGAAAGCCTTGGTTTTCAAGGAGAAGATGACGGATAGAGATCAATGTAAGGGGTTGAAGAATTCTAACCAGAGTAAGGTTGATTTGGACAGGGGTTTGGTCCAAAAGGAGCTCAAAAGTAGAAGTCATCGCTCACAAGTAGAATACAGAGACCGACGTCAGTTAGAAAACTGACATCGGCATCTAGACAGGGACCGACATCAGTTATGTGCAGCTTGACATCAGCTAGGTGTAGCTCGACATCGGTCAAGGAGAACCGACATCGGCGATGAGGTAGTTGCATGGAACAGACGTCGGTCAGGTGCAGACTGAGATGTGACTGGCATCGTTCACTGAGATGAATTTTTGGCAGACAACAAGCTGTCAAGGAGTCTCAAGCGCCCATATGGAGGACTTAAAGGGTAAGTAAGCCTCAAATTCATCATTTCCCTTCTTTACACTACTTTTTTCTCACTGATGGTCAAGAATCAGGAAGTTATTAAAGAAGCAAAGCAGGTAGATCCAAGAAATAGTGGGAGCTTGGCATGGATGAAGGATGTGATTCCTTAGAGAAGAACCAAACGGGAGTTTTTTTGGTAGAGTTGCCAGCTGGAAGAAAGCACTGAGAGATGAATGGATGTTTAAGATAAAGAAGAGTAGGAATAGACACGTGAGATGGAAGGCCAGGGTATATGGTCTTGTGTTAGCTGAAAGACAATGGAGGTTTGACCATTGTGTTTCTCTTTACCAGGTTGGATAATATTAGCTACATTATCTTGTTACTTAATGTTGTGCTTGTTGCAGGGTTACACATACAAGAAGTTACTGAACTAAAGGTAAAGTTAGTTCAGACGTGTGTCATGAGGAATTTGGGAGCAGCAAGATTCTTTGGCATGAGTGTGTTCTAGAGACATGGAAGGTCATAGGTTGATTTTGTCTCTAGATGATTATGTGAAATTGGTTAGCACGCCGATGGTTGGACAGTTCTATGAACAGTGTCTTGATTCACATGATGAGGTTGAGTACATGTGTACTAAACCTGAGATTTCCCAAGTA
Organism: Torreya grandis; assembly: GCA_037957365.1. Lineage (NCBI taxonomy): Eukaryota > Viridiplantae > Streptophyta > Pinopsida > Cupressales > Taxaceae > Torreya > Torreya grandis. Next base: position 2,179,356 of record JARHVA010002487.1, read on the forward strand.
GTGGGAGTTGTTAGCAAGTTTGGAGCCAATCTGAGATAGAAGCACTGGAGGGCAATTTAGTGGATTCTAAGGTATCTGAGAGGGACCAGCAGTAGGTGCACATGCTATGCAGGGTCAAGTTCTTTTCTACATGGGTTTGTAGATGCAGATGTGGTAGGTGATTTGGATGATAGGAGGTGCACCACAGGATTTGTGGTGGTTGGCCTTCAAGAGTGATATTGAAGAGGGATACAAAGCTAGGAAACAAATTAGATGATGTATAGGTATAGGTACAGGTGCAACTATTTATCTCCAAGTGGGAGATTGTTAGGTTGTGGAGCTAAAAGCTTCACTATTTGCAAACATGGAGGAGGTTGCTGAGTTTTAGGGATACCGGCGTCGGTCAGGCCAACCAACGTCGGTTAGGGGTGAACAGAAGGGCAACTGACATCGGTAGGAGTCGGCTGACATCAGTCACCTCCAGATAGATAGGGACCGACGTTGGTCACTTGTGCGGTTCCAGAACTGCTCCTTGCATGAACAGTTAGTTTGTTGAACTAGTTGTTTGCATGTAAAGGCTATTTTGAGTCTTGAGCTGCATGTCTAATTATTGTAAATTAGAAGTCTACGTTATTGTTTAGTATGGGATCTATTTATAGACTCATTGGCATGTATTGTAATTAAGGATTAAGGCAAGGAAGAGATCCTTCCAATTGTAAGAACAGTTGATCTACAGGTGACAGTAAGATCAAGGGAGAAGTTATACATGGTAAGTAAGATCATTTGAGTTGCAGGTTGTTGCAAGTTCATGGGAGATCTACTTGAAGTACTTTGAGTACTTGTGTACTGGTAGGGTTATTACTGACTGGTTGGAGGTGAACACCAACTCTGTGTTTGAGTTGTGTGTTGGGACCATTTTTGGTAGGAGAGTGAACTCTTGAGGGAAAGAGATCTGTACATCTAAGAGGTGTGGAAGATTGTGGTATCTTCATTGTATTTCCTTTAGGCAAGAGTATTAATATAAGATTGTGTATTGTCTCTCATATTCTATGTCATTTGTGAATTCTAGTTACTTGTTCATTCTAGTATAATTCCATGTTTAGTTGCTTATACAAGGTAATCATATGTGCTCTTATTGAGGAGCAAGATCCTGAAAAGTGGTATCAGAGCATGTTTGTTGTTCTAGGTGCCTTACAAAACTGATGCATTGTTTATGGACACACGACATGTTTTTATAAGATTTCAAGTTTTATGTGTAGTTTTTTTTGAGTTGGCCAAGATCTTAGGTGGTGATTGGTCTAATCATGTATTAGTCAACATGGTGTCTTTTCATTGGAGGGTTTTCTCCTAGGTTATGACATAATGGACATATGCGGGGGAATCACCAAGCTAACTAGTGGTAATGTGTTGTATCTTCATTTGATACAAGTTTTTTAGGGGTTATCATCTCTACCAAGTTAGGATAACTAGTCATAATGATAATGAGTAGTGTGGCACATTTTAATTTGGTCAATCTTTTCCTAGTTGTGTTATCTTTTTCAATTTTTGGGAACTGGTCTCATACACAACTAGTGATGTGGAATCTCTTTATTTAGTTTGGCCCTGCATGATTATGAAATTAGTGATAGGTTTGAGGGACTCAAGTTTGTGATAGTTACCGATTTGGTGCCTTTTTGTTTGGTTGGTCTTTCCTAGACCCTAATTTTTATGGAAGGTTTTGGGGGTGGTGACATTGAGAATTGGTAACTTGCTATCTTTTCATTCAACTGGGATTTAGCAAGCCCTAACATCTTTGAAATGTGTGAGAGAATGGTAACATTGACAACTACAAACTTGATGCCTCTTCATTGGACGAAGGTTTTTGGTGTTTGATTTATGACATGTCCTGAGGACAAATATACATTTTTAATACCTACATAGGAGGAAAAAAATAGACATTAGAGAAATAATTTAAAATAAATATTTGTGGCATATCAAAATACTTTTTTGTATGTGTGGTTGATGTTAAAGTTTTAATCAAACATGCTTGTATTAACTATATAAATTAAGATTATTTATTAATTGAAAAATATGTCATAGGGGCATTAATCTAAACATAGGGAGGGTGGGGTGGTTAGTATTTAATAAGGTATTATTCTTCAAATTGTACAAGAATATTTGTGAACCTGTGTTGATAAATGGTGAGGTGGCACTTATTTACTCATATGGAATATTCTTGGATTTGACATTTTTGGTAGGCCCAGGGGGCTTGCTAAGCTAATGGATTATTACATGATGCTTGTTCATTAGGTTGGGCTCTCTCAGGCTCTGACATCTCTACGAGGTCTAGGAGACTGTGAACAATGGGGAGTGTTTGTGTTGTGATCAATGTGACCATATTTTGTTTCTCTTATAGTTATTTATTTTATTTATTTTAATTATTATTATTATTATTATTTCTAGACAGGACAAAAATTAAATACTTTTTATTAAAAAAAAAAATAGATATTAACAATGTGATTTTTTTGAAACATGTAGGTTTTCTTCTCCTGGTAGACATCTAAGGCTTTTAGCAGGTTCTAGAAAAAAAAGGCTAGTTATTTTTGTAATTATATGGATATGATGGTTGTTGGTCATTTTTTTTTTAGTTCTATAATGATAATGCAAATATCTTATTAGGTGTTTTCTATTCCCTGTGATGAGGGGTGTTAGAAATTTGACATTGAATTGGAGTTGATATTTCATTTCTTGATAGTTTGTCATGTTCTTTGTTGTTTGTATATATATATATATATATATATATATATATATATATATATATATATATATATATATATATATATATATATATATATATATAATAAGAAAAAAAAAAAGGGAAGGGGGAGGAAGGGTTGAAAATTTAAAAAAGGAAGAAATGTTTAAAATAAACTTTAAAAAAAAAAAAAAAGTAAATAATCATGAAAAGAAAAGAAAATACAATTGAATTATGTTGTCCATAAGGAAGCATTGATGTGGACACATATCAATAGAAAAGAACATAAGCATTTGTAAATATTGGCAATGCTTAAAAACATGTAAATATTTTCAGGGTTATACTGTTCATGTATGTTGTTGGTGATTATCTTTTTGATGCATTTCAAGTGTTGTTGCATTTTTGTTATACATCAAGAATGTTGTGAACTTGCATCATTAAATATTTTATGGATTTTTTGAATAATAGGGATGTAGATGCAAGACATTCATATGCATATCATTTACATCTAGAGTTATTGTATGATTTACATCAAATACATGATAGAAGCATGTACTTTCATCTAATGAGATTTTTTACAAACAAGCTTAAAAATCAGGGTGAGACTGGTCTATTGGGTGACATATTGTGTATTCAATGGTTATAAAAATGGTTAAACATTCTTGTTTCCATTTTTTTAATGATGATAAAAAAATGTATCTACATTTCAAGAAATAAAGTTATATTCCATTGTATTCAATTTTATTCCATGATATAAACCCTATGCATGGACATTTTGAACCATTATTTTCCAAAAAAATATGCATTCAGAAGATGAATTCTAATACAAAGTTATCAAATATTTGAAAAAATCCTTCATTGCACTGGGATGTTATTTTTCATGGCTTGGAAGTGCATGACATGTACAGAGAAAATAGTTTAGGCTCTAGTTGTGGTGAAATTTTGTTTGATGCTATTAGTTTATTAACTAAACATAAATTTGATGGTATTTCTCTTTGCCAATATTTTGCATAATGTTTTTGAATGTTATTATAGCACCAAATATCTTTGTAATGACATTTTTAATGCTTTGTGAATATGAATTGCGTAAACAAGAGCCTATAATATTTTTTGACTGGAAAATATATGTTGCAAATATTGGAATGCCATGTCAATAAAATGGATTTGAAGGTAATTACTTATTTTATTTGTGTCTTTCAAACATTATATGAAGAAATATTCATTAATGGTTAGCACAAACAAAAAACATTACAAAAATATTTTACAATTGTTCTGTTCTAGAGAAAATGTATAACATTTTTTTGATATAAGTACATTTCATATTCATTATGTGCCATGGAAAATGATTCACATGGATCATATTACATATGCATTTCTAGTAGATATTTCCATAGGGTTATTGCATGGTGATAGATTCAAAGGTTTAGAAATAAGAGTGGGGTGTTTTCATCTTCTTAAACAAAATGTAGGAAAACCATGTGTTAGAGAGACAAAAAAAACTATAAATAGGAATCATGCTTCTCTGCATTGTTTTAAATAGGAAGTGCATGAGAAAAAACAAATAATGTAACAAAAATAAATAATATAAACACTAAGAAAAAATAGCTTAAATGGAGATGGAAAATTATTATGGGCAATGAAAACAATGATACATTGTCACAAAAATAAATAGTTAGAATGCACATAATATGATCGACAAAGTATTAGGGTGATAAATAACTATCCAAATTTGATGAAAAGACACACCATTCAATCTTGTGTAGTTTCTGAACAATTACTTTGTAAAAAGTATATCATCCTAGTTGACATTGACATTGTGAAAGCATTTGATTGTGATTTTGCATATTCAACATTTAAAAAAATGCTCTGGGTGAGAAAGTGTGAAAGTAGTGAAAGTGATTTCTTGAAAATGGAAAAATGCCAACATTTTTTGTTCCTTTCAATGTTAGGAGAAACAATAAAAATGCCATTGTGAAGAGATTAACAATTTTAGAAGAAAGATTTGTTGTTTTTCAAATGCCATTTTTGAAATTATGAGAACTTGGCTATAAACAGTCACAATATGGATTAAAAAGAAAGATTATAGATGTCCCAATGGAATTCAATCAGGTGCAAAAATTATTGCCTAGAGAAATGAACGATACAAAAATAATTGTAATAAATATGAAACATAAACTATAATACAAAAATGCATACTTAATAGGAAATGTGAGGCCTTCATGCATGATGAAAGTATTGTCTGAACTTTGTAAAGAATCTTTATATAAGAAATAAAATATTACTATTGAAAGGGGTTGAAAAATTAGTTTTGTTGAAATAAGAGAAAAAATATTGATGAGATTGTCCTTGTTAAGAACAAGACATTTGATGCTTGTGAAAATGAATTACAACCTATAAATGAATATTTGGTGCATGATTTTGTTGATGTATAGTCGAAACATGATCTCTAAGAATAGATCATTGAGATTGGCCCATCAGTGGTACTCAAACCATTAGGTATTTTCAAAGACAAATTCTTAGAAGAGGTGATCTTCCCAACTCTATTATATAGTTTTAGTTATCCTCAGGATATGGTAGACTAAGTGTCATATAAAAAATAGAAAAGTGGGATATTTGACATAGGGAAAATGACATTAGGACATACATAACTAACATATTATATAAATATATAAAAATAATTATACATTAGGTGTCTTTTTTTGCCAGGATATGCATATACAAATGCAAATTGAAATACTAAAAACTATGTGCTAAAGATGTTCAAAATAGAGCCAACATAGAAAAAATTCAAAAATCTTCCATTGCTTATAGACATTTAAAGAGAATTTCAAACATCACCAAACTATTTTGAAAATTCAAAATGAATATTATTACAAAGATTAGGTAATTGAGACCGCCAACATTTTTGTAACTATAACAAGTGTTGAACCTTTTTGGGAGCCTGTGTGCCATGAATTACAAAAAATGGCTCCAGTGTCAACAAATAAACATAGAGAAACAATTGAAGAAGAAAATATCGATATGATGACAAGAAAAAAATTGTTCTTTTTAGTTTCTACTTTAACCATAGATCTAATGCATTCAGAAATATATTTCAAAACAAATAATTATTTATAAAGTTTTTGGATTTATTTTTTGTGATAAAGTTTCAAAATATAGGAATTGAGCATTTGCATTTCATGCTTTGGGTGAATAATGTACATATATATGGAGATTGCTCTAATACTAAAATCAAGGATTTTGTGGACTATTACATATCTTGTGATTCGACAAAGCTTAATAGTGATTTGACTATAATGCAAACACGTCATCATACAAGCACATGCAAAAAACGTAGAAATTCACATTGTAGATTCAATTTTCCATTGCCCACAATGCAAAAATTAATAATATTAGAGCCATTGGATGAAACCAACGAGTTATGTAAAGAAAATGCCACAAGATTTTTTTCTCATCTTCAACATAAAAAATATAGTAAAAACACAAGACTTCACATATTTTTACAAGAGGAAAACCTATCTCAAACATAATATATACTCTCATTTAGATGTTATATTTCATGACCAATTATAATGCTAAAAATATATCCATCTGATGCTTGGGTGAATGAATTTTCAAAAAATATTATGACATTATGGTATGCTAACACAAACACATAATTCATTCTTGATGCATATGTTGCTACAACATATCATTGTTCCTACATGAAAAAATTTGATCTCACATTGAAAAACACATTTTAAAAGGTACATACTAAAACTATTCATATAAATGACAAGAAATTACAAGCTATAAGAAAACTAGGGAATACATTCTTACAACATTAATAAATGTCTAGTCAAAAAATTGGGCATATTATATTGTTTTTGCCTTTACATCATAGTTTGATGAAAATAGTTTTCATAAATACATCACTAGAGGAAAAAAGAACTTAGATTTTGAAAATCCCAAAGTTGTTAGTGTAAGAACTAGACACTTTAGAAGATGTAATATGTGCCTCTCCCAAAGATAAATATATTATGAGGCCAATGCAGTTAAAACATGTGTGCTTAGTTGAATTTATTGCATATTACCTAGGTAAATGTACAAACAATATGAAACATAAAAAATCATACATTATATGACATGTCAGATATAGTATCCATGTGGATCTTGAAAACTATTTTAGAGAAAGATGAAGTTATTTATACCTTATTGTGACAATAAAAATCTAAATAAAAAAATTTAACATGTGGATTGATACATTCCTTGCTCATAAAAATAAGTAACAAGGAATGAAAGCATGTTTGTCACAAAGCCATTAACGAAATAGGGAAACATTGATATTTTTGTAGAGAATATATAAATTACTTCTGATTCATTATTTACTATTACTGAGGACAAAAATAATGATAAGATCAAGAACAATTTTATTGGATATGACATAGCCTTTTATCTATATTACAGGAAATATCATCAACTAGTCAATACTTGGCCTTCAGAAATGTTTCAGAAAACCATTCATACTTTTTGATCAGTAGACAAGAATACCTAGACTTTTGGAGGTAGCTGAATAGAGAGTAAAAATTTATTGTGAAAAACATTACAATAAGAAAAATGCTAGAGCTGAACAAGCTAATATATTTATTCTTAACAGGGGAACAAGCACATGGAAAAAGTTTACCATGAAATTGATATATGAAACTAAGTGTATCTATAACAAATAAATTTAAAGGAATCATTTTAAAATCAAGGCCTTGATTGTTTCATACACTATAAAAGTGGCATACCATGGAAATGGCCTAATTGCACATTCTATTTTTCAACTTCCATATACATCTATGCCAATGTACTCATTGGATTAAAATACTTTGGACATATTGAGCAAATGATATCAACAATTGAGTGTGTTTTTAATTGATGAAATATCTTTATTGGGAAATTGAATGTTTTGTAATATTGACAAAAGATTTTGACTGATAATGTATACACTGACCAAGGCATTTACAAATATTGATGTTATATTTATCGATTATTTTTACTAGACAGAGCCTATTTGAGATAGATGGATTTTCAAGGTTTCAATATTGAATGGAGAAACAACTCCATATACTTTTTGTCATGACAATTTGAAATTTTTTTAGCTTCGATAATTTGTTCATCAAAGAAATATTCAATTTGTTTCAATCCTAAACTAGATCAGAACTTGTCATCATACAATGTGAGACATTGAATATTTTAATAATCTATGTTATATATATCCTCATTATGAACCAAAATTTCCATTATTGTTTCACAATAATGATGATGTTAAAAAATATAACACAAAATTGCTTGCACTAGTTAATGAACAAACTTATACATTGCATGTTGTTGACAAAAAAATGAATTAATCTAATGAAATCATTACAAATAATGAGATGAATTTATTACATGATACAATTATTTTGAAACCAAACATATGGGTGGAATTTATGGGTAAAAACTATGACATACAACATGGATTTTTGAATGGTGCTGATGGAATTATCAAACGTTAAACACTTGGATAAGTAGACATAGCTTGAATAGAATTCAATGACATTAAAACTAGAACATTGTAATGATAAAATGCATAGATTTTACAATGCTCAAATTACCAAAAACTAGACTCCGATACCAAGAATCTCAAGGAAAATTTACATAAGAAAAACTATGGCCATAGTGCAAGAGCTGTTTACGATACAAATAACATGTGTTCAAACAACACATAGATCACAAGGACTCAAAATAGAAGCATTAGCATTCAATACTTCTGGTGTCAAGTGGCATGGACTTATCTATACTACACTTTCATGAGTAATAAACATTAAATCATTATATATTATGAATAAATTAAAACCTGGCAATTTTGTGATGTGCAATAGAGTGAATGTTTAGATACAAAGTCTACAATCTTCTATAGAATAGATGGCACATTTTATAGATTTTTATCAAACACGTGGTAGTCTTACTATTTTATTGATAAATACATGGTGTTTGTAATATCACTTAGAATGTATAACATATTACAATGAGATTATGGATGCAATAATTTTATGTTTATAACAAACAAGAACTATGTATGTATAAAGTGCTTCAGTTCTTGCACAAAAACTTGGGTCTCATCTATCAATGAACGTGCATGGAATAATTCCATGCTTTAGAAAGAACATTGTATTGAGAAATTAAAAAGTGTTTTCTATGTTAATCATGGAGACTATCACCCATGACATATCATATTTAGATACATTAATACAGATAGTAAATATTTACTTGGCATCAAATGTACCAATAGATGATCTATTAGTATTTATAGATACAACAGCTACTAGATTGGCACCTAGAACCAAAATTGTATTTGTTGGTGATTTCAATATTGATATGCTTAAGAAAATAATATCTATATTCCATGTTTTAAAAATAATGCACATGCATAGTTTTTATTTGATATTAAATATGCCAACAACAAACATGGGCACTCTAATATGAATATTCAGAACACTAGATTCAGTGTTTGTGATGCATACTAGATAGACCATCATGCATGTTGCCTTTGATTTTCTATTTGAAAAAATAATAATAGTAATGAATTTGTAAATTTCAAAAAAAAACATGTGTTGTTTATTATGTGTAGTGTCATTTGCATACACCAAGTATATCTAAAAAATGAAATTTGTCACTGTAGATAATCAATGGAAATCAAAGCAATAAAAGGAAGAAAAGAAAAAGAATAAAATTTTGAATATATTAATAAACAAAAGTGTTGTGCACCATTTTCATTGTGCATAGACCAGTTATCTTTGCATTTTCTCACAATCTTTAGTCATTGATGTGATCTAAAATAACTTGCATAGAAAAACCTTGGATATGGAGGCAAACATGTGCATTTGTTTGATAAATAGAAAATTCATATAAAAACACATTACAATGGTCATACTTTATTTAATCATATAAAAGGTCATTATTTTTGCATGTTCATGATTTTTTTTTGTTTACCAGTTGGTAATGTCAGATTAAAAATATCTATGAGCATTTATCATGATTGAAATATGAAACTACATGACCATTGTTATACCAGTGTTAATCATTAATCTCTTGATAAAAAATGTCAATATATTTGACGGTGATGTGTTGGTTGTCTATGGTCCTCTTTTTATCAAGAATCCAAATTCATCATCAAAGGTAGGAATAGTGCATGCATATCTTACTGCTGAATTTGGTCAATTGATGATAACTGTAAATATCAATAAAAAGTTGATTGATAAGTACTTTCCCTAATTTTAGGTTAGTGATAGTCTACACATTATAGACTTTGTGATAAAAAATAAAAGTCAATATGAAAGAGGAGATGTTGAGTGTTGTATTGTCTTGAACATGAAATCAATAGTGGAAAATCTTGAGATTGTATACAAAGAGCGTATATTCACTCTAAACATCACCATGCATTATCTTGTACAATCAGATAATGCATATGTAGTGGGTTCATTGGCTGATATGATAGTCAGCTATCAAAAGCATTACAACCAATATGAGCTTCATTTGAAAGATGACAAAACTGAGGAAGACATGGCAACTTTAAATGTTAATGCTAGAAGCTTATTACTCTTTTTTTTTTCATGTTTAAGAAATATAATTCCCTTTGAGATAACATACACACATCCACATTTTTTTTCAAAATCGTGAACATTAAATAATGGTTTTTCAGCTTGTCATAAATGACAATTACAAACATGTATATTATCATGTTCAGGAAATATTATCGACATAAAACACACCATTAGTATTGTTCAAAAACATTGTTAATAATGGTGTCAAGGGTACACATTTGCTTCACATAGGGCAGTCCACATTTTTGGATATACTAAATATTGAACTAGTAAAACTTTATTTGAAAATTTTAGAAAAAAATAATGTTGAGGCTAGTATTTATCTATGACTCATGTTTTCTAATGAGGAAAATGAGAATATATGTATGGTTAGAAATGAAAAAAATAGAATTTTAATAGTTTAAGAATATGATAGTTTATTATTTTTCTTGATTTGAAGGTTAAATGACTCTTGAAATTAAAGAATGTCTATGCTTCAACTTTCCAGCCATTTTGTGACCATTGCAAGCTCATGATCATTATTGGCACTGTTTCAATAGATGATAATGCATATTGCATAAATTATCTAAAAAATCAAATATATTCATATCAACATTCATTGCATTGTGTTGTATAGATAAAAAATGGTAAAATAGATTTCATTTTGAATGGAATACTTCTGAATAAAAAGCTAACAAATCTCATCAATGTCTCTTTCGATCAATATAGACAAGATAAATCATTTTTTACATTTTTTATATGGAACATTCAACTACATGGTAATTTTTCACTTGATGTAGATAACATCATCAGATATATTAACAAGTATTTCTTGCTTCCTATGTTTTTATTTTTTTCACTTGCTTTAGAAAAAATAAGAAAGACAAAGACAAAAACAAATTAACAGATTTATCACTCACATTGATTACAATATAGTTTTTTTAAATAATATAGTTATTAACATGATTTTTTTTTGTTGGTTATTTTAATAGATATTGATGCTTTTCTTGTATTTTATTTCTTTGCAGGGCACTAATCAACTTACTACGTGCAAGATCATCTATCTAGATTGCAAAGTGTGAAATACTTGTTTGAAGGCATAATCTAAGCAAGGATGTTTACAATTATAAGAATGATAGGAAAAATAAATTTGGAGATATTTTTTTTAGTGAAATCAAACTCTTCTTATATGTTAAACTTTTTCATCTCCATATATTTGTTCTCTTTTTTGAACAATTTTTTCAACATCATAACCAATGGATTAGATAGAAAAGGCTAATGTTAGTTGGACCCATCTTGCTCTTTCTTATTCTTTATTGAATACACAATTTTTTTGAATAGTATTGTTGTGTCCTAGTTTTAATCTGCACATGTGATGTATCATAAATCGGTGAAAAAACTAGCATTTTTTGGCTTATGTCATGACACAATTTTCTAATCTTTGTATATTTTTATTTTGAACGGTTAGAATACAAAAAATTGAGCCTCAATTTAATGCATTTTCCTTATTCAATCATATTCTCGATTCATAAGAGGATGTGTTAGAATGGTCATGACTAGTATACATTATTTTAACTATGGTATTTCCATAAACAAACTTAGTCTTAATCATTATGTCTGAACTATGTGATGATTCAACTTCTACGATATGTTTGTTATGTATGCATTTATACAAATAAATTATTGGTGTAGTTTTTAATGTTGTTTTGGGAAAATAACTTGATTATGAGAGAAACTCATGAATTATGTCCTTTTATCTTTGACTATGCTAGATTTAGGTTTCTTAATACATATAGATCTAGCTTTAGATGGCAAGGCTATTCTTGTAAATGGTTCCTATAGAGTGAAGTCAATTTTTTATATAATAGTTATAATACTCTTAGTGTAAAAATTATATTTAATATTGGTTTATCTATTTAAAATATGATTTTTATCACAGAGAATTTTTGAGTATTATGAAATCAAGATAGATTTTTTTTGGTTTATTTCAATGTTTCATTCTTGTTCCTACATACTCCCTATATAGCTACAAATGTGAGCATGCTAAGGTTTTACTGTCAAAATAAAAAGATGAAGAATAATCTAAGTCATGCACTGAATAGAGATAAGCATTATAAGAATCCATTTGATACATTTTTTATTTAGGTGAAGCTAACTTCTTTAGAGTGACAATGTCTTTTGGCTTGGCTATGAATTTTGTCATGTGATTCAATTCTATGAATATTATTTTATCATTGAATTTTTTTCATTAAAACTATCCAAAAAACTTTTTGTGATAGTTAATTATCATTTATTTATGATTTTAATTATTTTTATAAATTCAATGCTTTGGTTTGAACATTGTTTGATAGGTCTAAAATAACTTGCAATTTTTTAAAAGATGTTTTGTCAATGTCTAACTAAATTTATCACATTATTTGAACATTGTTGTGTTTGATAGATGGACCAAGAACTTATCATTCATAAGAAAATGCTTTTTGGATATTATGTAAATGTTCTATGTTTGTATCTAGCATTGCATATACCATAGTCTATGTAATCATTTCAAGCAAGTGAAGTGGAAATGCTAACTCTAGTCTCTTGGTTGTCATTTCTTGCTCTGTGTTTAATTTATTATATTGGTTTATATTTTTCAAAGATAGTGACGTCAAGGAAGGTCCTTTATTTTGGCATCAAATCATTGTTTTCATGCTTAAAATATGAAAAATACCTAGACAAATGGGCTTATACTATGATAATTTAAATTAGGCAGATCTTTGTACTTAGATCATGGATGGCATAGTTATTGTTTTATTACTATATTTATGACAAAACTTGGGTGTTTTCATTTTTTTCAAAATATTTTGTTGTATATTTAGTATATACATACATGTTTGTGGGACTATTTGTATCTAGTTTTGATATTAATTATTTGATTGAACATTGATTTTATAATTTTGAGGATGTGAGAAAGAAATTATTTCAATCTCATTGTGATCATGCATAGATGTTAGGGTGTATTAAATTGTCAATTTGATTAATAATTTATTTTAATAAAAATATAAATCTATGTATATATTGAAAAAATTAAATTGTGTTATCATCAAATAAGCAAAGTGAATATTCATGCTATTATTATGTTTAAGATAGTATTGTCATTCTTTTTAGAATTGAAATGCTTTCACAATTAACATATGTAATTTAACTATCTATTTCAATGTAGTAGATAAGATTTAAGGTTATGATTGAGATCCATTGTTAGTTGAGGACATGGATTAATTTGAGCTTAAAATATTGGTACTTTGGAAATCTATATTTATAATTGATTACATTGATTCTAGCATCAACAAAGAAAAAAATATGATTTTCTAGTTTGGACTATAAAACTCATGCATATACTTGAAATATGCATGGCATTAAGATAATAATATGAATAAAAGATATCTAAACAAAAAAAAATACCTAGCATCATTTTAAATAAGATTCATTGGTATTTTTTATTAAATATAAAATATAGTAAAGGTATTGTAATATCGAGTGATCGAATAAAGAATTAAATTAATGTGTTTAATTGAGTCTATTTTTTTGTGTATACACCACAAATATACATTTGTCCACCTAATTTAACTAAAGTTATATCTATAAAAACATACAATGAAGAGAGTCTGATGAAAACCAAAGTATGATTTTAATTTGAATTCTTTCTAGACAATAACATTAGCACTTTATTGTCAAAAACACACAAACACTATATTAAAAATTTTAGGTAAGTGCAAGAATGATCAGTACTTATAAAAAAATGAGAGAACTTACTAAAAAAATATAATTGCTAAACACATCATAATCATGACAAACATATACTATAAAAGTGTTGATTCGATCAATCATAGATTTTTTAATAATTTAAACTTGTAAATGAAATCAAATAATATATAGAAAAGAGGATTTTATAAAAATAAGGCCTATGTTTGTTTAAAATATTTAAAATTGTTACCGTTATCACTTGGATTTTTACCCTTTGAGGAGATGTCTCAGCGCTCCTCATCCAAGTGGCATAATTGAAACACCTCTAGGCTGTGGGTAGCCTAAGAATGAGGTGAATCTCTAAATAGGGATAACTCCCTTGATGTACCACTTGTAGATCACTACTACACCTATGCTTAGATCACTACTACACCTATGCTTATGAGGGTAAAGGGAGAGAAAATTGAAAGTAAACTATCCTAAAGGAGGTGATACACCAAATTAATTGATGACTACCAATGATCTGCATGTCACATATGAGACCAAAAGACTAACTAAACATACACTTCTCCAATCTAAATATTCTCACATTAATATTTCATTATGAGGTTGTGATGAATGTTTAGCATAGGAGGACTAGAAAAGAGGCCTAGAATGTCATTATTTGAATAGATAACTCACACAACCTTGACACCTCATAAAAAACTTCACATGACCTGCAAAAATATGCTTTCAAGCTGCAAATAGGTGGGAGAATGAGACAATAATGCTAAGGAGAAAATAGTCATCAAATGAGCAAGATCAATCATTCAAGTGAACACACTATGAACAATCATGGAAGAGGTAAAAAATCAGTAGTGTTTATTGATCCATAGTATGAAAATGATCAAGGCTTCACCATACTCAGGTGGATCATAATTTATAAAGGCCAAAATTTCTAGTTCTTATAGAAATTGAGAGAGAGAAGAGAGTAAACAAGTCCAAAGGTCACAAGGAAACTTTTCATGCTAAGAGAATGAGTTAAATATACATGAAAAGAGAGTTTGAAATTGATCATGCAAATTCAAAAATCACAAGTGTCACCCCAAGTCATGAAACTCTTGAAATATGGCATGAAATTCCCTTTGCTGGCTCAAAAAATTACCTTCATTATTCACCCCTATTTGAACATCTCAAAACTAACTAGGGATAGGTCTCATAATTGGAATGAGAGGGAATGGTTTCAAACATGCTTCTCTATATACTGGTTGCAATCCTAATCATTTGGAATATCTTGAAAGTAAACCATCACTGCCTGTAGTCAAAGAAAAATCCTCTTCCACACACCTTGTACACTTGGATTCCAAAATATCTTCAATTTTCTATAAAAATATGTACAATGGAGTGGATGGAACTTTTTAAAACCCCCCATGGCCTTATGGGCATTAGGTACACCTTAAAAAGACATCCACTTGAAGTTTTCACACTTCTCACCATATTGTTCACTATGCCAATCAAAGTAGCTATTAAGAACACTTGGGAGTTTTAATGAAACATGAAATGGACATGGGGAGTTATCTTAAGTCTCTATCTTCTTCCCAAAGTTTATTTCATCTCTTGAAACCTCCTAGAACCTACACAATGCACAAAATAGTCAAAAAGAGCAATTTTTTACCCAATCCCTACAAGTAAGATTCTACTCAAGTGGATGGGAATTATCTCTACAGATTAATCTATAATCTCAAATCATTTCTCAAGCCATTTGGGTCTATTTAAATGCATCTCCTTCCCTATTTTCCTAATCGGGTCCTTCCAAGGGTTTAGTAAGGGTTTAGGCCCATTTTAACCTCTTAGCCATTTTTCATAGAGATTTCAATTTAAAATTTAATTTTAATACCAAAATATGGTTGTTTATGACCCTATATAACACCTCCAAATGTCTTGGATCTCCATTCAAAACTTTATAGGATATGTGAGCACTCAAAGTTTCCCTATCGAGTTTTTTTCTCCATTTCCTACAGGCCTAAGTTGTCCTTAAGCCAAAATTTTCCTTATTTTTGACTTATCATAAAATTTAGGGGTTTTTAAACACCTTATATTTCCTAAAAAATATTCCAAAATCCATTGGAATGATCTAATAAGGTTTGAAGTGAAGTTGACATGCTTGATAGGGCTAACTGTAAATATTGTGGTATAGGCCACTTTTTTGAGTTTAATCAATTTTTAAAAGTTATATTATGTGTTTTTTATGTCATTAATCTTCCCAAGTCACCATACAATCCTCCAAACACTCCTTCTCATCTCTTCTTCTTATTCACCAACTAGACCTAGTTGAAGCTTGCTTGGTTTAGCTATGTGTAGGAGACTTTTGACCATTTTGAGAGGTCAAAGATTATATGAGTGATTAATATAACCCATTAACCTTTCATAAACCTCAAAATATTTTCCTTTAGGTATCAAAATCCTCATATTAGGTTCTTTACTCATTTTGGCATCATTTGCTTGTTTTGCCAAAACTTTGATTTTCCTAATTAGCTAACCTCTGAGATAAAATAGTGAGGTATATCCCTTATATTAAAGGAAAATTGAAGGTTTTATAAGTTTTATTAGGTCATAAGGAATATTTTTTCCAAATTTATAATTTAGACTCACCCATTTAAGCACCTAACCAGCTTGATTTGTCCAAAAAAGGCCTCTAAAGAGGACTTTTTTTTGGTATTTTTTACTTCCTCTTATGAAAGGCTTCTTCATGGTCAACATTAAGGTGTTTTGGATTCATCAACATGTTATAAAAATTAAATTAATGCTAGATAACTTTAAAATTAACTAAACCATACGTTTCTCCACTTCTATCTCTTCCTTCAAGCTACAAGCAACATGAAGTTCTCCAAGTAGACTGTACGAACTGTCTCACTATGAAGTCTGAGCTTGAGGGGCCAATTCAAAATTTGATGTTTTCTTAGAGTGTGTTAAAACCCTAGAAAATTTCATGATACATTTAAAAAATATTTTCAATCCTCTATGAAACCTTATTATCACTTACATCCTTCAACTTTCTCAAGACCAAACACCTAGCTATATGTGAATGGTCTTGGAAACAAGTACACCTATAGATGAAAATGTATGATTTAGGCCTTCTTGATTGATTGAGGTCCCTCTTAAATATCTCCAAACCATTCTCTAACTATAATTATTCCTTTTATGCTTGGATTGAGGTCTGTTATCAAGGCTATCTAGCCTACTCTCCATGGCAACCATACAACTAGCCTATAGGTGCACATTTTGTGATGCAAAAAGACTTATAAGTATTATTGAGATTTAAAAAATAGCATACCATATTATCATAATGATATTTATGATCCTTGAAATTAATTTTCCCTAAATAATTCCATCCACACATGAGGATATGCCTTAAACTACCAACTTGGAAAATAAGGTTGCTCAAAAGCTAAAAAGCCTATAGATATTATTGTTTGACCTTAGTGCATAAATGGAAAACTTTAGGTCTCTCAACAACCATGATCCATTGATCATCTACCATAAAAAAAATTCATAACTCTTGTCATGTGTAGGGTATGTAAGGCAAAGTCATTAAGATGCATCAAGACTATTTTTAACCTTGTTATATGCTATCGACCAAAAGGCCCATACCTCTATTTTCTCAGTTTAGGAATAAGGTCCTTGAACACTATCATCTCATGATAGAAGGTCATTAACACTTAAATATGCAAAATTAGCCTTTAAAATATGGATTCCATGATCTACATCACATAATAGGTCATCAATAAGGTTTTAAACACTTGTTCCAACACTCCATATGACTACCTCTATATCTCTACCAATGCCACTTGGAGGTGTATATTTCATATACAAGCAATGAGTGCAAATTTAGAAAGTATGCAAGATATGTGCTATTGAAATAAATTTATGTTTTCCCCAAGTATCTAAATTCACTCTTATCGATCTTAAAATATTGAAACATCTAGTAAATTTTCCAACTCATCATGATGTCATCAAGAATATTCCTGTAGGAGCATTTGAGTTATATGTAAGCAAACAATGAGTTTAAGCAATGAAGATGAGTTTGAATATATGACCAACTCACTTCCAATATAAATTATAAAATGATGGATGATAATATAAAATGGATTGAGTCAAACCTATACACCAAATTTCAACATTTGAAGCCTTTCAAATATCTATAGGTACACATTCCAATGATAGACTCTATACAAATATTGTGCATGACTAAAATAGTCCTTATTTATTTCACCATATGTAAGCTTAAATCACTAAATAACTCTTATAAAAATAAACCAAGGACTTGTAACCTTAATCACACCTATGTGAACATGCCATACATGTTTCATACATGTGATTCAATCATGGTAGCAAATGAAAATGGGTGAAGAGGTGACTAAGTATGACAATGTACTGAAAGTTTGTTCCAAACATGTTGTTATGAAACTAAACATGAAGGTAAGATGATAAATATGTAATTTATAAATGGGAAACCTCAAATCCTCTTCCCATGAGACCCATGTAGATGACCAAGCATTTTGTAAACAAGGAAACTTGACTAAGACTTCACATGGGTTCTTTCCTACAACATGAGATGATTTTAATATCAAAACATATTGAAACATGAAACCATGATTGGAGATAATTTTAGGAGAGATATAACATCATATTTAATCAACATCAATATATTTATTGTATGGACCTATCTAAATTAGATCAAAACCTATATGGTGTAGGAAACAGTGAGTAAAAAAACATAGTCAACTTGTTAGATATGGTTTATAAAGAAAATTTGACCAATATTAAAAATATTATTATTTAAATTAATATATATAAGTTTAATTTCAACTCCCAAATTTTTTTTGTCTAAAACTTCTCCAATTGTTCATACCAAGCACAAACCAACTGACTAGTTTTGTGTGTCTAGAAGGGTGAGGAAGGAATAAAATAGTTTTAGCTAAAAAATGACACTTTTAGATTATGTCAAGAATTAAAATTAGTTTTATGAAGCTGAACAGTCATCTTACAACCTTCTCCCACATTTCACACTCCCTCATGGGCCATACAAGTGCCAAAGTCTTCCTTTTTCAACTGATTTCCAAATTTTTAGTTAGATAACCTGCAAGTTTTAGATGAACTAACATTATTGATATGGAATCTAACTTATTGGATGTTTGAAATGAAAATAAGACACTTGAACATCTTGAAAACCATGCCACTTACGTTTATGACTCATAAATGGCTATTAAATGACTCAAAATGACATATTGATTAATTAGAACATGACCAAGGCTAAAAAGGCATTGAATTAATAAAATAGACTATAAAATACCCTATGAAAAAATATTAGACCCCTAAAACATATAAAAATCAAATTTTTACCTTTAAGGGTCCCAATTTGACTTGTCGGGTCAAATTTGGTCAACAAATTGGTGACTCATAGGGGTATTATACCTGTTATACTAAAGATCAGTAGCCTTATCAGTCCATTGGGATTAGAGATACATCTAGAGTCTAAAAAAATAGAGGACTTTTACCATTGAGAATAAGCTTTGATCAAGATAATACCAATTGACTACCTCAACCACACAAAACAAAAGACACACACAAATCAAAGCAAACACACTAACAAGACACACACATGTGCTCGAAACACTTAGAAAAATAGAAAACAAACAAATATGCACAACTAGAAACTAATCATACCTCCTTTATAGGATTGAAATGAAATTTAATTGAATCTTCTTCTTCATGAGATGATTCATAGTTCCAAGCATATTGTTCCTTGGATTCGATGCTTGATAAATCAAACCTATTCCTTGGCACTTCACCTGATCTGCTATCAAGTAGATCCTCATTAAATAGGTCTCTAATGTAAATTTTTTCCTATTTAATTTTTATACATACCACATACTCCTTCCTACTCTTCAAATCATCATCAACTTGTATCTTCTTGGTAGGCATGGATTCAAGAGGAGTGGTTTCTTATTATTTGAAAGATTGAGGCCAATAGAAGCTTATTTCATCCTTAAAAAGATGATATGTTTATCCAAATTTGTTGAGAGGATGATAAACCATTTTGATTATTTCCAACATATCATCAAGAGATGCATATTCCTCTTGAAAGGACAAATGTGAAAGGTTGCTTCTTCTTTACCTACCCACTTGAGTGCCAAGGTTGCTTCTCCATTTTTGACTAAATCATATCTTCTTTGAAGAGGAGTATAACCTACTCCAATGATTTCAAATAAGTCACAAAAATTCTTATTAGATACTTGTTCTTTCCCATATATTATGTCTTAGATAGTGATGGAAGAACCAAGGATGATTTCCTCTTCTTTGGCAAAAGGAAAACATTCTTCCATATCAACCTAATCAAAAGTTTCAGTATAAGAAATCACCTCTTCTATATCATTTAGGACCTCTTGAAGGACCTCAAGTTTCATATCAACTATCATATCATGATTTTGGTTATCAAGGGCTACAAGATCCTCAATTTCCTTCCCCCTCTTGGTGATGCCAAGACTAGGCATCTTGAAATCATGTGACTTAGTCCAATGAGGCTGCCAATGAGCTATATTTTCTTAAAGCAAAAGTTCTAAATTTTTATCAACCAATTTTTCCTCTTTAGGTTCCCATACCATAGGTCCATTAAGTCAAAGGGTGATGGGGTGAGGATAAGATGAACTAGTTGGTGGAGGTAGTACATAAAAGTCAACATCATATTGAGAATGAATTGTAGGGGATCCTTTTGGAAGCTCTTGAGGAAGGGGAGGTAGATGTTGGGCTAAAATAGATTGGTTTTATTTCTACCATTTTATAATCACTTCATATTAGTTTTATTTATGTTTATTAATCTCTTGAGTAAGGTTAGATGGGGTTTGTTTAGGCATAGGATCTTCTTTTGGGTCTAAACCTTCCATCACACATTGACCTAGCAATTTCATCCTTGACTCCAAATCTTCAATTCGCCTGGCTAGGCTCTCTTGGAAAAGTCTCTCTTGAAATTTATATGTAACATCATGAGGATAAGGAATACAATAGGGCTGCCATGGAAAACAATAGGTCTCTTGAGGAAGGGTGAAAGGGGTTTACACAGTTACAAGCTCTTTCTCAACTTCACACTCTTTATCAAGACTTTTATCTCCTTTCTTTCCCCATGTTTCCATTACCTTATTCTAGCTTAGGATGTTAGGATTAGGATTCTCTTCTTAAGGTATTGATGAAATTCTAGAAGTGGATAAAGTGTTCAAGAAACTTGGGATCTCCTTAGGCTTGGATTCTCCACCTTGTCTCCAACTTGGGATTTCATATCTAAAGGTCTATTTTTGAGGTGGGGATGTAATCGGACAGGGAAATGAGGAATTAAATTCCATTTCCTTTGTTTATGATTTGGACTAATTCATCTACTTATTGGCCAACTCAATCCAGCTATCAACATTTTCTTCAAAAATGAGGTTTGTCTTCCCAACTCTCTCTTCCAACTGATTGGGAAAAATATGGCTTTGTTAAGCTTGATTGGTCCTATGATAAGGGGTAAATTAGGACTAATAAAAATCTTGGGGAGGTGGATATGAGGGTTGATAGACTTGGTGAGGCTATTACTCATGAATTCTTAGCCTATCTTATAAGGATGCCACCAAGCCACCCACATCTAACATCTCAATTATGAGCCATTGCCAATTTTCTTTCTCAATAGGTGCCCACTCTCTTTTAACCAGCTCTAATGCATATCTCAAACCAGGAATGAAATTACTAGGAATATCTAGACCATGTCCCCTTTGTGTGTCAAGATCTATCATGTACCTCTCATATCCCAAAAAAGTTTGTTTGAAAGTGGAAATAGACTAATTTGAGAAGTGACTAGGTTGACTAGGAGGAGCAAGGTATTGAGAAGGCTTTTTATAAGACTAATACAACTCATGAAAAGGTTGATAAGGTTCATATTGGAGCTGGTATGGATCATGACAAGGTTGATAAGGATCATGAAAAGGCTGATGGGGAAAGCCATAAGCTTGATATACCTCACCAACTTGTGTAAAACAAAACTCATCACCAAAATTAGCCATGAAACTTCATTGGGAAGAAAGAACACAAAGAAAAAATTACCAACAATATTCAAAAGGAAAACCTAGGATGTTTGACCAGCTAATGTAACTTTGGAGTCATTGATACTTGGATAGATGCCTCAAAAGGCTGATGTGTTAAAAGACAACATCAAAAATCTTTCAACTTATTGGACAATGAGTCCCACCAAGCATGCCAAAAACTATTATTAGTTGTATTTTCACCCTTTGAGGAGATGTCTCATCTCTTCTCATCTAAGTAGCACAATTGAAAAAACTCTAAGGTATGGGTAACCTAAGAATGAGGTGAATGTCTTGATAGGGTTAGGTCCCTTGATGTACCACTTGTAGATCACTACTACACCTATGCTTGTGAGGGAAAAGGGAGATAAAAATGAAAGTAAAATAACCTAAAGGAGGTGATACACCAAATTAATTGATGACTACCAATTTTCATGTCACACATGAGCCCAAAAGACTAACTAAACACACACTTCTCCAATTTGAATCTTCTCACATGAATATTTCATTATGAAGTTGCGATGAATGTTTAGATTAGGAGTACTAGACAAGAGGCCTAGAATGACATTATTTGAATATACTAACTCACTCAACCTTGACACCTCATAAAAAACATCACATGACCTACAAGAAGAAGCTTTCAATCTAAAAATAAGTGGGAGAATGAGACAACAATGCTAAGGAAACAATAGTCATCACATGATCAAGATAAATCATTTAAGTGAAAAAACTATGAATATTCATGGAAGAGGTAAAAAATTAATAGTATTTATTGATTCATGGTATAAAAATTAGCAATGATTTTCCATACTTAGGTGGAGCATAATTTACAAAGGCCAAAATGGCTAGTTCTTATAGAACTTGAGAGAGAAAAGAGAAGAAATAAGTCCAAAGGTCACAAGGACACTTCTCATGCTGAGAGAAGGAGTTACATGTGCATGATAAGATAATTTGAAACTGATCATGAAAATTAAAGAATAACAAGTATCACCCCATGTCATGAAATTCTTGAAATGTGGCATGAAATTATCTTTGCTAGCTCAAAAAACTACCTTCTTTATTCACCCCTATTTGAACATCCAAAAACTGACTAGGGACACATATCATTATTATAATGAGAGGGAAAATTTTTAGGCATGATTATATATGCATTGGTTATAGTCCTAATCATCTATAATCTCCTAAAAGTGAGCCATCACTACTTGTAGTCAAAGAAAACTCCTCTTTCACACACCTTGCACACTTGGATTCCAAAATATATTTATTTTTCCATTAAAACTCATACAAGGGATTGGATGTCAATTTTTAAGACCCTCCATGGCCTTAAAGGCATCAGGTACACCTTAAAAAGACATCTGGTTGAAGTTTTCACACTTCTCACCATTTTGTTCACTATGTCAGTTTTAACTGGTTGTGATGAATTAATTAGTAGGAACACTTGGGAGTTTTTATGAAGAATTAAATGTACATTATAAGTTATCTTATGCCTATATCTTCCTCCTAAATTTGTTTTCATCTCTGTAAACCTCCGAGAACTTGGAGAATGTATAAAACAATCAAAAAGAGCAAATTTATACCCTATTTATACAAGTAAGATTCCACTCAATTGGATGGGAATGATCTCTATAAAGTACTCTATAATATAAAATCATTTCCCAATCCATTTGGGCCTATTTAAATTATCATCCTTCCCTTTTTTCCCAATCGGGTCCTTCTAAGGGTTTAACAAGGGTTTAGGCCTATTTTACACTCTTATCCATTATTCATACATATTTCACATTAAAATTTAAATTAAACTCCAAAAAATATTTTTTTTAGACCCCATATAACACCTCAAAATGTCTTGGATCTTCATGCAAATATTTAGAGGAGATGTAAGCACTCAAAGTTGCCTTATTGAGCTATTTTATCCATTTCCTATAGGCTTGAGTTGTCCTTAAGCCAAAAGTGGCCTTATTTGTGTGTGACTTATATTAATTTTTTTGGTTTTTTAAACACCTTAAATTTCCTCACAAACATTCCAAAATCCATTGGAATGCTTTGCCAAGGTTGGAAGTGAAGTTGACTTTCTATTTAACTTCTAGTCCTCACCATGCTTGACTAGCCTGACTGCAACTCTTATGGTCTAGGCCACTTTTTTGAGTTTCATAATTATATAAAATTTATATTATGTGTTTTTTTTATGTCGTTAATATTCCTAATTCACCATAAAACCCTCTAACTCATTCACCATATGCGTGGCCCCCCAAACCCTAAGAGTCTATGCACCGAATACTAAAATGTGAGATCTATTACTGCGTGGAACTTTTTTTATTGGATTGCCATCCAGATCTGGATTGCAAAGGTATTAGTGATCAAGCGAGGGAAAATCCTTGTGGGGGAATGCACGGCACTGTAAATTTTAATCTATTATTACGTGGTTATGTATTTTTTACCTCAGATTTCTATTTTGTGGCCGCCATGTTGACCATTACCCTGCTCTGAGAGGATCAGTGATTTCTTAGGTAATATTTTGAAGGCCATGGCAGCGTTTCCCCTGAGCAGAGGGGGTGATCTTGTAGATGTTTGGGTGGATGGAATGGGTGGTGGTGGTGATGGCTTCAAGGGTTGTTTCTTTGATGGTGATGCAAAGGAATCCATGGTGCTGAAACTTTGTTTCCCTTTGCATGGAATGTCAACAACCAACGCGTGGAGAGGATTTGGCCACTGAGATATTTGACCAGCGCACATGGTGAGGGTTTGGCCATGGGGAAGGCCTTGTAAGGCACCCTATGGTGGTATTTGATGTGTTTTTAGTAGATCGGTCGGGGCTCTGTTTCTGCTAAAACCCTAGGTTCTAGGTTGAGGATGATGTATGTTAGGGTTGGAGACAAGATCTGATTATTCACCATTGCCTTCTGTCTGAGGGATCGTGGCTCATGTAGAAGTGCTTCCAAACGTCTTTGATGAAGTTTATTTCCATGGTGGTGAATCCTCTATGTGTATCAGAGGGAGAGAATGGGTAGATGATCAAGTGGATGGATTGGGAGATGGCAGTGTTGGTTCTGGGGTTTGAATGTTTGGTTGAGGGGGGGACTAGGGGCTGGCATTTACACGGTTCCCTTAAACCATTCCTCATGTATACATAGCTTTGTAATGTGAGATCTATTAATGCATGGAATATTTTTTAAGGTTACAGGTCCTTGTAAAACCTAGATTCTTGTTTCAGGTCATAGAGCCTGGTTTTCTTTTTGTTTAGGTTTCAGGTCCTTGTAAAACCTGGGGAGATTTTACTGGTATTTTGTTGGTTTTAGGTCCATGTAAAACCTGGTTTTGTTACCATTTTTTGGTGGGTTTGCCTTTCTTGGTGGTTTTTAATGATTTATCTTTCTTGATCTGTAAAGGGTTTCGGGGCCCCTTCAAAACCTATTTTTACCTTAATCTAAAACTAGGCCTAGTTGGAGCTTGCTTGGTTGAGTTGTGTGTACCAGACTTTTCACCATTTTGAGAGTTTTGAGCTTATATGAGTGATTAATATCACCCATTCACATTTAATAAACCTAAAAATATGTTCTCTAATGTCTAAAAATCCTCATATTAAGTTCCTTACTCATTTTTCCATCATTTGCTTGTCTTGCCAAAACTCTAATTTTCCTGACTGGCTGATCTCTGAGACAAAATAATAAGGTATATACCTTATATTAAATTAAAATTAAATTTTAATAAGTTTTATTAATTCCTAATTAATATTTTTACTAAAATTTTATCTTAGGCTCACCCATTTAGACACCTAACCAACTCAATTTGTCCAAAAAATGGCTCCAAAAAGGACTATTTTTTGCATTTTTCACTTCTTCTTATGAAAGGATTTTTCAAGGTAAAACTTAAGGTGTTTGGGATTCATAAAAAATTTATAAACCTTAAATTAATTCTCAATAAGTTTAAAATTAACTAAACCATACCTTTCTCCACTTTTATCTCTTCCTTCAAGCTACTATCAACATGAAGCTCTCCAAGTGTGATTGTACGAACTATCTCACTATGAAGTTTGAGCCTAAGGTTCCAATTAAACATTTTATGTTGTATTAGAGTGTTTTAAAACTATAAAAAATTTCATGATACATTTAAAAACTATTTACAAGCCTTCATTAAACCTTCTTATCACTTACATCCTTTAAATTTCTCAAGACCAAGCACCCAGCTATAGGTGGATGGTCTTGGAAACAAGTACACCTATAGATGAAAATGTATGATTTAGGAATTTTTTCATCCTTGAAGTCCCTATTAAATATATCCAAACCATGATCTAACTTAATTTATTCATTCTATTCTTAGAGTGAGGTCTATTGTCAAGGCTATCTAGCCCACTCTCCATGGTAACCTTGCAACCAACCTATAGGTGCACATTTTATGATGCAAAGAGACCTATAGGTAGTATTGAGATTAAAAAAATAGTTTACCATCCTCTCCTAATTATATTTATTCTCCTTAAACTTATTTTTCACACAATAATTTCATCCACACATGAGGATATGCCTTAGACTACCAACTTGGAAAACAAGGTTTCTTAAAGGCTCAAAATACTGTAGATGTTATTCCCTAACATTAGTGCATAAATGGGCAACTTTAGGTCTCTCAAAAACCATCCTCCACTGATCAATTTCCCTCAAAAAAAATTTATAAATATTTTAACATGTAGTGTATATAATTTGAATCTATTAAGATGAATCAAGATTGTATGTAACCTTATTATATGCTATCAACCAAAAGGCCCAGTCCTCTATTTTTTATGTTTAGGGATAAGGTCCTTGAACACTGTCATCTCATGATAGAAGTTTTTAACACTTCCATATACCAAATTATCCTTTAAAATAGGGCTTTCATGATCTACATCACATACTAGGTCATCAATAAGGTTGTCAAAACTTGTTCCAACACTCCATATGAATACCTCTATATCTCTGCCAATGCCCCTTGCACGTGTAGATTTCATCTACAAGCAGTGAGTGAAAATTTAGATAGTATGAAATATATGTTATTTTTTAATAAATTCTATGCTTTCACCAAGTATCTAAATACACTCCTAGAAATCTTAAAATATTTAAACACCTATCAAATTTTCCATCTCATCATGATGTCATCAAGGAGACTTTTGTAGGTGCATTTGAGTTATATGCAGGTAGACAGTGATTTTAGGTAGTGAAGATGAGTTTGAATCTATGAAAAACTCCCTTCCCTTACAAAGTCTCAAATTATGGATGATGATACCAAAGGGATCAAGGCAAACCTCTACACCACATTTCAATGTTTGAAACCTTTCAAATACCTATAGGTATAGATTCCAATGCTAGACTATATGCAAATGTTGCACATGAGTGAAATAGTAATTTATTTCACCATATGGAATATTAAATCACTACCTCATACTAATAAAATATACTCTAAGGCTTTATAAATTTCATCGCACCTCTATGAACATGCCATATAGGTTTCATACAGATGATTTAGTCATGACAACAAGTGAAAATGGGTGAAGAGGTGACTGAGTATGACAATGTACTAAAATTTTCATTTAAGCATGATGTTATGAGACTAAACATGAATGGAAGGTGATAAATATGGAACTGATACATGGGAATCCTAAAATCCTCTTCATATGAGACCCTTGCAAAGGCCCAAGCATTCTATAAACAAGGAAACCTTATTGAGACTTCACATGGGACCTCTCTTGCAACATGAGATAATTTGCATATATAAACACCTTGAAACATGAAATCAAGAATGAAGATAATTTTAGGAGAGATCCAAAATTATCTATAATCAACATCACCAGCTAGATTTTATGGACCTATCTAAATTTTAAAAAAAACCCTATAGGGTGTAAGAAATAGTGAGAAGAAAAACTCAATTAACTTATTAGAGATGGTTCATAAATAAAATTTTAAAAATATTCAAACTCTTTTTATGGAAATTAATATATCTAAGTTTAATTTAACCTCATAAAGGCATTTTGTCTAGAACTTCTCTAACTGTCTGTACCAAGCA
Source organism: Torreya grandis (assembly GCA_037957365.1). Taxonomy (NCBI): domain Eukaryota; kingdom Viridiplantae; phylum Streptophyta; class Pinopsida; order Cupressales; family Taxaceae; genus Torreya; species Torreya grandis. The sequence continues at coordinate 2,207,489 of JARHVA010002487.1, forward strand.
TAAACATGCTAACTGGTTCTATGTGTCTAGAAGGGAAAATAAGGATAAGAATGGTTATATCTTGAAAATGACACTTCCATAGTATGTGAATCATGGAAATGATTTTGAGGAAGCTGAAGATTCATCTCACAAACTTCTCCCACATGTCACACTCCCTCATGGGTCATACAAGTGCCAAACTCTTCCTTTTTTAGTTGATTTCCTAATTTTTAGTTAGATACCCTACAATTTTTAGATGAATTAATATTATTGATAGTAAATCTGACTTATTGGACTTTTTAAAGTAAAATAGGACACTTAGACACCTTGAAAACTATGCCACTTGCATTTACGACCCCTAAATGGCTATTAAATGACTCAAAATGACATATTGACTAATTAGACCATGACTAAGCCTAAAAAGGCATTAATTTACATGAAAATGAATATAACATACCCTATGATAAAATATTAGACCCCTAAAACATATAAAAATCAATTTTTTACCTAAAGGGGTCCTAATTTGACCTATAGGGTCAAATTTGGTCAACAAATTAGTGACTCATAGGGGTAGTATGCCCACAATACTAAAGCTTAGTAGCCTTATCAATCTATTGGGATTACAGAGTCATATGAAGTTTGAACCACAAAAAGAGGACTTTGACAATTGAAAATAATCTTTGATCAAGACAAGACCAATTGACAACCTCAACCACACAAAACAAATGACACACTCAAAGCAAAAGCAAACACACTAACAAGACACACACATGTGCTCAAATCACATAGGAAAATAGAAAATAAACAACTATGCACAACTAAAAACTAATCATACCTCATTTCTAGGATCAAAAGTAAAGTTCCTTGAATTTTCTTCATTATGAGATGAGTCATAGTGCCAAGCATGTTACTCTTTAGATTAGAAGTTTGATAAATCAGACCTATTCTTTGGCACTTCAATTGATCTATTCTCAAGTATATCCTCCTTAAATATGTCTCCAATGTAAATTTATTCCTCTAGAATTTTTATACATACCTCATATTTTTTCCCACTCTTCATCTCATGATCAATTTGTATCTTATTGGTAGGCATGGCTTCAAGAGGAGTGGTTTCTTATTCCTTGGAAGATTGAGGCCAACAGAAGCTTGTTCCATCCTTCAAAAGTTGATGTGTTTCTCCCAATTGGTTGAAATAATGGTAATCCATTTTTATGGTTTTAAACATATCATCATGAGATGCATATGCCTCGTGAAAGGATACATTTGAAAGGTTATTTATTCTTTGTATACCCACTTGAGTGTCAAGGTTGCCTTCTCCATTTTTGACTAGATCATATCTTCCTTGAAGAGGAGTATAACCTACTCTAATGATTGAAAACAAGTCATAAAAAGGATAATTAGATACTTTTTATTTCCCATCTATGATTTCTTGGATAGTGATGGAATAACCAAGGATGATTTCCTTTTATTTGGTAAAAGGAAAATATTCTTCCATATCAACTTAATCAGAGGTTTCAAACCAAGAAATCACCTCTTCTTTAGAATTTAGGACCTATTGAAGTCTCTCCATTTACATCTCAAATTTCATATCATGACTTTGGTTCTCAATGGCTACAATATTCTCAATTTCCTTCTCTCTCTTGGTGATTCCAAGACTAGGCATCTTGTAATCCTTTGACTTAGCCCAATGAGGCTGCCAAAGAGCTATATTTTATTCAAGAAAGAGTTTTGAATTTTTATCAGCCAAAAGATCCTATTTTTGTTCCTATACCATAATTCCATCAATGGAAATGATGATGGGGTGAGGATAAGATGAACTAGTTGGTGGAGGTGTCACATAGAACTCAACATCACATTGAGAATGAATTGTAGGGGATCCTTTTGGAAGCTCTCAAGGAAAGGGAGGTAGACCTTGGGCTAAAATATCTCGGTTTTATTTCTTTGTTTTTAAAATGACTTCATAAAAATATTATTAAGCTTGAACACTCTATTGAGGAAGGTTATATTGGGTGTGTTTAGGTATAGGATCTTTTTTTGGGTTTAAACCTTCCATCACACCTTGACTTAGCAATTTCATCCTTGACTCTAACTATTCAATTTGCTTGGATAGGTTCTCTTGGAAACTTATCTCTTGAATTTAATAGGAATAATCATGAGGATAAGGAGTATAATAAGGATGACATGAAAAACAAGAGGTCTCTTAAGGAATGGTGGGAGGGGTTTGCATAGGATCAAGATCTCTCTCAACTTCACACTCTTTATCAATACTTTTATCTCATTTATTTCACCATGATTCCACTACCTTATTCTAGCTTACAATGTTAGTATTAGGAGTTTCTTCTTGAGGTATTGATGCAATTTTAGGAGTGGTTGAAGTGTTCAATAGAAATAGGATCTCCTTAGGCTCTAATTCCCCACCTTGTCTCCAACTTAGGATTTCATATCCAGATGTCTCTTCTTGATGTGGAGATGTAATAGAAGATGGTAATGAGGGCTTAAATTCCACTTGATTTTATGATTATATGGAATATGAAATCTAATTATTGGTTGACTCAATCTACCTAATAATATTTACTTTAAAAACAAGGTTTGTCTTCCCAACTCTCTCTCCAACTAATTAGGAAAAAGATGTCTTTGTTAAGATTGATTGGGATCATGAGTATGGGTCAAATAAGACTAATGGAAATCTTGGGGAGGTGGATATGAGGGATGATACACTTGGTGAAGCTATTCCTCATGAATTTTTAGCCTATCTTCTAAGGATGCACCCAAGCTACCCATATCTAGCATCTCACTTGTGAGCCTTTGCCAATTTACTCTCTGAATAGGTGCCCACTCTCTTTTAATCATATCTAATGCATCTCTCACATTATGAATGAAATGACTAGGAATATCTAGACCATGTCCCCTTTGTGTGTCAAGATCTATCATGTACCTCTCATATCCCAAAAGAGTTTGCTTGAAAGTGGAAATAGACTGATTTGAGAAGTGACTAGGTTGACTAGAATGACTAAAGTATTGAGAAGGTTGGTTATAGGATTGATAAAAATCATGAAAATGCTGATAAGGGTCATATTGGAGATGGTTTGGATAATGAAAAGGATGATAAGGATCATATAAAGGCTAATGGGGAATGCCATAAGCTTGATATACCTCACAAACTTGTGTAAAATAATATTCAACACCAAAATTAGCCATGAAACTTCATTGGAAAGTAATAACACAAGGAAAAAATTACCAAAAATATTATATAGGAAAACTTTAGTTACTTGACTAGCTGATGTAACTTCAGATTCACCATTGATACTTGGATAGATGCTTCCAAAGGCTGATGTGTTAAAATAAAAAATAAAAAATCTTTCTACTTCTTGGATAATGAGTCCCACTGAGTGTGCCAAACATATTTCTCACCTGAATTTTCACCCTTTGAGGAGATGTCTCAACTCTCCTCATCCAAGTGGCACAATTGAAACACCTCTAGGTTTTGGGTAGCCTATGAATAAGGTGAATCTCTAGATAGGGCTAGGTCTCTTGATGTACCACTTGTAGATCACTACTACACCTATGCTTGTGAGGGGAAAGGGAGAGAAAAATGAAAGTAAATTTTCTAAAGGAGGTGATACACAAAATTAATTGATTACTACCAACCAGCTGCATGTTACACATGAGACCAAAATACTAATTAAACATACACTTCTCCAATCTAAATTTTCTCACATCAATATTTCATTATGAGGTTATGATGAATGTTTAGGTTAGGAGGACCAGATAAGAGGCCTAGAATGGCACTATTTGAACAAACTAATTCACTCAACCTTGACACCTCATAAAACACTTCACATGACCTATAATAAGAAGTTTTCAAGTTTAAAATAGGTGGAAGAATGAGACAACAATGCTAAAGAAACAACAATCATCACATGAGCAAGATCAATCATTCAAGTGAACAAACTATGAATAGTCATGAAAGAGGTAAAACATCAGTAGTCTTTATTGATCTATGAAATTAAAATGATCAAGGCTTCACCATACTCAAGTGGATCATAATTTATAAAGGCCAAAATGGATAGTTCTTTTATAACTTGAGATAGAGAAGAGAAGAAGGATGTCCAACGGTCACAAAGACACTTGTCATGCTAAGAGAAGGAGTTATATGCACATGAGGAGAGTGTGAAACTGATCATGAGAAGTTTTGAAGCATAAGTGTCACCCCAATTCATGAAATTTTTGAAATGTGCCATGAAATTCCCTTTGGTGGCTTAGAAAACTATCTTCATTATTCACCCCTATTTGAACATCCAAAAACTAACTAGGGATAGGTCTCATGATTGGAATGAAAGGGAAGGGTTTCAAGCATGATTCTCTATGCATTGGTTTTATTCCTAATAATTTATAATCTCTTAAAGGTGAGCCATCATTGGCTATAGTTAAATAAAACACCTCTAATATTGTCATCATTCTTTGAGCTATTAGGGTTATAGGGGATGTAGCTAAAATGGTGGTCATAGGTAGATAACTAAGTGGAGGAGAAATATAGGAAGTGAAATTAGTGAAAGAGGATGGAATTGGAGGTGGAGTCAACATAGGAGTGAAGGGAGAGAGAAAGAAAGGAAAATACCATTAAAATAAATGAGCTCACCGTTGTTCCTAAGTTAAATTGACCTGAGATAGGATTTGTCCAGGGAATGGATCATGAAATAATAGAGAAGAGATAAGCTAATTTAAGGTGAGGCCAGTGAAGCCTTGGGTTAAGAAGAGAGGGGGACCAAAAATTCAATCCCCAAGCTCATGCTAATGGATTTGGAGTCATCAAAGGATGGGTGGATTTTTATTTTCCTTAGCCTTGTCTTTGGATTGGCTATAGATGCTAGAATGAATGGTCTAGATGTGATAGATGAAGCTATAGTAACTAGTGTCAAATGGATTAGAAACATAGAAGGAATCATTAGTCTGATTGGAGTGGGAACAAGAAGCATCTATATTAGAGGTGGTGGACTCTCAAAATTTGTATCTACATATATTATCAAAAGAATGCATAGAAAAGGAAGTGGGAAGACTTGATGCTATGATATGGGAAGAGTGGGAGGGAAATATATATTTAAAACACTCAAAAGAATTGATGCCAAGGAAATTTAGGTAAATTTTGAAGCAAAAACACTAGGAAATGTTGAAAGTGGAGAGGTAGTAAAGGGCACAAGAATATAAAGTTGAAACATGACAGGAATGAGGGGTGAAAAGAAAATAATAAGAGATGAAGGAGTGAGAGATCAAACCTAAATATATGCCTATTGAATGTTGTTATTGGGGCTCTAGATCAAACTAATCCCAGTACCAAATATTAGACACCACAGTGCTATTGATTGAGAAAACTATGCTTGCATTCCCTATCATCATGTAGTCAGAGATCATGAATGCTAAGGCTTGGTGGAAGTTAATAATGTAGTAGAGAGAGTCAAAATTCTAGAAACATGTAATGAAGGTATAGGTGGATGTTAACCTTGATGAATCAAGGCTATTTTTGGAAGCATAGCTCGATAAACTGGGTTTGCCACTCAAAACAAGATTCAAAAAATAAGTAAAAGAGACAAAGAGGTAGATTTAGGATGAGAATATTGCATATAACCCTTTGATATCCTACATGAGATTGTAGGAGAATCATATGGAGGAGGTGTAGATGGAGATTGATAAATGGAAACTTCTAATGGAAGCAAAACTTTAGGAACTAGGACCACCAATGAAAGTAGAACATGAGAAACTAGGGCTGTTACTTAAAGTGGAGCTTGAAAAGAAACCAGGGGAGGTGGAGGTGTAGCTTGATAAATTCAATGAGGTGGGACACCATTAAATATTTTCCATAAAATAAATAGATAAGTTTTAATTAGCTCCTTTGTGGGTTGAGTAGTAGTTGGAATGATTACTGAGTGATCTACTTGAGCCTTTTTCTCTTTGTTCTTCCTCTTGGCCACTATCTATGATTACACTTCCTAGTCATTGACATCATTGAGGTAAAAATCACCATTTTCCTTGGCTTGATGGAAGTATTTAATGTTGAGACAAAGTCCATATTGTGACAAGAGAACTTGAATCACCCCTTTAGGGTCCCATTATCAAATCTTGTATTTTATCAAAGAGAAGGAGTCTCGACCCACTACCATCTTTTTTATTGATGGAAAGGTCCTATAAATGTGTCCTCATATCATGACAAGGAGTGGAGTGAACATCTTCTACTAATGAGATATGTAGTGGTCAAGGATATTATTCACTAGTTGATAGGTGATTACATGCTTTGCTAGGTGGTCAAACACATAGTATGGTAAATATAGGGGTTCATGCAACAAGCCCATGACTCAGATCATTATCTCATTTTTATATATCTTGTAGTCCCCTATGGCTATGATAGACTCTTGTATTGTGTTTGAAAGTTGGGGATTCAAATATTCATTTATTTCTTGGTACACCATTGGGTATAAATGCTCACAGACATCCTATACATATTGGTGGAAATGGTAAACATAGATCTTGAATAACACAACATGGATAGTTTGGCCACTAGGAATCCAAGCACGAAAGATTGATGGATTAAATGAGATCATTCTAAAAATGACATCAAGCATATAGCCCATCATGTATAAATTACCCCCATTCTAGGTGTCTATAATGGCCTAAACCAAGTTGAAGTTCATCAATCCTCCAAGGTCTATAATTTTTGAGTGAGTTATAATCATGTGAAGTAGGGGAACCGATATCTCATTGACATGTAGATAGTAAAAAAAATTTAATAGGTGATTTTGAAGGATCATGCCTACTCATATCTCTTCTCATAAATTGTGTAATATGTATGCATTGATATTTTATTTATTTACCCACTTAGAGTCTAGGTTCTCATCCTATTCTTGGATAATAGTATAGATCTATTTATCATCTATCTAAGATGATAATGTTGGTACATCATATGAAAATAAGAAGTATGGTAAGCAATAGTATGTCTTGAAGGCATTTATGGATATGTCAGTAATATGATACTGAGAAGTTGGTGAATAGACCAAATCATTAACACCATCTTGTACTTGGATGCCCTTGTGAAAAATGTCACCCATTAGCTTTGTGCAAGGAAAGGTCTTTGGTTTGGGCATGAATCTATGGAGTTATCATATTTTATATGACCCAAGGGCATCCTCATATTCATCTTCCTATTCATTAACATCGCTAGAGTCCATCGGGACCTACTCGATTACTTTAGATATGTCACTATAATTCTTGAATATGGTTAAACCAATAGGTAAAGTGGTATCCTCAAACTAAATATATAGCTTTGTGTTATAATATGTACCATCTATTAAAATAGAACACAAATATATTTTAGAATCTTTCTTATGTCAAAGGCACACGATATAAGTTGTTTGTGGATTTTAGAACAAGAAATGAAAAATTTATTCTAAGTTGACATTAATAATAATTAATGAGATTTATTTAGGCTTTAAAAGCTTGTGCATGCATATCCTTACATTGATATCATTTGACAACTCACTTGCCATGAATTTAAAATTTGAGTTGGTGGTGAGAGATTTTCTTTTTAATTCCAAATCTAGAATTGAATTCTAAGAGCATGATCCTCTACCACCAATTTACTATAGCATTGATGATGGGATGTTTCCCAATTTTTCCAATCCAAACCAGCTTTCCATTCCTCTGATGATGAGTATGTGGTAGTCACATGATCATATACCTTGGAGTTTAATTGGATAGTCCCTATTTTTAGATACATGTTATTATTCTATCAGAATTTTATTAACCATCACCATTGGAAAAAATATTTGTATTTTATGTCTTTATCTTGAATAGGATAATATCTCATCCAAGGACACATGAGATGCCTTGATCAAACTTACTTAACAACTCATACTCTATTTTGAGATTTCCAAGTCACAAGTGAAAACTAGTTCATCTTTACATTATGTGATGTAAAAAATTCTCCTTTAACCTAGATTTCCCAAATTCTGACTCTTCTAACATGTCCAATAGACTTACCTTTGTCCCTCATGAAAGTGTCATACACACATGATTAGACACCTTCAAGTTGCCTTGGCTAGTCCTTACTTTAACACACATGTCATCTATCTATTATATTTTTATTAGTTATCATCATCTATGCATGGCTTCACACTTCATCATAACTACACCATAACTAGTTGTACTTGATATCTCCTACTTTCTTCTAAACAATTTAAGTGACAAGTGATAATCAGTTCATCTTTACATTATGTAACGTGATAGCTTCTTATCCAGCCTGACTCTCCCAGCCTCTGACATCTATGATAGGTTTGGAAGACCCATCTTTCTCACTTCCAAGCACATAGCATGCATGTGATCACATACCTCTAATTTTCATTGGCTAGTCCCTACTTTTCGACACATCTCATCTACCTATTGGATTTTATTACAAGGTCACCATTTAAGCAAGTTCTTGTGTTCAATCCCTTTGTCCTAATCATGATGATGTATCACCCAAAAACACATTATTTTCCCTAATTGATTTTGTTTGATATATCCCACTTTATTCTAATATTTTTAAGCCACAAGTGGAAACTAGTTCATCTTTACATTACCTAACATGACAACTTATTGTCGAGTTGTTCTCTCCTAAGGTCTGACATCTCTAGCATGTCCAAGAGGCTCTCCTTTCTTAATATGATTGGCATGTTGATTTATCATTGAGCCATACTTTCCTTGGTCTCTAAAATCTCTAACATGTCCTATACACTTACCTTTATTACTTTGAATGACATGGCAGGCACCCATTACATCAATATTTCCTTAGTTTTGACATCGCTAATCGTTACAAGTGAGTAGCATTTTTTATTTTGAATAATTAGATTGGGTTCTCTTGATGTATGATAAATATGATAGGTCTTGGTAACTTTTATGACTATCTCTAAATCATGTGGTGATCTCCCTTTAGATTAGGCTTTCCTAGGCTCTGACATCTATAACAGGTCTGATCAACTAAATTTTCTAACCCCAAATGATGAACCTATTTCTAATTAGATGTTATTCTCTTAGGCTCTAACATTTCTAATAAATCTAATAAAATGGTCTTTATGACTTAGATTGATAGTGTTTGTACTTTCTTACACTATCATGGAAAGTGGTATCTTAGTAATCATGACACATTACATGAATGTGACCATGTACCTTCAAATTTAGTGCAGTAGTCTTCAATGTCTAAGATGTTCTATCACTCAATTATTATTTTTATTAACAGTCACTGTCTTAGAAAAACATTGTACTCCATATCTTTATTCTAAATAAGATGATGTCTCACCTAAGAACATGGGCCACACCTTGATCGATCATGGTTAATTGCTTGTACTTTATTCTAAGTATTATGAGTTACTGGGAAACAAAAAGTTTTACCTTTGAATTATATGGCATAGCCCCTTGTAATTGAGATAAGATATTTTAGGCTTTAACAAGTCTTAGAGACTTATTTTTCTAACTAGGAATGATGTAGGGATCTCTTGTTGAGATTGTTTAGTATGGTTTTTTATAACTTTAATAGATCCTGGTCACTACCATATTTGACATAAAATAATGGAGATAATGCCCATTTTAGTAGGCTCTCTTAGGATCTAACATATCTGGCAAGTGGATGGAGTCAACATTTTTGGCTTGAAATGATGAAACAATCTATGATTGGCATGGCTTCTCCTGGCCTCTAACATCTATGATAGGTTTGAGAGACTCATCTTTCTCACTCATGAACACATAACATGCATGTGAACACATACATTTAAGTTACATTTGATAGTCCCTTCTTTCTAACACATGTGATCTGATTATAGGATTTTATTACATGGTCATCATCTAAGCAAGTTCTTACATTCAATGCCTTTATCTTGACCAAGATGATGTGTCACCCAGGAATACATGACACATCCTGATTAGTTCTACTTGATAACTCCCACTTTATTCTAATCTTTTTAATCCACAAGTGGAAACCAATTCCTCTTTACATTACATAACACAATATATTCACATCAAGCTAGGATATCTTGAGCTCTGACATCTATGACATGTCTAGGAGGCTCTCCTTTCTTGTTGTGAATAGCGCATTGATCTATCACTGTGCCCTACTTTCCTAGTCTTTCAAATATTTGACACATCCTTTATACTTCCCTCAATTAATTTGAATGACATGGTAGGTGTACATTACATTAGGATTTACTGAGATATGACATCTCTCATAGGTGAAAGAAAGCTACCTTTTTATTTTAAATAATGTGAAAATGTGGCATTGCCCTAGATTATCCTAGTATATGATAAATATGATAGGTATAGGGAATTGATTTGACTATATTTGAATAATGTGATGAAATCCCACTAGAATAGGCTTTCTTAGGCCTTGACATATATAAAATGTCCAAGCAATTGGCTTCTCTGATCCTAAATGATGCATCGATTCCCTATTAGATGGTACTCTCCTAAACACTAATATTTTTGACAAGTCTGAGAGACTAGCCTTTTTAAATCATATTGATAATGCTTGTACCTACTTAGAATAACATGGAAAGTGGTTTCTTAGTATTCATGAGATGTGGCATGCACACGACCACATAGCTTCAAAATTAGTGTGTTAGTCTCCATAGTCTGGCATGTGTTATCGCTCAATTGTTTTTATTAATGGTCGTTATCTAAACATGACTTTGCACTCTATACCTTTATTATGAATAGGATGATGTGTCACCCAGGAACATGGGGCACACCTTGATTGATCATGGTTAACTACTTGTTGTTTATTCTAATCATTGTGAGTCATAGTAAACAACCATTTTACCTTTCTATTATATGACATGGTGCCTTACAATCAAGATATGCTATCCCAGGATCTACCAGGTCTAGGAAACTTATTTGTATAATTGGGAATGATGTGTGGATCCCTCATTGAGCTTGATTATTCTAACTTCCCATACTTCTGATAAGTCTTGCCATTGCCATTTCTAACACCAAATGGTGGAGACAATGCCCATTTTAGTGTGCTCTCATGGTATATGCCATCTCTAGTAGGTGGACAAAGTCACATTTATGGATTGGAATTATGTGGTGATATGTGATTGGCATGGCTTCAATAGGTCGATGACATCTCTGATTGGTATGTAGAGCTACTTCTCTAACTCTAAATGATAGGGCAAGTTTTGATTATGTTGATTTATCCTGACCTATAACATCTATGATAGGTCTTGGTAATTGGCCTCTCTGACACTAAATAACATGGAATTCCACTATTGGTCCACACTTTCTTGGGCTCTAATAATTGTGATGGGAATAGGAGACTAGCCTTTCTTATTCTGAAAGATGTGGCATGTTCCTATTGGGCTAGGATTTTCCAAATTCACAAGATGATGAGCTAACAGTGATAAAAAATAAAACCATTCATTAAAGATTATATGTTAGCTACATAGCATTCTATTTTGCCACAAGTGATTATGATTTTCATGCTCTGGTAAAAAAAATGTGTTTGTAAAAAAATTTCTCTTAAAAATCAATCTACAATGTTACTGACATGATATGCTAAAAATAAACAAATAGTACTTACCAGTTTGATTTTGAAAGTTTAAAAATTTTGTTACTTCTTGTACAAAATCAAATCCATGTTTATTTTCAAGTTTATAGAATATGTTGTGGGATAACAGGCACAACAAATACTTCTTGTACAAGCACAATAACTATTTTGAGTCTTTCTAATTGATTTGCTTTCCATAATTTAACAAATATTAATGACTTGTTCAAATTTTGATTAGTCCACTCGATTCATTATTGTAAAGTTTGCATTTTTTTTATCATTTATATTTCTTTATTATAGGTTTTCCTTATTTATATTTATTTATCTTTTTCCTATTGTAACGTTTAAATTTATGTTTTCAATTTTTTTAAAGCACATTATGCTTATAGGGCATACAAACTCTAATTTTTTTAGTAGTTAAAATGTGTTCGCCCCATTTTTTTCATTGTATGGATCCATACTCTAAAAAAAATCATAGTGACTATCTAGATTTATATATTGGCATTAGTGATCATTAATGGACATTGTTTAGGCTTTTAAGTCTTTTGGACTCATTTTTTTGCATTAATGTCATTTGATAGCTCACATGCTTCAAATTTGAAAATCTGAGTAAGGGCTGAGATTTTATCTTTTTTATTTCCAAATTTAGACTTAAATTCATAGTCCATTATCCTACAGTGCAAGACAGATATCATAATGATGATATGATATTTTTCAAAATTGTCCATTTAGGTCCAATTTCCCATTCCACTAACAACAAGAACATGGTGAGCATGTGGCAACATCCCCTAGAGTTTTTCGCAACTACCCCATGCTTTTTGACATGTGTCACCCCTCTATATTTTTTTTAATTGGAAGTTATTTTTTAAGCATTGTTCTATATTTTTCATCTTTATGTTTTACCAAATGATGTTCCACCCAAGGGAATAGTGGCATATCTCGATCCATTCTAGTTAACCAGTGGCACTTCACTCAGCTTTTTAGGTCACAAGTGGTCACTAATTCATTTTATCATTATCTAGCATTGAATTTTCCCATTAGGCCTAGTTATCCCAACTTCTAATATCTCTAAGAAATCTAGAAATCTTACCTTTTTGTCTCTGGATGGTTTGGTGATCTTCCATCCAACTAATATTTTTTGGGTGTTGGTATTTCTAGCAAGTCTGGGAGACTGTTCTCTAATGCTGAAAGATGTGATGAGTCCCCACTAGGTGGTGCTATCCCAAGCTCTAAAAATTTTGATAGCTTTTGAGGACTCATTTTCTTAACTCTAGATAATGCCCTGATCTTTAATTGGTCCTAGCTCCACAAAAAATCTGACTTCTGTGTTAGTTTTGAGAGACTACCTTCTCTGGCTCTAGATAGCATAGCAAATCTGTTTAAATTCAATTCATGCCATGAAAACCCTTTGTTAGAGGATTAAGAATTAATAAATGAGCATTAAGTAAATTCACTACTTTGAAATCTACCAAATCAAATAAAAAAATGTCATCGCATATGCCATAAATGTCATCACACATGTTAAAATAACTTAATATAATAGATACATAAGATTTTTAATGCTTTCAAAAATATTACAATTGACCAATAGATAGTTCTTGTCACTGATAATCATAGCTATGCTTTGTTGATAGCATCAGGAATTGATATTAACAATCAATTTCATTTTTTCTCTTTCTTTGCCTTCATCACTGCCATATTTTAGCTATGATTTATTCATGTCTATTTATTCCCTTCCTGACATTTTTTTTTCCATAATGTGACTTTGAAAACCTTGTTCTTATACTCTGGTTCCAATTAAATTTTAATGGAGCCCATTATGCAAGAAGCTTTGGCTCATCCTTTATTTCTTTTCTTATGCCAAAAACTACAAATGGCTTTCGTTGGCAGAGTCTCACCCCATCATCTATACAACACCTTATGGATTCCTTTTGAGAAAGATTTGTATGCCATCCTTTCTATCATCGGCAAAGAATTTCTCTTTGCCACTAACATGATCAAAGTTAGTTCTATGGCTACTTTTGTGTTTTCTACAAACATAATGTTCCTTCTATCTGATAAGGAGAAGGTAAAATCATTGGTTGAATTTTTTGTTAATCTAGTCTTTAGGGTCAGTTTGGATGAAGCTAAAATGGTCCTAGATGATGATTAGGGAGATGTTATGCAGTTCTCTAATAGATCTACAAGTTCAAGTTCATGCTAATTGCCGCATTTAGGGACATGTAGAAGATATTTTGTCTTCTCCATGATTATATTTAGTCCCTGGGTTCTGAGATGAAATCAAATAGGTTGTCAAGTTTTTTATTGCCCCCACCACTTGTAAACAATGTTTTGTCACTTCTGTCTACTATGGAACCCCTGCATGTTGTTCACCACTCATGCCAAAGAATTGAATCAGTCATATTCTTGCCCAGGATTGTGTTCTATAGCATTTCCTATTTTCTTCTATCAAATTATTTAAATTATATGAAATTATCATAATCAAAACCATTTCACAAATACATACTTTCTTGACTAAACACAAATACTAAAACCACTTCACAACTCTTATTTTCTACTTACCTTTTTATTATCTTCCACAAAAATAAGTTCTAACCCCTATTTATCTAAATTTATATTATTCAAATTCAATTCTACAACTACTTTTATTCTCCTTCATTTCTCTTTTATTTCTTTTTTATATTTTTAGATCAAAAGTACTTAAAACCCTAACATACAAATAACCCTAACATACAAATAAGTTAGATTTCTTAAGTACCAAAAAACAATCTCCTATTCCATAGTAATTTTTCCAATATTATAAATTTTTGATAGCACTACCTATTAGACAAATCAATACAATAATTAAAAAAAACTTCAACATCGTATATCTTGCCTACACATCCTCACAATAATCCAATGACTCATTTAGTGCTTTGCATCTACGAGTGAAGTTTACTTATTGTCCCTCCCTACGGTAGAGACTAAGGAATCGTTTTTTTAATTATCTGTAAGACTATCGGCCAAAGAGAGCTAGATATAGATATAACAAAAATTCTACAAAGTTTTGACTAATATCCGATCATAAATAATGGCATATTCCTTAGGCCGTTATTTGAGAATATTTCATAAAATTCAATGCTGCTGTGCGGTGAAAGGATGTCAGCGGTATGCGTGAAGCACAAATCTTAAAGCCACATATCTTGTTTTTTAATCAAGAAAGGAATAATTTCTGCGGGAGTCATCTCAGCCCCTCATTCAAGTTTCTCTTTTACAGCAGAAAAGAGTTCATGATTCTCATGCTTCAAATAATTTTTGACAAGAGTTTTAAATGCAAGGAAAGTGCAAAATGACACAAATATATGCAAGTCCATCCTACCGGGTCTCATAAGGGCAGAATCCAGCAAGTTCTTATCGTTTGTAGTGAATATAAATATACGCCCCTCTGAAAGACACCACTGCAGTCCGTCTAACGCATTGAGCAAAGCATAAAGAGTGACATTTCTCTTACTCTTTCCCACCCTTCCTTTTTCTTTAGCAGCTCCCCTATCACTTAGATTTAGCGAACTGTCAATGTCCTCCATAATAATAACGAATTTCCCCCATGTTTTTGTTAAAAGCTGACAGATTGCTATGCACCTCGGAAAGTTTCAGATTGAAAATATTATATTTCATATAGTTAGCAATAGCTGCAATGAGGCTTGTTTTTCCCATTCCAGGAAGCCCGTTGAGAAAATACCCGCGTTTCCACGAACTCTCAATCTCTGTGTAAAAATGTTTACATTCTTTAAAGCGGTTAAGACCAGTGAGAATGATTTCCTTAAGCTTTGGGCGACAAAATATTTCGGCGCTGAAATAGGATTATTCTCTCTCACATAAGTAACAAGTTTGCTCTATTTTTAATTCTACTGATAGAATGTTTGCAGCGGCAAGCTTATCCTCGGTAGAATATTTATTGGAATGCACTTTTAAAAGTTTATAAGACTATTACCTTGAAATTCTCTCTTTTGAATTGGATCTTCTCTATTACATGGAAGAGGAGGAGTTGTTTACACTATTAGTTTCCCTGAGGGTGCAAAGAATATGGTAAGAAAACATATATTTTTGGTAAGTGATCAATCTTTATATAATGATTCACGTGATCTCTAAGTAATTGACAAAATATATTGGTCAATCATTCATCGAAGCAAGTTGTGTACCCTTTTGTAATGGGTTTAAGAAATGTAAATCTAACAACTAGCCTAAATTTATATATGTTGTAAGATATTATTTCTCCTTGCCATCACCCCCTGACTCACCTCTTCACACAACAAGCCTTGTGGTGGAGGCTTTGGTGGAGGTTTTGATGGTGGTTTGGGTAGCATCTTTGGGTTTAACAAACTTGTCGGTGGTAATTTAGATGGTGGCTCAGGGCTTGGTTAGGGAGTTGGGGGCGGTTTGGGTGGTGGCTTGGGTTTAAGAAAAGGTCTTGTTGTTGGTTTGGGAGGCTACAATGGACTCAATAGAGGTTTAACTGGTGCTATCAGGCTTGGTGGAAGTTTAGATGGCCCTAGTTGCGGTAATGGACATGGTGGTGGCGTTGGCATGGGAGCTATAGTCTTTTGATTTTTGATTTTTTGCGTAAGTGTTTTCTTTTTATTATTGAAGTATATTCCCATTTTAATCATAGATGTGGACACCCCCTAATGTATGAGAATAAAACCTACCAACCCTACTTGCCACCTAGGACCAATCATTAAATGACCACCTTTTCTCTCAACCCATACTCCTCCACTATGACATTCGCATTATATCACCAACATTATGCCCTTATGCACCCATGTGGCATACACTTTACAAACACTTTGGTACTCACTTCAACCTCAATGAAACCAATAAGATAGACTCCATAACTTCTATGTATTTCCCATACATCACCAACATTGCATTATTGCTTCAATCCACACATCCGACATGGATTCCTTTCGTAATCATACAGAAAACAATCAAAAAAATATGTCACCCCTTGTAAGCTACAAACATCTTTGTAATTGGTTTAGGTCACGTAAATCCAACATTTTCTCTGAATTAGGGGCATGGTTATGATATAATCACTATGGTGTATGATATCATTTGAAATACCCTATCATTTCTCCACATGACCATTTACATGTAATTTCTCAAGTTGGCAATATATTAGTAGCATAGCTGAACATAAGCTACAAAAGAGAGTTTGATGAGGTGGGTCGGTGGTGATGGGTTTTGAGTTACCCACACAACTTAATTTTTAAAAAAAAGTTGTTTGGTCATTTATTGATGTAAGTGTGTTTCAATGCTAGTGATGTCAAAAGAATATTTCCCAGAATGTGATGCAAGTTTTGAGGATGAGGTGTAAATGTGTCAGGGAAGTGGTGGAACGTTTGTATATATAACACTAATATATTTATATTATTAATAATGTGTGTGTGTGTGTATTATATTATATTATAAAATATATTTTTCATGATTTTTTGGTAAATGTTTTTTTTTTTTTTTTTGGTTTATGGAGTATATTCCCATTTTAAGTGTATGAAGTGGACACCTCATATTACTTGAGAATTAAACCTACCAACTCTCCCTACCACCTAGGATCAATCGCCTATCAAACACCTTTTTTCTATGTCAGTGACTCCTCTGCCACAACATTCACATTATATCACAAATGATGTTCCCTTATGCATCTATGTGGCATGCACTTTGAAAAAGCTTTAGTATTCACTTCAACCATAATGAAAGCAACAAGATAGACTTCCAAACCTCAATTTATTTCCTCACATCAATGGAATTTTATTATTGATTCGATTCACACATCAGACGTGGAGTCCTTTAATAATCCAATAATTGGTGTCAAAAGTATCCACTCCAAAATGTGATACAAATTTTGAGTTTTAAGGATGAGAAGGAATCTTAAGGTAGATTATATTTTTTTAAATAATTGCAAGGATAGCTTATAATGTTTGAATTTCTATAGGGATGGCAAAGTCAACAATGTTAAAGGTGGAAAATAAATACGAGGAAATGAAATGCCTAAACATACTTCCAGGTGATAGAATGGTGAAGAGTGGCTTCTTAATAAAGCCCAAGGAGTTGAAGACGTTATCCTTGTTGTCAAATTGGTCTGAGATGGTGTGGGTTGAAGTGGATGCAATTTTGACAAAGCTAGGCATGGCTCCTGCTAGACGATTCAACATAGAAAGTTTGCATGGGTGAACATGTGTTGAGCATGAATTTGTTGCAAGAAGGATCCATAGTTCACATTCATTTTGGACATGTCAACTCATAATTAGAAAGACAAAATCTATTAACTATAATCCCATGGGTCAATTTAAATATATTAAAACAAAACCTTAGCTAAGTAATTAACCTCAATAAAAGATGCCACCATGTCTAATGTATTTTAGTATTATATTTTAATATTATATATATTCATATTATATAGTTTAATATCATATATATTATAATATTAGATTATATAATTAAAATATATAATATTAAATATAATACAATATAATAGTAACAAATATATTATTTAATCTAATATAATATTAGATTATATAATAAAAATATATATTATTAAAATATATATTATATAATTAATATTTTATATACAAATATATTATATTATATTTAAATATATATTAAAATATTTAAATAATAACTAATATTTTATAATATGAAATATTATATTCTATGTTATATCAGCATACATCATTGTATTGAGAATCATAATGGCCCACCATAAATAGGTTATGCCCAAATGCCATGCCATAAACATTTATTGAGCTACTAGCACAACACCTAGTGAGTTGTGTAACCTTACACAAATCCTAAACACACTACACAATTTTTACTTCTCTTTTTGTGTATTTTTCCCTCCATTATGAAATTTGTTCCTTGCCATGAACCTCAAGATTGTGAGCAATTTGGCTCAAGGTGTGGTAAATAGATAGTTGTTTATGGTGCTAATATTGACATCTAGCCACATAGCCCACCTCACCTCGATGTTGACAATACACCAGATGAAGCCAACTATGAGGGGCATGTAGTCTCTAGTAGCGAGCAGAGCACCAGTAGGTTACCAGTGAGGGTCTTTTGTAGGGAATTATCTATAAGAGAATTTGAGAATTCATAAAATCTAGTTGAACCAATATTCTTCTCTAAAAAGTATGCAATAACACTCTCCAAAGGGCCTAACAATGGAAAAGTGGCTTCTATATTTGATGAGATTACTTACATTTGAGCTTTATTATCCATGCAATGTGGATATACTATGGTTGGTCCTACTTAAATAATTGATGGCTTTGGATTCATAAGTTGTATATTATACCAATGATATTACTGTTTAAATTTTAAAGTTATGGATAAATCTTAATGTGTGTGTTTTATGAATAGGTGTTTCCAAAGGGGTTTCCACTAGTATCATATTTTTTTTTTTGATGAAATATATCTATATATTATCTTAAAATAAATATGAAAATAATTCACAAAACAATATAGGTGATATGAGAGCACGCCACATCACACTAGACAAAGCCTAGGAGCAAAAGTAAAAGCACCACTAAAAATTAGGCAAAGCTTAGGAATGAGTCACAAAGCCATAATAAAAGATAACTTTACACAACAAGAGAAAGACTAGAAAGTAGAGGATCCATATCATCAAGACCCTAGCCCGAGCTTGGCAAGTCATTTCCACCTAGAATAAGCTCCTAGCCAGTAGCTTGAGTAATGTCCCTATCATCTTCTTCTTCCTATGTCTAAGTGGAAAAAATTGTCAAAGAAATCTTGGGGAACTTATCCATCACATCTAATCAGCCTCCAGGTGGTGCCCCCCAAGCATCTAAATGTAGAGGAGGAGGAGCTTCCAAGCCATCCTACCTAGATGGGGAAGGAGGTGATAGCTACCACCCTTGTTGATGCCTAGTAGGGGTCATGTGTTGGTATAGGGTACCATTGTGAGAGTGGCACTGGGAATTGATATGATGATGCCCACCATGAGGCGGTAGAGAAATTCTATCCTCCAGTCTAGGATTTGTATGTGGAGATGGTGAAACTTGATCCATTTCACAAGGAGCATCTCCCTAGTGAGAGAGGAAATCTTGAAGGTGCCCATGATCCATAACCAGTTTATTAGCTTGAACTTGAATCTAAAAAATAACATTGGAGATGATAGAGGACTTGATTAAAGTAGAGACATTACAATCAATAAAAGCATTATTAAATAGATAATCATCTGTTTCTTTCTAAATCTAGAAGAGAATTTCCACTCTGAAAGTATGCCAGACTTACGTGTATTTAAAATGCATTTCGGGGTTACCTCCAAGTAGGATGTGTTACCAAAGAAATAATTTGGGATGGAAAGGTCTGAAGAGATCATGGATGCAAGTCTAGACCCTTTGAGCTTTGGTATAGTACGAAAAAAATATGAGGAATCATCTCAAGGTGGCCACAAAAAGGGCAAGTAGGAATGGGAACTCCTAGCTGAATGAGTCTTTTGCCAATAGATAAGCCTTGGTATAGTATACACCAAGCAAAATGAGCAATTTTAGGCTCCACATAAGCCCCCAAGATAGTTTTAAAGTAGAATCTCCATGTAGAAATAGATGAATTTAGCACCCAATAGGCATTAAGCTTGTCTAACATGGGTAAATGAGGGGTGAGCCATCCATATCCAATCCAAGGAGTGTAATTATGAAAGGGGATCTCCACATACCACTTCAAGTCTTTCCACCATAGAAAAGTGGAGTGAACAAAGATTTTGTGGAGCATAAAGGGTAACATGACATTAAGAATCTCCAGGTAGGATTCTTGGTCTACATTAGCTAATTGAAATTTGGCTTTCACCTCTTCCTAGGATAGCCAAGAGTGAGATTATCTACAGTAGATATCCTAGACAATATGAATTCTCATTTTGAAAAACTTGAGAGATTTGATCCAAGGGACCTCTGCTAGGGGAACTTCATTTATATTAAAAATAAGAGACCACTAGATTGAGTGGGTGTTAATAGATAACCCATTATAGAGTCCTAAACCATTCTAAGAAGCCATGGTTTAATATTTTCCCATCCCTTCTAGATGCATTTAGCCACAAATGATCCTATGATTTGGATGGAAGACATAATGAAAATAAAATTAGGGTAGCCGAGTCCTTTCTAGGTTTTCTTGCCTTTAGACAAGCCTGAGGAGATGCAGTGTTTGAACAACACCTTCCAAGCTTCTTGGCCTTCAATATCCCACACAATCTATTTGACACATAAGGTAGTTCCTTTTTGGGCTATGTCAATGAGCCCAATTTCTATGGTATCCTATGTGAGGCAGCAACATTCATAGGCCACCCTGTGGAATCCTTTACCATGGGGGAATTAGCCCTAAGGAAATATTTAAGTAATTTTTCCAACTTCTGGTAAGATTTCTTATAAGGCACCCAACATGAAGAGTAGTGTACGCAGGTGGTGGCAAGATTTTTTGAGTAGATTTAAAATTTTCTTACTAATGAAAGAGACTTGGTCACTTGGTATTCTAGATTCTTAACAACTCTATCAACAACATATTACCACAACAAATGTGGTGAAGCATCAAAAGCAAAGAGGATGCCAATAAATTTTAAGATTCATCATGTTGGATCCACTTCCAACTGTATTTAGTAGCCCATGTTGGTAAAAGGAGGTAATATTACCTATAGCAATGAGTTTTATGTCATTGGATACTAGATCCAAAGGCTAGGAAAAAGGTGTCGAGAAACTGCAAGGCATTATCCACATTGGAATCATCCTCAATGAGCATAAGGAAGGATTCATTCACAAAGTGACCATTAAGTAATTTCATATCTTCTTATGGGTTTACAGCATCTGGAGGGAGATAAATTCCCTTAACAAAGCCCCTAGCTTGGGCATTACTAAGAAGATATCAAAACCCTCATCTGCAAGCACATACAAGGCAGGAGCCAACAAACACCCTTGATGAATGGAACATAACAAGCCAAACTATTTAGAGGTGACTCTATTAATAGAAAGGATGACCAAGGCATCTATAAAAAGTATCTAGATGGTTTGGATGAAGATGGGCCCGAAGTCAAGTGCTCAAAGTTTGGCTAATATGAATGGCCATTCAATGTGGTCATAAACTTTTCAAAGTCATTTTTAATGAACATAGCTTTCTTCTTATACCTTCTAGCCCATTCTATTCCTTCCTAGACTATTAAAAAGTTATCCAAGATATAACAGCTTCTAATGAAACCCATTTATTCAAGGCAAACAATGAGAGGAATCATATTGCGTAACTGGATCACCAAAGCCTTGGCAATGATTTTATAAGAGACATTTAGGAGGGTGATTGGCTTCCAATTATAGATAAACTTAGGATCTCCCTTCTTAGGTATGATTTAATATTTCATTTATTAATATGTTTACCTAGTGAATGCAAGTGAAACACTTCTTGATAAACCTTATGCAAGTCATTGCCCATAAGGTCCCAAAGGGTTTTATGGAATTCATAGGGGAAGCCATCAATACCATTAGCTTTGTCATTATCCATGTTAGACACTTCCTCATTAAAATCATGAATAGTGAGGGGCATATCATAAGCCACCCACTAGGTAGGAGTGAGATGTTAGTGGTACAATTAGTGAGAAGGGGGGAATGAATCAGTGACAAATTTAAATCTAATCGTTTCAGACTATTAGACAATCAATGTATATCAACTTGATCAAGTAACTTTAACAAGAGAGCTCATTCATTTAATGTCAGGAACCTAGAACAATAAACATGCTCTGATACCACTTGTCAAGATCTTGCTCCACTAATAGAGCACATATGATTACTTCTTGTATTAGAAACTAAACACGGAATTTAACCAGAATCAATAAGTAACTAGAAATATGAAACAACACAAGAATATGAGAGACAATACACAATTGTATTAATAATCACTCAGAAGAAAATACAATAAAGAAGATGCCACTTCTTCTTCCACCTCAAAGGCTCACCACACCTCAAGACCTTCTTTCCTCTCTCTCTCTCGGTCCCAACAATCAACTCCAATACAGAATTGATGTTCACCTCTCCAACTAGTTAGTAACACGCTGCCAGTACGCCAAGCACACAACCGTACTCCAAGTAGATCTCTTGCTCTTTGTTGCTACCTGTAAATCACTAGACCTTACTCACCATTGTAGATCTCCAAAAGAATCCATGCTCACCTACTGACTAAGATCATACAAATATAAAGAACCCTACTGATTCTCCAATCCAGTACCCACCTTGGTACTGCGGCACTAGGAGGAACACACCATTGCTCTCTTCTCTCAGAAGGAGCTTATTGCTCTCTTACTCTCTAGTTACAAGTTTACAATACATCCCATGAGTCCATAAATATATCTCATGCTTACAATAATTAGACTACCTTAATTACAATAATTAGACACGCAACTCAAGACTAAGACTAGCCTTCAACATGCAAACTAACAGTCCAAAAATAGACTCTCCAGAATCGACATGCAAACTACATGTTCACGTATAGGCTGCCGACGTCGACTCCTCCATGACCGATGTCAGCCGACTGGTAACCAATGCCGGTTGGTTCTTCACTGCTATTTGATTGATGTCAGTTGATCTGACCGACATCAGTTGATCAGACCGATGTCAGTTGCCCTACAACTGATTTTGCAACCTCTACAAGCTTCGTGACTTCTTTTGTTTGCATCCTGGTGAAGCTTTTAGCTCCACAACCTAACAATCTCCCACTTGGAGATAAGCAGTTGCACCTGTACCTGTCCCTGTACACTGTCTAAATTATTCCCTGGCTTGTATCCCTCTTCAAGATAAATCTTGAAGACTGACCACCACACATCCTGTGATGCTACACCTGTCATCCAAGTAACCTGCCATATCCGAACATACATATCCATGTAGTGAAGACCTTGACCCTGCATAACAAGAATCCCTGTTGCTGATCCCTCTCAGATACCTAAGAATCTACTAAACTACCCTCCAGCGCTCCTTCCCTGAATTGGCTCCATTCTTTTTGACAACTCCCACTACTTGGGAAAAACTCAGGTCTACACTAGACCTCATGTGATTTTGAACCCTGTTTCAAGCTAAGCTTGAACTGTCCAGCCCTTGGTGTGTTTTCTGATTTTGCATCCTGCATGATGAACCCTGCCAACACCATCTTCACATCAGCTCCCACTAGAGATAAAATCTCCATGTCTCTTATGCCAAAGAATTTCACTGCTCCAAATTCTTCCTGACATACCTTTGAACTAACCTTACCCTTAGCTCAGCAAATCCCTATATCTCTAAACCTATAACTAGTATACCATTCACATACAGTAACTGGATAATGTCGCGACTCATCATCCACCTGGTAAGACAAAACCACAATAGTTAGACTAATATTGACTAAAGTCATGCTTAGTCATCCACCTATCAAAACCTGTACCACTGTCCTATAGCTTCCTCAAGACCATGTACCTTGGCCTTCTGTCTCACTTATCCATTCACTCTCTTCTCTAATAAGGGAATCCACTCCTCTCCCAGTGCTCTCTCCAGCTGAAAACTCTACCAATGAACACCTGTTTGGTTCTTCTCCAAGGACTCACACTCCTCATCCATGCCAAGCTCCCACTGTATCTGGATTCTACCTGCATTGCCTCTTCACGTCTTCCTGGTTCTTGACCATCAATAAGTAATATAAAGAAGGTGAACAACGAATATGAGGTTGACTTACCCTTTTGACCTCCGTATGAGTGTTTGAGACTTGTTGACAGCTTGTTGTCCACCCAATATCTGTTCCAGTGACCGATCTCGACCATCTCCCAGTCTGCTCCCGATCGATGTCAGTTCCCTGCACTAACCCTGACTGCCGACGTCGTTTCCCTGATTGACACCGGTATCCTTTCTACCGACATCGGTTCCTTCATGACCGACATCGATCTTCCTTCTATCGATGTCGGTTACTGTATGACTGACGCTGGTACCTGTGTTTGACTGTGAGTGATAACTTTTTACCCGCGAGCTCTCCATGGATCAAAACCCTGTTTAAATCAACCTTGCTCTGCTCAAAATAATTTAGTCCACTCCGTTGATCTATGTCCTTCATCTCCTCCATGAACACCAAGGCTTTCCAGTTCTTTAGCTTATCAAAGACATCTAACTTCTGCTTCAAAACCTGCATTCTCCTTCTACATATGTGACTAAGCCTATGAAGCCACATCTCTACAACAGAAGGTGAATCAGCAATATAAGTAGATAGATAAAGGATACCTACTTTCTTACCACCATCTAATTCAAGTGTATCCACTGTGAGAGTTATAGTGCATCTCCCATCACCCAAATTTCTTGAAAAAATTAAACTCATCTCCAAGACTGGTACCTACATGACTTCCTTCAACCACTATGTGTCATCCGTCTGTAATTTCAGCTTCACTTCCCCTTTGTCAATAATCTGACAAGGCTCTCCAACCCCTAAATAAATCTCTCCAAAGTCTCCAAAGACATACCCATGAAAAGATGCTCTATTTCGGGCTGCATGGAAAGAGGCAAAAGAATCTGTAAACAAAGATTCTACTTTATCCAGAGCACCCTGTGCAATGACCCCTGCAACATCTGCTTCTACACGCTGATCTTCTACCGACCAACAATCTCTTTTTACCTGCTCTTTCTTTCCATCAATCAAACCATTCGTGCTATTCAGTTTCTCCATTCATAGCTTACTATCTTCTACCATTGTTATACTCCCACTCAATCTGAAACCCTTGTGAGTGACCTATAATCAAAAACACTACCAGATTTGAAACCACCTGTTAGTCAACCCAACTAAAAGCTCTGATACCACTTGTCAGGAACCTAGAACAATAAACATGCTCTGATACCACTTGTCAAGATCTTGCTCCACCAATAGAGCACATATGATTACTTCTTGTATTAGCAACTAAACACGGAATTTAACCAGAATCAATAAGTAACTAGAAATATGAAACAACACAGGAATATGAGAGACAATACACAATTGTATTAATAATCACTCAGAAGAAAATACAATAAAGAAGATGCCACTTCTTCTTCCACCTCAAAGGCTCACCACACCTCAAGACCTTCTTCCCTCTCTCTCTCGGTTCCAACAATCAACTCCAATACAGAATTGATGTTCACCTCTCCAACTAGTCAGTAACATGCTGCCAGTACGCCAAGCACACAACCGTACTCCAAGTAGATCTCCTGCTCTCTGCTGCTACCTGCAAATCACTAGACCTTACTCACCATTGTAGATATCTAAAAGAAGCCATGCTCACCTACTAACTAAGATCATACAAATATGAAGAACCCTGCTGATTCTCCAATCTAGTACCCACCTTGGTACTGTAGCATTAGGAGGAACACACCATTGCTCTCTTCTCTTAGAAGGAGCTTATTGCTCTCTTACTCTCTAGTTACAAGTTTACAATACAGCTCATGAGTCCATATATATATCTCATGCTTACAATAATTAGACTACCTTAATTACAATAATTAGACACGCAACTCAAGACTAAGACTAGCCTTCAACATGCAAACTAACAGTCCAAAAATAGACTCTCCAAAATCGACATGCAAACTGCATGTTCACGTACAGGCTATCGACGTCGGCTCCTCCATGACCGATGTCGGCCAACTGGTAACCGATGTTAGTTGGTTCTTCACTGCTATCTGACCAATGTCAGTTGATCAAACCGACGTCGGTTGCCCTGTAACTGATTCTGCAACTCTCTGCAACCTCCGCAAGCTCCGTGACTTCTTCTGTTTTCATCCTGGTGAAGCTTTTAACTCCACAACCTAACATTTAATGCATACACAAGATAAAACACACAACACATGGTTCCTATGGGAAACCCTTATGGGTAATAAAAACCACTCTCAATCCTGTATCACATGGACTACTTGTCCTATAAGAGATTACAAACAAGAGATTGGTCAAGTCTTTTATACCAAAAACTATGATCAAGTCCTAACCAAAGGCCTTTAGTGAAACACCTATTTCATAAGGAGGAAATACCCCTAAGGAAGGTCAATTCATTTATACCCTCCTTTGAAGTGAATTCCTTCATCTTAGAGTGGATGTCTTCAATACCTGATGATGAATCTCTGATTATCTAACCCCTGCACAAACTCTCTTTCTATCTTATGCATGCCTCTCACATAGGCATGCCATAAAATCTCTCTCACTTCACTCAAAATATCCTCATATACACACTTAGACCTATTCACATATCCTCAAACTAAAAATCTATCTTCTCCTTTTTGATTCAATGCATACTGCACACATACATGCCTCTATCAAGTCTAGAAACCATCACATTTAGTTTCACTATTTATAGAGCATTCATGAATTATCACCATCTTAGTCAGCCATTCGGCATACCTTATCCCTTAAGGCTTATAAATTATAAAGACACGACACAAAAAAATCCACATAAGTCATTTATAGCATCTATGGGTTACCCTTAAGACCTTTCAATTAGGCCCTTGTAGCTATTATAGGTCTTATGGAGACCTATTCACCCATTTAGCACTTCATTGAGAAAAAAAAGAACATATGACCACTTTTAAATACATAGGTCCACTTCACATGACCCCTTGTACTTCCTAAGATGGTCACATTCAACTTTTCTCACTTTTGCATATGCTCAATCAACTCAAATAATGACTTTGTACACAGGAACACCATGAACGAACACATAGTCAACTTCTTAAGCATTGTTAATGCTCAAGATAGATTGATCCCATATCAAAAATCCATACATATGATCTTAATGGAGTCTAAAACACTCTATAATAGCTAATTCCTCATGAAACATAGAAATAACATCAATACAAGCTCAATTATCCTTCTCGAGTTACTTGCAGAGCATAAACAAAAACATAGCCAACTTTAAACTTTCATAACTTTGAATATAAACACTTTCATATCTTCAAATATATGTTTTTAGATGCACCTTTGAATCCTCTATAAATTATTTTTGTACACCATGAGCAAATTTCTACATAGACTGAAAGATATGGCCCAAAAACTAGACATTGGTCTTTCATTTGTTAAATTCAAATATTTGAATTCAAACAGTCACAGTTAAACATCAAACACTTTTATTGAATCTATTATCCTTTCATATTCATATTAAATAAAAAAATAAATCTTATTCAAACTTTAATGCACAGTGTGTCACTCACCAATCATTAAACTTTGAATAGTTTACCTCATCTTGTGCAATCTTGCAATCTTGACATAACATGCACCATCGATCTCTACGGATGAACTAGGTATTTATCATGCAATGTGAAACATTAGATAAATTTTTATGAACACCTGATCTCCATTAGATATTTATCCTTTACATTTTCTCAATGTTAAAACTTAAACACTTGTCTTGATCTTGTTGCTTCTTGACATCTTAGAATGAACACATTTCGTTGATCCTTTTGTAAGGAACTCGATCTTTAACTTCATTAACCAATGAACACTTTGACCCATTTGACTTAATGTGCACTATATATCTAGATGTATGAAATCTCATGAAATATAGGATCTCCATTTGGTCTTGGTATTTACCCTTCACAAATTTGGCTAAGTATGGGGATCATTGCAACCTACTTGGAAGGCCTACTCTAGACCTCAATAATTTTTATTGTGCTTAGATGCATGATATAAAATTTAGACCATATGATCTCATCACATAATATAATACAAAAAATTATAAATATTCTCGTAGAGCCCTCATTAATTCAATATATAATTCCATTAATATGCTCACTCAGATTTTCTACCATAGAGCCAACTGTGTCAAAAATTGCTTTAAAGGTTAGCTTTGAACATGCATATATTTTATCATACTTTACACATGACCTGAAATTTAGCACATATAAACTATTCAAAAAACTTAACAAACCCATATTATCATTTTCTCTTGAAACATACACACATGTGATATATGCCATCACCAAACTGCTTACTCAGTTCTTTCTTGCCTTATGTAAATTTGGGTATGGGAAAACACTGTCAAAATGCCTAAGAGCCCAAATTTGCACTTGCATACATTTTTTTTTGATTAGTTGCATGACCTAATATTTATCAAAAAATATATATTCAAAAAAATTATCACAACCATATGATCAAATCCCCTTGACTTATCTACACATGGTAATGGGATGTCACCAAACTACCTACTCAGATTTTCTTCCACTAGACTCAAAATGTCTAGATAAAAATAATGATCAACCAGATGAAATCCAATCATGAAAACAAGAAATGAAATCATTATTGACTTATAATAGGACACATTTCACATTCTCAAATCACCATACTCATCCCTAAACATCTCTAACCATGCCAAAATTAAATATTTGCCAAGCCTTCTTTAAGCATATTAGGACAAGCACATTACACACTTTGTCATTGTAATTTAAAATATCAAGTCACTTCATCCACTCACATGGAAAAATACATGACATAATTGACAATTATTTAAAAATATCCCCCTTTTTCATTGATGTCAACACCCATCACACAGCTCACCTTCCTTCTCTCTCTTCAAGCACACTCAAAACAGGAGATTTCTCCCCCTTTGAAACAATGATAAAGTGGACACAAAGTGATCTTGAGGACTTTAAAATACCATAAATAGGATAATACCATCTTATAAATATATTATAAATTCTTCCTTACCTTGAGTCTATTTCTTCTTGCCTTGATAACTTCCTCTTACTCCATGCCAACACTCTCTTCAACCAAGAACCACAACCAATGAAAAAAGAATACACAAAAATAATAAAATATGATGTATATAACCAATAAACATTTTATATGGATTCACACTAATATTTATAATCCATTACACCTCCTGAGCATCTTCAGATCTCCACACACCATGAAGAACCACCACACAGGCTTACAAGCCTTCTATATCAATCAATCATAGTCACCATGAACATAACTTCATTCCACTTAAAAAATATGATACATGATTTAAACCAACCTTATAACTCTCCTTTAAATACTCATACCTTTCACTTTTGGAAAAATTGAACACAAAACATCAAATCTTCTCACTGGCATTTCTAGTATTCTTGTAGCCCTACCTAGAACTTAGAGAGCCCATTAATTTTAGTAGACTCACATTTAAAACCTAAAAAATCATACATATATAACTCTCATATGTTCCCTCAATCAAACCAATTCCCATTACTTATATCATCCTCTAAAATATACTTCCTTTATAAACCTACTGGTTAATTAGGCCTCCATCTTGACAAAAACATGAATAATTTGAAAACCACAAAACTTAAAATCTATGTAAAACATGATTTGACAAACCATTTTGACTATTAAACTTATAAATAATCCTTATACTTCAAATCATAATTCAAATCACTTTTCTATCATAGCTCAAAACCCCAGAATCTCAAAACAAACATAGTCAACAAACCTCCTTTTGGTCAACATCCACCTCTAAAACTTATTGTATACCTAGAGAAAACCATTACACAGTTATAGACTAAGATTTTGGATTCCAATATTTGGGAACACATACATACTATAACCCATTTTAGGTCTACTTATCCTTATGCCAAAACTTTCTAAGAACCAAACTCATCTTGACACTCCATCAATCTCATTAAGCCACCTGGAAACACCCATTTTGACCCTATATTATAGCTCCTTCACAAACCTCTAGAGAAAGCTTATTGCTCCCCCTTAACTAAATAACCTATAAGATAAACAAAATTATTTGTATATATTTTAATTATGATCTTGAGCACACAAACTTGCTTCTCCACAATAAAAATGACTCCTAAGAAGCATAGGTAGAGACATCTTACTTCATAATGTCCTAGAACAAGGTGAAACTAGGAGTTACCCAAAACTCCTCATATTCCTTCTCCTCCTTGGTCATCTTATGCTTATAGTTTTTTTTTATTATTATTAGGCTTAAGAGAAGCAACATGTTCATCCATACAACATTTTCCTTATCTTTTATGATTGGATTGACAATACATGGAGACAACATAGATTCATGACATACCTTTTCATCTATAGAATCATCCTTGTAGCTTGTAACCTCATCACTAGGTACTAAAAACTGGTGTTCTCTAAATTATACTTACTCAAAAATATTATGATGTTCACTTAGATCCATACATACCTCAGAACTAACCTCACCCAACACCTTAGTCTTCTCCTTGAGCTTGGTCTCTTCATTCACAACATGAGCAGACAATGAGAACCCTTGGCACTCTTTAACTTTTTCAGCATTATCCACCATATAAAATATATTACTTGGACATATAGACTCATCATGACTCACACTTTTCACCTTTGGCCTCCATGAGTTAACGTGTCTTCTATCTTGTATTTTTGGAGCCTGATTGAACTTATTTTGACTTAATGGTGTTTGCTTGCAGAACCTAGCAATGTGACCAATCTTCTCATAGTTGTATCAAAGAATACTCTTTGATGAAAACTCATCTTATCTTACCTTGTTTGGACAAAAAATATTAATGTGTCCAATGTTATGACAACTGAAATAAACTACTCTTTTTGAGGAAGACTTACCATGCCTTACTTTATTTGGACAATGCTTAGCAAAGTGTCCCTCATCAAGATAGTTGAAGAACTTAACTCTGTTCACACCTTTTGAATGATGACCCCCATCATAGGTCCCTATAAACTCATTTATCATAAGTCTCTTACATTCTCTATCTCTATACCCAAACTGATTACATGTGTAAGAATAACCATTGAAACTTGCATACCTCATAGAATTTGGTTGTATGATCTAATTTGTCTTTAGTTTGCCAACATCTTCATTCCTTGTCTAATGATTTATTTTCAAATTCATATTGTTCTTGTTCACTTTAGTCTTCATCTTGTCTTGAGTTGCATTTTGTGTTTCTTCTTTGTATCCAAGACCATTTCTATGACTTGCATGATTTTAATAATCTAAAATATTATCTAGATCACTTTAGCTCTTTTAAAATCTCACAAATGAATTCGCCTTACTCTTCTCTAACTCAGATTTCAAAGACTCATTTTTAGAAACATACCTTGAACATTCATATTCTTTAGATTTCAGGCTTGTAAATAGGATTTCTAATTGATAATTGGCATGCTTGACTATATCTTCATGCTCCTTGGTGTATTCATTCATTCTTACCTCAAATACATTGAATTGCTCCTCATAGTCTCTGAGTTGATACTTCATCTTCTTATTAATATTATTCTCAATCTTCATTTCTTCAAGATCAGTTATCAATGTAGTCTCATAGTCCACCTCATCTTCATCATAATCTAAATCACTCAAATTAGACTCATTTTGATGTGAGCAACTACCTTCCTCAACCATGAAGAGGGCTTCATCTTAAGTAAGACCACCATCTTCATGATCATACTCTAAGTCATTGCCTTCACTCTCATCTGATGAGCTACAATCTTCTTTGGTGTAGAGACTCTTCCTGTCCTTGAATTACTTCCTGTTGTCAAAGATTCTAAATATGTTTTTGCTTTTATCAAACCTAAATGATCTCTTGTAATCATCATGACCTTGATCATGCTCTTCATCATCATTTTTCTTATACTTATGAGGGAAATTATTAGTAAAATTTCCCACCTCTCCACAATTAAAGAATTTGAGGGGTAGTTTACCCTTATACTTTCCTAAACCTATTTTAAATTTCCTTGAAATCAAAGATATTAGTTCATCCTCATCTATATCATAAATGTCATCCTCCTTGGGTTTATTACCTTGGAAATTCTTCTTTGTCTTCATTTCAATCTTGAAAGTTTCTTCCTTATTTGGTGGTATATCATCATTTACTCTCATCTCATAGGTAGTGAGGGTGTCATGCATTTGATCCATCCTCAACTATGTAATATCATGACTTTCTTCTCTAGTAGATACTTTTAGATCAAACTTGAGGGATAAAGACCTTACAAAAAATTGAATTGCAATAGTCTCTTCAAGGATCTCTCCAGGGACTCTGATGATGTTCATAATCTCATCAATTCTATAGAAAGGATGCCACAAAATCATTTTCCTTCATCTTGAGACTTTCAAATTGCCTTTTGTGAGTCTACAACTTAACAAGCTTGACCTTTGAATCTCTTTCATAAATGATTTGAATTTTGTCTCATATCTCTTTAGTATATTTATAATGGATTACCTTGGTGAACTCAGTCTCTATAAGCCCATAAGTAATGGCATTCATTACCTTAGAATTATTCTCAAACAGCTTCTTATTTGCATCACTAGATGGAGGAGTAGTAGGAAAAACACAACCATCCACAATATATTTGCATACATCAAACCCTAGAGACATCATGTATGTCCTCATCCTTGCACTCCAAAAATCATAATTGGATCCATTGAACATTAGTGATTTCTTAGTAGAGAAACCTCCTTGATGACTACCTATATTGTACCTTGGATCACCTTTAAGTTGTCAATCCTTTATCAAAATGACCTTCTATGATACCAATTATTATTGTTACAATCACTAAGAGTGGGGGTGAATCAGTGAACCTAACTATTTTAATTTTAAATCTAATCATTTCAAACTATTAGGCAATCATCATATATCAACTTGATCAAGTAACATTAACATGAGAGATCATTCATTTAATGTATACACAATATCAAAAACACAACACATAGTTCCTATGGGAAACCCTCACAAGGAATAAAACCCACTCTCAAGCCTACAACACATGGGCTACTTGTTATATAAGAGATTACAAACAAGAGACTGGTCAAGTCCTTTAAATCAGAAACCTTGATAAAGTCCTCTTGACCAAAGGTCTTTAGTGAAACACCTATTTCACAAGGAGTAACTGCTCCTAAGGAAGATCAAGTCCTTTAGACCCTCCTTTGAATTGAACACCTCCACCTTAGATCTGATGTCTTTACTACCTGATGATGAATCTCTAACTATCTAACCCCTATATAAATTCCCTTTCTATCTTATATAGGTCTCTCATATAGTCATACCACAAACTCTCTCCCACTTCACTTAAACTATCCTCATATGAACACTCAGACCTCTTCATATATCCTCAAACTACAAATCTATCTTCTCTTCTTCATTTCAATGCATATTCCACACATACAATCCTTTCTCAAGTCTAGAAACCATCACATTTGGTTTCACTATTTATAGATCATTCATGAATTTATCACCATCTTATTCGGTCATTAGGTATATCTTATCCCTTAAGGATTCTAACATATAAATATATGGCTCAACACAATCCACATAGGTCAGACATAACATCTATAGCTCACCCTTAAAGAAACTACACCTTTCAAATAGGCCATTATAGATCTTATAGGTCTCATGGAGATGTATTCACCCATTTATCACTTCATCAAAAAAATAATAACATTACACCAATTCCAAATGCATAGCTCCACTTCACATGACCCCTTTTAACTTCTTAAAATAATCACAATCAACTCTTCTTACTTTTGTATATGCTCAATCAACTCAAGCAATGACCTTATACATAGGAATACCATGAATGAACACACAGCCAACTTATTAAGCATTGTTCATACTTAAGATAGATTGATAAAACCTCCAAAATAAATGAAAATTATCCTCATGGATTTTGTAACACTATTTAATATCTAAGTCATCATGAAACATCAAAACATCATTAATACAAACTCAATTATCCTTATTGGGTTACTTGTAAAGCATAAATGAAAACATAGTCAACATTGAACCTTCATAACGTTGACTTACACAATTTTATATCTTTAAATTTATATTTATATACATACTTTGGAGTCTTCTATAAAAAAATTTTTTACACCATGAGCAAATTATGCATACATTGAAAGATATGGCCCAAAAACTAGACATTGATCTTTCCTTTGTTAAATTCAATTATTTGAATTCAAATGGTCATAGTTAAACATTGACCTCTTTGATCTCATCTCATTTCCTTATGTCTTCAAATTAAATACCCAACATCGATCTTATTCAAATATTAATTCATATTGCATCACTGTCCAAATGTTAAACTTTGAATAGTTGACTTCATCTTGTGTAATCTTGTAATATTGACTCAATGTTCACTATAGATCTCTACAGATTAGCCAAGTCTTTATCATACAACATACATCATTCAATCAATTTTTATGAAAACCTACTCATTATTAGATCATTATCCTTTACCTTTGCTCAGTTTTAAACCTTGAACACTTGTCCTCATCTCACTACTTCTTGACATCTTGGAATGAACACGTTCTATTGATCCTTTTGTAAGGAACATGATCTTTAACTTCGTTAACCAACAAAAATTTTGACCCATTTGACTTAATTCACACCATATATCTAAATTTATAAAATCCTATGAAAATTAGGATCTCCATTTGGTCTTAGGATTTATCCTTTGTAAATTTGGCTAAGTATGGGGACCATTGCAACCTACCTAGAAGGCCAACTTTAGACCTCAATAACTTTTGTTGTGACTAGATTCATGATCTATAATCTGGACCATATGATCTCCTAACATAAGAGAATATATACATATATAAATACACTCCTATAACACTTGTGTGTGAAAGATATAATTCCATTAACCTACTCACTTAGATTTTTTCCCATAGAGTCAACTATGTCAAAACATGCCTGGGAGGCCAACTTTAAACATGCATATCTTTTGTTTTGCTTCATTACATGACCTAAATTTTATAACATATAAACTAAGAAAAAATATTAATAAACCCATATGATAATCTTCTATTGAAACATCCACACATGTGGGATATTCCATCACCAAACTACATACTTGGCTCTTTCTTGCCTTATGCAAATTTGGCTATCGAAAAACACTATCAAACTACCTAGGAGCCCAAATTTGCACTTGTATATATTTTATCACACTTAGTTTCATGACCTAATATTTATTGCATAATATCTATGCACAAATTTGATTACAACCATATGACCAACTCCCCTTAACTCATCCACACGTGGCAATAGTGATGTCAACAAACCCCCTACTTAATTTTTTTGCCACTAGACCCAAAATGTCTAGATGAAAACAAAGATCAACCAGATGAAATGCATTCATACACACAAATAATCAAATCATTATTAACTTCTGATTGGACCCCTTTTACATGCTTAAATCACCATAATCATCCTTAAACATCTCTAACCATGCCAAAACTGAAGATAAACCAAGCCTTCTTCAAGCATACTAGGACAAACACATTGCATACTTTATCATTGTCACTTCGACTATCAAGGAAATTCATACACTCACCTAGACACCTCCATGACATTACTATGACATCATTTATAATTATCCAACATGAGCTTACATGGCACCACTATGAAACATTTTTAAAGGGAAAATTCATGCTTAGTTGAGGATGTTTGAGCTTTGAACACTTTTTGATAGCGACAGACAAAGGCTTGAATAATATGCAGGGTCTCTATGATTCTATTTCCATCCTCATAGATGACTTATATTTACTGATTTGAGTTCTTATATTACAAAATTTGGAATAACTCCTTTGAATCTTTATCCCCTATCTTGAGCTAATTAAGACTGGCTTTGACTTGAGCTCCTTAGGCATTATAGTTACCTATAATCTAAATATAGTATTACAAAGAGGATACTCTGACCTACAACATCTCATTTAAAGGATCCTTTTCTAGGGCCAAATCCATATGGCTTAGATCGAAGGAAGTATTAGAGTAAGAGTGTCTCCAGCTTTTAGTAGGTTGGTAGCCATAGATACATAGAAAGTGAGAGGTCCTTCTGATGGCATCAACCCACCAAAGAATCTAACTAGATTCTTGGGAAGGACATGGATACAAATTTCAAACTCTCATAATGTGTGCCACTATGGGCTCATGTTTTAGAAAATAAGTGTTGAGGAATAATTACATTTTGTGGACTTTTTGTTTCATAAGTTGTCATGTCACTTTGAACATAATAGGGGAGTAGTTGGAAAGCCCAAAATCTAGTAGCCCCTACACCAGAGAAGAAAAACTATTATCAAAGGAGAAATAAAGTTAGGTGGACATCATTACCCTATCTAGGCACTTAAAAATCTGAGTGGGACATTCCCTGAGATTATTTCAAATGTAACAAACTCAATCTGTAGGCTAGTGGGTTAAATTAGGGTCATAAAAGCCCCAATTAATGCACATGTAAAACCACACCTCCATTTCACCAACTACCCAACTCATAAGAAAGTGGCCTAATTTGTCTTTAGGATATTTTTCCATATTAAAGTCACCACATAAGACCCAATGGTCATTGGGGAGATCATCCACTATTCATCATCATAAATGGGCATGCTCCAAGATGCCATTCAAGGCATAAATGTTAATAAAACCAAAAGAGTGGCTTTCAATGCTAAAAGGGACCATATTAATTGGTTTGTGGGGTCCATGCTATTTTACACTAAGTATAGACACCACCTTGGATAAATGAATGTGATCACCCCTCTGCATCCTGCATCATGATTGCTATGTAAAATGATACTGTCATACTAGATGGAATCACTGACAACCATCAATAAAAAATTTGCCACTTTGAATTTAGGCAAATAAAGAATGTCCATATTAGGAAACTTTATTTTAAAATCATGCACAACAATATTATGTTTTGGGTTTGTGAGACCCCAAACATTACATGAAAAACAATTCATAGATGATGGGTGTCAAGGGACATGTCCTTCAAGTCTAGACCTTCTAAGGCATCATACTGATTTTACAAAAAGTTCCCACTATTATCACTTTAAAAACTATCAAATTAATTCCTCATAGTAGGATCAACCTAGTACTCTCCTTTCTCTGCCTCATCACTCCTCTGAAGAAGGTTATGAGAGTGTTTGGGTGCATCCTATCTAGTAGGAAGTCGAAAGTGGTTGGTTGTGAGTCCAAAAATCTAGAAGATCTAGGCACAAAGGACTTTAAACCTTGAGACAAAATGTTAGTAGATATATGGGTGTTAAATACCTTGTGATTTTCTACCAATTTTGGGGATTTATCATGAGGAAGCTCTTTTTTTATAGGATCCTACTCCTATGGGCCATTGCTTGAAGATGGCTTTCCTCCTTTGGGAGTAGCAGTTAAGATTGTGACTTTGGAATGGATTTTATTCTTCCCTAATATAGGTCATCCATCCTTAGCTTAATCTTTTATAGCTTTAGGAGAGGTCTTAGGGGGAGAAGATGAGTGGTTGGATACATTATTGCAAGCCAACTGAAGCGGAAAATCTCATATCTTATGTTCTATGGCTTGGCGGAGAAAGCAAGTGTTAGGAAAGTTGATATACATGACTCATTAGGAGTGTATCATATCCCCAACATGAATTTATAAAAACTTCTTGAGGTCTTAGGATAGGTCTACTTCTACATAGACCCTTTGTTATGGTCTAGAAGAGTATAACTAGTTTTTTTCATGATAAACCATATGAATTGTGGAGGACACTATCTAGTGAATAAAGTACTAGTAGGGGAAAGGGAGGCCTAGAAATTCAACCCAAAATGGGAATTTAATATTTATGTGCTCAAAGACCACAAAGTATCATGTCCAAGGGAGAGAACCATAAGCAAATTCCTGACATACCAAGTGGCAGAACTATGGAGGATTCCTCCTGCATGAGAAGGGATGGCAAAGTGGAAGAGAAAAAAACCTTTTGCCATGTTCTGGATGCTCTCCATCTTAGTGTTTTGAGCTTCCTAGTGAGTTTGAACCTAAGATCATAGCATAATTTTAGAGGGAATTATCCCAAAAAATATCTTATCAAACAAAATTGCTATAACCATTAACACACATAATTAAATTCAAGAATAGGAAATATAACATCACATTCTAAAGCATTACCTCATGGTAAACCTTTAGGAAAAACTTCCTTGGGCACTTATAGGGGGCCATTGATTGATGCTCCACCATTCTTCTGTATAGCTAAAATAATCAAGATAGAATGGGGAGAAGTCATTATAAAGGATGGCCTCGCCTGAAAGTGAGAAACCCTAAATGGTGATAAATTCAAGTCCCCTAGGTGACTTAAGGCCATGGTCTAACACAAGGTTATGCAAGTATAAAAACAAGGGCCAACTAAATGACATGCATAGAGGAAACCCTAGCAGAGTGTATTCAATACATCCCTCTCTCAAAACATTAAATTCTTTCTTATTGAATATTTTGAACTAAATTTTTTTTAGTAGTATCAAATATTTTAAATTTAGTGTTGGAGCATTTGAATAGCCTATAAATGTAGATAATTGAGAATAAATGGTTCAACACGATGGCCTACACAAAACCAAGGGCATGACTAGACTTAAATAGGCTAAGCATGGAGATTTTGTGGGGTTTGTATCTCATTAATGGAACATCATCAACTTTAGTACTACTATTATTTTTAGGGAATCTATTATACACATACACTCGCCATAGCCCTACCCCTCTTGACCCATCCATCATGGCTCATGTGAAGATCCAAATTTGACATTGAGCTTATCTGATTCATGATGGTTCGATTCATGCCATCTCCATAGCATGATATTTGTCTTACTAGTAGGAACCTAATGATACCCACAGTGCATACACCCTAATTACTAGATAGATAACACCTCACTCCTACAGATATGTGGATGTAAATAATTTTTGTTTTTCAAAGCATATGTGAGATACATATTTGGGATTGGCATATAATAAAAACACCTCTGGAGAAAATATTCTAATTATTTTAAGTCATGCTTTTTTAATATTTAAGTTGCATTTTGATTTTGGTACACAAAGATATCTTGAAGTGTATCTAATTTTTATAAATCTTTATATTGTCATTCACTACTTAAAACTTCATTTACTAAATTTATAATATTTAAGGATTTTAGAGTCCATAATATGGATAATGTTTTTCTTAAACATGTTATTACACACAAGTTTCAACTCTCCCCCTCCTCCATAGAAAAAAACCTTATATTTATTTATTTTCTCAATATATATTATTTTGCACTTATAAAAATGGTCTAAAACCATCACTCAACCATAATTTAATTTTCTTAATTCAATAAGTCAATGTAATTATGAATAATATATCTTCCAATAATTAATTGGTAGGTGCATATATATTTAATGTTAAAGATAATAGACAACTATATTTAGAGATATAGCCAATTATTAATTGGCGGGTGCATATATAATGTTAACTATGGACTAGAGTCTAGACCTTATTTGGATAGTTTAAAATCATCCATACACATCACATCCACACCAATGATGTATATAACATTTTTTTAATTTTATATCTATATTATAAGTTTAGATGGATGACCATAATTTATTATTGGTTTTAGTACTCAACACAGTAGCTTTTGGATGTTGAAATAATTTCTATGTATATATTATATATTATATATAAAACATTATTATCAATGTGAATATTACATATACCACTTTGAGATCTCCAGGGTGATCTCTACTATGTACATGAATATTTTTTATTTATTCAAATAAAAGTAGCATCCAAGATTATAATGCCACCCAACTGATTATATACTTATGTTTTAGATATTTATATTAAATGCATATACCATGGCCTCAAATAAAATTCATATTTATATATATAATATACACAAATTTTTTACCTATAGTGGACATAATATTGTTAGTTACATTTATGTCATTTTCAAAATGTATGTGGGGTCAATGGTTTTCCACTAGTCAATAATAATGGTGTTTTTTTAATGCCAAGTGATATCATTGTCACGTGGAGAAAAAGCAATAATTTCTTCCTAACTATAACATTTCTAGATTTGGGCCTCAGCAAAATAAATGTGTTTTTTATTAATACAAAGATATCTATAATACAAATAATAATATATTTTTCATTTTATCTATATAATATTATTAGTTACTAATTAACCATTTAGTCTATAATTATCAACATTGTAGTTAGTGTGATCCATATTTATAATTTTATAATATTATAAATTTAGTAAGTTTTTTTATCATATACTAAAACATTGATTTCATATTCTATTACGAATAAATATAACCCAGGTCTTTGAGTATATACTAAAATATTAATTTTATATTTAGTTATGAATACATATAGTCAAGTTAGGAAATTTAACCACATGGTCTCGATAAGACAACTATGGTTCATTTATTAGTTAAAAATAAATATTATTATTATTGGGAAACTTAATCATGTTGTCTAGTCATACCATATGTTAAATACATATCTACAAACTACATTTAATTAATTCAATATAAAATATTTATTATCAAGACTAACTACGTTGTAATTATTATGTTTATGGATAAATACTCAACTATAAACAATTTTTAATACAAAGGGAGGGACTAACCACTATGTGACCCTCGTTAAAAAATCACATTTACATAGTTACATGATCATTATTTTCAAAAGAAATTCATTAATTTAAAGAGTTTTAAAGTATCCACATGTCACGTAATTCACATATTCCTCAAACCATCTTATCATTAGATTCCTTGACCAACAACGTCCCATACTATGTATCCTTGGATGTGTTACTTCCATCCTTTTTAACATCTTATAGGGCACAAGATTCTCATAGATTTTTCTACCAATAATGTCCTATGCTTTATATCCTTAGATGTGTTACTCACATCTTTATTCAACATCTTAGAAGGCATAACACTTATATAATCTAGATGGCAAAGAATCCAATCTTTCACGACTGAACCAAACATATCAATACAAAATTTCATCTAATTTAGCACTAAGTGAAAGATGTCAGTGTTAAATTGTAACATTGCCTAACACCAAAGCTAACGGCAGACATCATAACAAATGTGCTTGGATGAGAAAATTTTGAAAATTTTAGAGGAATGCTTGGTATAACATAGACCCCTATAGGTTAAGGGGGGATGTAATAATAATGTACATAATTTTTGTTAATCCTAAGTGTTTAGCATAGGTGTCTTGATTTTGTCTTTTAGTGTCCTTCACATTTACTTTCATCTTGTAGTTTGTCGTTCATGAGTACCATAGGTAATTGAAAGTACTTCTTGGTAGATGAAGTGATGTCATTCTTTGGCTTATTTATTTTTTTGCTTTCTCATTTACAAATCGAATCATGAAATATAATTTCATTGTCTTTACTTTAATAAAAGTTTTGGGCACACCTAAACCAACGATGGGTTGGCCATAGAGGGGCCAATAGCTGAGATGGTAGAGCAATCCAACAACAAATGAAAGGTCCTATGTTTTATTCCTAGATATTCCATATGAGCTGTATTTCAAGATCTAACATGGCATGATTTTTAATATATCTTATATTTATGCAAATGACATTAATAAATCTTGGTAGTTAAGTTATTTTTACTCTATTTATGTGGGTCAATGCAACAAAAATTGGTCCAATAATTGTTCTTTATTTGAAAGTATTCAACCTCAAACACCTGATATTTTTATGAAAAATAAAATCTATAGGTTTATTCAAAGGCATCTAAAATTGTCACATTGACCCTTGTTATTAAATAAATTACTATCATGATGAGGTTTCACATTTCCAATCAATGTATTGAGGTCAAGTTTATATATAGGATGATAATTTTATTATATATTAGATGGAGTAAATGGTGTATTCAGTCAAATTTGGTTATGAATATTTGATAATGGTAGTTTTAGCCCACTTTTACTTTAATTGACTTGATCTCTTAATCTAGATCTATTTTTCCACCTCATTCTATCCTAAATACTTATATGGACATCTTATTTTGTAATTTTTTATATTACACCTATGAAATGTTTTTAATTATTTAAAACCTATCTAAACATCTTTACGAACATCCCAGATTCTAAATTTCACATGTTTCCTTTTAGGATAGTATTGACTAATATGTATCGATAGTGTTAGTTAGTTTTAACATTTATGGGTCAACCCTGACCCTCACCTAGTAATGACTATTTTTAAAAAGTTAAATGCATCCTTACATTTTGGTATAAATTTTTAGGATATGAATTGTGAGTTTTACCCCTTTTGGATTTATATAAAG
Source organism: Torreya grandis (assembly GCA_037957365.1). NCBI lineage: Eukaryota > Viridiplantae > Streptophyta > Pinopsida > Cupressales > Taxaceae > Torreya > Torreya grandis. The sequence continues at coordinate 2,250,068 of JARHVA010002487.1, forward strand.
GAACATCTAAGTCACCTATTCTATCACTTGGAAATAACTTGTCAAATTCAATTTCAAGGCACACTTATAATATTGCATACTGAGCAAAGCTTCCCTATTCTTTCCAAATTTGATTATAATTTATCAAATTAAAATCAAAATCATTATCAAGTATTCAAGCCATCTCTATATACATACATGTAGTAAAATTGATCACAATTTCAAAAAAACACTCTAAGTGGGAGAAATATATGGGCTTGATTTAGCTCTTAAGAGTTTTGGATACGTAGGTAGAGATAAATCATCATGGGGGTGATTGGGTCCAACTCAGTGTATTAGATTCCCCATGTTTATATTTGTAAGTTTTTAAATATTACAAACATTATTAGGGTTTTAAATTTGGAGAATGAATTTCTAGGTCTTTCACATGCATCTAAAGGTTAATTTCTGAAACATGGGTTTTTTCATTCACTATAGATGATTTTGTCCTAATTTTATTATATTTACATCAATAATAGAATCAACCAATAGAGGACAATAGTTCTAATTGATCATGTCCCCTTTTTATCGATCCTAACCCTAAAAAATTACACTTCTTGCTTCAATTTTCATAATCACAGTCAAATATATTGATCAATCCTAGCAACTTTCAATCTCACATAGTCAAATCATGGACATTAAATAACTATTTTTTTTATTATTATTCATACTTAATCTTCTTTCATTTTTTGGTGTTTCTTCTATTTTAGTATTTTATTTTTATTTTTCTCATCACAAGTTGTTTACAATAATTACCTACATTTCTATTCATTTTATCTTAATTAGAGTTAATACAAAATTAATTAAAATTTTTGATAAAACATATTGATGAACCTACACATTTATTCAAGCATTGCCTCAAAAACATTTCATAGGTTTTAGATAAAATCTTGAACATTCGACACTAAATTAACTTTATCTAAACCTTAGATCTAATATCTAAAACTAAATAATTTTATTCCAAACTTATATTTAATAGATAACACTGAAAGAACTTTATTTTGACCTTAGATATGATATTTGACACTAGATGCACTTTTGTTTGACCTTGGATTTCAGGGGAATTTACTAATATCCATACATTTTTTTTCCATCTATATAAGATCTCAATTTCAATTTTTTATTTCTTACTTTTTAATATGAAAATAATTTATGGCTCTATTATATCAGAATTTTTTTTTTCAAGCTTTCCTTGTTTTCATTACATGTTGTCTTTCCATAACAAGTAACATCATTAAAAATCATGAGATTAAATGAATTAAATCTACTAAGGCTAGCATAGTAAATGAATAATTTCAAGCCTTATGCACTTTCTACTATTGGAATATCTAATCCAAGTTTTTACCAATTATTACAAATCCTCTTGATGGGATTATTATGAAAATAGAGAATGAAAAATCCTATGATTATAGCTTTTATAGCGATGAAATATTTGATCATATTAATGTGAAGTAATTTAGTGAATATCTTGATGGTCACCTTGATGAACTTGATTATTTATTATTCACTTCTCGACAAGAAAAAAAGAAACATGATCATGCTAACACATCTTAGGATCAAAATTATTTCATTGGTAATATTGAATAAAATTGAATAAGCCATATCATAGGTGTTTCTAATTATACAATTGATACTATAATTACATCTACACTTTATATTTTATGGAAACACAAGGCTTATGATAGAAATTTATGCACATGCCTAACTAGATGACTCATACAGAATCCTAGATACATATGCATAATACATCATCTCCCTTTCCTCCTACACAATCCCTTACAAGAATAATTTTATCTTAGCATGCTAAGGTGTTGGATTTAGATCAAGGCATATAAAATCTATCTGATTAATGGATTCAAAATCCTTGCTTTGTAATTTGTTAGCAACTGAGATTTCATCATATCCTTTACCCACAAGATTTTTAGCTCCTAAACTTCCAATCTATGAAGGTAATGGATATCTAGAATAACAATTTTGATCTTTTTATGTGGTATGTCTATATTATGCTTTCAATGCCAAGTTTCTAACTAAATTATTTCTTATAAAATTAAAATATTATTCCTTGTGTTGGCTTTATTATTTACCTATCTAATCAATCAAAACATTTAACCCATTAGCATATCAATTTCTCAAGCATTTTTCTATCAACATTGTTGAATTTTTTTCTTATGAAAAAATTACCAAGCTTAAGTAAGGAACTAATGACCATATTAATGATTATGTAATTTGTTACAAAACCATTCCTACAAAAATGACTACTACCTTAGAAAATAATGAATTACAAAATATTTTCAAACAAATTTTCCTTGCATCTATGCATGACGCAATTATTTTCAATAAATTGAGATCATTTGAGTAAATTTTCAATTCAATAAGAGAAAGAGAGCTCAAGCTTATTGGTTTTAAAAAAACTCAGATATTTATCTAAACCTACTTCAATTTCCATAGTGAAGTATCAAAGTAAACCACGTTACAAAGCTAAGCCAACAAAAGCTAAAAATGATGAAAATATCACAATTAATTCTATTTATAAACTTTCAAACAATATTTTTTATCATAACCACCAAGTTTGAAATTATTTCTATTAATATAGCAACCTCATAAATTATTACAAAAGTTACTTGAGTGTCATATTACTACTCTACCTTTACTATTAGAGGCTAACATGAGTAGACCTCAAGGTAATGTTTTTAATAGTAATACATATTATGATTACCATATATGAAATGGACATTCTAATATTAGATGTTTCAATATCAAACACCTTATTTAATATCTTATCAATAACAATGTTATTGATCTAAACACTTCTACAAAGTAAATTAATCTTAAAATTTTGAAAATACTAAGATGAGAAAAAGAAGTGAGTCATTCCCAAATCATGAGAAAAATAAGAATAATTTATAAGTGCATCATAATTATCATGCATATCCACCTTGTGATACATATTATAATCCATTAAATATAATTATTGGCACAATTATGAAAACATCCCAACTATGTCCTATGATCACTTTTGTTGATCATGAGATAGTGGATGATGATTTTGATTCTATGCTTTATGTATACAGCATACATTGATAAGAAATCAATATAAATTATATTATTTTATAATGAATCATGTGTTAATATATATGCAATGACATTAATTCATTCATTGGGTTACCAAAAACATGATATATAAGCAACATCTAAAATTGTTAAAACATTCAGTGGGAAGCAACTAACTATAGTGGGACACATTGTGTTACCTATTCAAGTGGTTCCTACTATATTACCTACTCATTTTATAGTTATACTATATAATAATATATTTGACATGATACTATAACAACCTTGGCTATAAAATCTCCAAGTTGTACCTTCCATAATACATAGATGCCTAAATTACAATCATTGCAACCAAGTGGTTATAATTTCAAGAGTTATATATGAGTACCCTATACAATCTATGGTACCTCCTCCATCCCATCCAAGACTACAATTAATTCATACATATTTCCAAGAGAAAATAACATCTAAAATTTTATCACCTATCCAAAATCTTTCAATTTAGAAAACTATTTGGAAAATCCTCAAACACAATCAATGCAAAATTAATCATCATATTGTAAGAAGGTTGTAAGTTCACCAAAATCATAATTACATGCAACATATTTAAAATTAGTGAAACATATAAATAAACAACTTCCCTAAAAAGCATAAAATTTAGAACAACCTCCTATTACTTCTCTTCAGATTTAAAGTCACTCTTGATCATTTAGAATTATTTCTCCCTCACAATATTATATAGTTAGTGATTTAGATAGTTACATTACAACATGTGATGCATTTTTTAGATTTTGAGTCATGCACATCTAATACTTTTTCATCCATGAAAGGTGATTCTTGAAAAATATAATATAAATTATTATGGTGATTAATATCTCAATGGATAATTGGTTAGCATATTTCAATTTCAAGATGTTAAAAATTAAAAAACTTTCTAATAATAAAAAATAAAAAATTGACTATACATAGCTCCTTCATTACTTTGCCTATTGTTCTAATTTTTACACATGAATTTGATTTGATTAATTCTTATAGCCCTTATCCATATTAGTGATTTTTTTGGCCTCTTGGCCATTATTTTTCACTTTCCAAATTTGAATAGTCTAACACAATGATCTTTATTCCCATCTTTTGCCATTCACCTTACTATCTTCACATTATGAATAGATCAAACTACATTTTTATTAAAATATAGTATGAAATAATGTAACACATTATTAGGAATATTAGTTTTGGGTAATTAAAAAAATAAAATCAACTCAAAATCCTATGACTAACCTAAGAGTACATCCTTCGATTGAGAAAGACTAAGAAGAAATAAAATAAACAAGCAATCGAATATAATTGTTATACATTTTCTTGCATTCTCTTTTCTGAAAAGAGTGATGTGCTAAGATGTGGTTTTGAAAAAATTTGTATAATATGAATGGTAAATTTTAAAGTGTAACCCCTTACAAACTATATTATTTGATGATGAGTGAAGAGGATTTTTGAAGCTTTATGTGAAGATTCGAGCAACACTTCATTGTCAATTGAAAGCTTACTTGCTAATTTTGGTATAACTTTCATATTAAAATTAGAATTTATATAAATGAGAGGGATCTCCCTCAATATATATTATTTCATGATGATTGTGATACATTGATATTGATCAAAGATAAATGATCGAGAATGAGTCCACCTCCCGATTAAATGAGGGAGGTTGAGCCATAACTATGGGGGGGTGGAGAGAGGGTTGTGACGTGTTAAAGATAATTATTGATGAGGTATGGAGGTGATTTTATTTTGAATAATGGTTGGTTGTATGTATATGGATAAATGTATTTAAAATTGGATTTTATTGGTTAACATGTGATTTCATAGGAATTTGAGTGTGATGTGATGATATTTGGATTGTATTAATTTTTAGAAAATAGTAGTATTTAAAATCCATGAAATTTTTTTATTAAGAAACAATTAGTTAATTAATGTGAAATATTTAACTAATAGTATTTTATTATGAAAAATAATGAATTAGATAGGGTGTGATGAATAGTTTAGGCTAAAGATGGTAGTGCAAAATTAGAAGATAGTTAAAATCAACATGAAATGCCCGAATTTAAGTGTCTACATTTTTCCTCTTTGAAAGGGTGTTGTGAGACCTGATGGGTGGAGTAACAAATTATAAAATAAATAAAAATTTATAAAAAGGTGGATGAAAGTTAGATTATAGTGGGCAAAAGAATGTGATGGATGATGCCCCCTCGAGAGTTCATGTGGGAATGAAATATGTGAATGGTATATTTAAAAATAGATAACATGATATAATTAATGTGATAAATAGATGATAGTAACTCATGGATGAGATTAACCCAATCGAGCTAATGATTTCACATGCGTATTTCTATTGATGATGAATTTATTTACCCCAAGCAGGATGGATTTGGGAAGGATACATCTTGTAATAATCAACACACTTTGATTTGTCTCAAGTAGGGTAGGTGTGGAAAAAATATCCTAACAAATCTATAGGGTTAAATTAATCCAAGTAGGGTAGATTAGGGAATGATTTATATCAATAACGAGTTGAAAGCTTGATTTTCCCCAAACAAGGTAAAAGCTATAGACCTAGATTAGTTGGATGATTTATTGATTTTCCATAATAAGGGTAGATTTGGGAAGGATAAATACTGAGATAAACTATACATATTGATTTTACGCAAGTAGGGTGGAAGTTGTGATCTTGGATTGGATGGATGATTTATTAACTAATTGATTTATTGATTAATTGATTTGCAATCATAGATCATGTATTTAACCTATTACACATATTAAAAATGAGATGATCACGTTGATGGATGATTAGTGGATAACATGGAGTTGATAAGTTGATGTAAAAGTATAAGATAGTGTTATAATGTCATTTTTAAATATTGAAAAAACCACAAAGCATTGGGCACACGAGGAAGTCACAAGTGATGTAATAATGGTTGAAGAATGATGTGATTAAACATGGATAAGAAGTGATGGGAAAAATAAAAATGGGAATGGAAATGGAAACAAGAATAATAATGGGAATGATAATAATAATAATGACCAATTTTACTTTAAAAACTCCGTGTAACAGATCACTACCTACATAGTCTAAATGGACCTCAAGCCAATGCAGTTCTCCTTCTAGGGGAGGGATGTGATGAGAAAATATGATTTTAATTTGACTAGGTCAAATTTGGGTAAGACTATTTGATTTGATAATGGATGATTAAAAATGAATAATTTTTTCAAAGGGATATACCACCATTTTAGCTTGTGTCTCCACATATTTTACAACTTTGTTTTTGATTTTCACATGATATAAGACATCAAGATGACCTTTTCATAATGTGCATAAGTATTAACCCTCGATCTAATATACAAATGCCAAAAATGCACCATGATATGAAAGACCATGATGCAGTATGGTCATATGTCAATAGATGGACGTAGGTACAAGTGAATGACATAATGCACATTGGATCACCCATTCCCTTGTATGTCTAAAATTTATGTGGTTTGAAATATGAAGGAAAGGATATTCAAAGCATATCTTGATCAAAGGGATAAAGGCACAAATCCTTCAATTTGTATTTTTTACTTTGATTACCTTCCTATAGTACTTGGAGAGCATCCTTCATATCCCACCACTCTTTGGAAAATAGGGTGACCTAAAGTTTCATTGGTGGTGGTAGGATAAAGGGAGGCTTATAGGATTGATTAGTGTTTTTTTTTTTTTTTTTTTTTTTTTTTTAAATTAAATTTTTGGTTTTATTGTGAAGGTTTGGATATTATAGGATTGATGTGAGAGTCTAGGTTCACCAATTGTTTACTAATCTTACAGAGTTGGTCAAACACAACTTGATTTTGATCTTAGTGGAGTTATCCTAGAATTGTCTTCCCTTTATTTTGGGATACATTAGGATTGATATTTTATCTATTTAATGATATTTTTATAATCAGAGGCAATATTATAGGTAGCCTGATTTGGATTTGGATTGATATGGTATTTCTTACTTATGATGTGGCCTAGGTTTTTAGCATTATATTATGTAAGAATTATGGATCATATCTCTATGAGCCATAATAAAGATATATTACTTATTCACAAATAGACGTTTGTCAACTTATGCTATAACTTGATTGGTTTTAATAAAATAATTACCTTCATAATTATATTTTCTTTGATTATTATGGCTAAAAGTATCATCATTGTGAAAATGTTCTTTATCAAAATGGAATGGATTATGACTAAAAGGATTTTAGCTATCTAGATTGTGATTTATTATTTATTGAAGTATTATTTTAGGTATCGAAAGTTTTTTTAGGTTCAATTAAGATCTGATTTATTTTGAATGGTTTTGGTTTGAAACTAGTTTATGACAAAAAAAGGGAGAAAAAAACAATGTATGCAAAAATAGCCTACTCTAGTCAAGTGGGATTGTAACCATATAGTGGTGCACAAATAATACCTCAAAGGTTCATTGTGGGTGATCTTATGGAATGTTGTGTTCTCAGTACCACTATTCATTTATAGATAAATGGATCATATTCTATGTTTAACTAGATGACTAGGGAAGTCCTCAATATACCTTACAATATGTGAATCCAAACTCTATGAGAGAATGGTTTTGTTTGGGTCTTAAGTATTGGTGGTAACCAAATCAATCTATGAAAATTGGGTAAAACTAAATTTTCACTTAACAAATAATGACAACTCCTTGTAATTTTTATATTTCACTAAAACATGGACTTTTTCTAGTGTTTGGTGATGAAATCCAAGTCTCTCGACCCTATAAAAGAAATAAATAAAAAAGCACAAACCATTTCTAATTTATAATATCACCTTCTAGAATAAGGTAAAAGAATATGCATTTGAACTTGAGAGAAATGACATAGACTATTTCTGATTTATAAGGTAACCATATGGTGCAAGGAAAGATCATATGAGGTTTTTGGTCAAACACAAAAAAACAAAAGTAAAAGAGACACACTTGATATGAAAATATTTATCTCATGAACTTGTAGGACAAGAATTACTATTTTGGTTGTTCTAGGTCTTCAAAATAGATGAGTACATAAAATTTAATATGTATGGAAACATAAACATCAATAAATATAATATATACATTAATACTTAGTATGCAGATGTTGAACCTCAAAATGCAGACACTAAATATCGAAACACACAAGTTGATATAAAAATATGCAAACACCAATAATCAAGATGGAAATGATTAAACAAAGTACATATAAACCAAACCTCATCCTATATATGCTAAATTATCAAAAAAAAAAAAAAAGTTAACATTGTGAATGTATATATTAAACCATTTGTTGTAGACATCATTTTTATGGACAAAAGTGCCAATACACAGGATATAAACCCTAATTTTCATAAAATGGAATAAAAGCCTAAAAATGAAAAAATATAATAAATTTTTAATGATAATAGGACCCCAAAGATAAACCATCGAAAACAACACCTCCTAGTAAGTAGAAGAAAAATATAATGGGGTAACTCCCACCAGGCATGCAAAGAATGTAAATATGCAAATGTAAAGAAATGCAATGTAAATAAGCAATTAAACCAATTCCTACTCTATCTTGAGCATAAATATCTCTTATTGAGATAATAAGGATACTTACAGATTCAATTAGTAGGAATACCTCATTGTTGTGTAGATTTTATCATGCTTGTTAGATTATGGATGCTCAAATGGACTCATGCAAGAATTATGGCAGTACTTTCCTCTGATCAATGAATGCATGATTAGATGATATCAAATATTTTTCACACAACGGGCATGATTTCATTAGGTTATCCAAGTTTATTAAAAATTAAGGAGAAGATATGAATTTGTATATTTTGAATGGGTGAAATGAAATTTTAAGATTTCTTAAAATTGGATGGTTGAGATTGACTCAACATTTTCATTGATGGATAATTTGAGGGAGTTGGAAGATTAATGAGGTTAGATGATGAAGTTAGATTTTATTTGATGATTAATGGGATTAATTGGATTTACTTTTTGACTTAGGATTGATGATTTGATTTAATATTTTATAATTTTATTAATTAATTAATATGAGGGGTGTGTTAGTTGAATTAGATGGGATCAAAGTGTGATTGTCATGGTGTGATTAATTGATTAGGGTGATAGTTTTGTAGGGTTTATATGTGTTTATGGTATAATTATAGAAATAGATTAAATATTTATTAATTATATGATGGTGAATGAGTGATGACATTGGGGTGGAAAACCTACGATGTCTACACTAAATTTCACATGCTTCCTTTGAAGATAGGATTAACTAGTTTGGGCCAATATTTCCATTTAATTTTGACCTATATGGGTCAATATTTACCTCCACCCTAGTAACAATTTTTTTTCAACATTTAAAACCTCCCTTATAGGTTGGTTCACATTTTTAGGATAGGAAGCCTAAGGTTTTCCTATTTTAGAATGCTATAGATCCATATCTAAGTGATCTATTCTATAATCTGGAAATCACTTAGAAAATTTAATATCAAGACACACTTATATTATTCACATTGAAAAAATATTTCATATTCTTACCCAATTTGATTCTAATTATTTGAAGTATTCCTTAACCAAGTCAAGAGCCTATTTTATCAAATAAAATACACTACTAAGTATTAAAAGCATGTCTAGATGCATACATGTATCTTTCTAACCCTAAAATGGAAGACCTAAGTGTTTGAAGTTAACCTCAGATTGCCTTTAAATGGGTATATATAAATTACAATGCACAAGGGTGATAATTAGATCTTCAACATTTTAATTGGATGTTAAACGTTGATATAAAATATGTTGAATCTATAAAACT